>OX424573.1:144169836-144769836 GCA_949152435.1 Gastracanthus pulcherrimus
TGCTAAAAAATAGAACTTCTGTATATATATACAGAAGTTCTATTTTTTAGCAGAAAGTCATCTCAAAAGTTTTATCGCCGAAACGAATGATGGAAATTCATTGAACAAATTTGAGGTAATTAGAAACATCAATATTCAGTGAAATGTTTTAGTCTTCTCTTGTGTAAAACTTTCTAAAGAAAAATTGCAGCAATTTTTCTGAAAATTTCCAAGAAGATATTTTTTTAGTTGCTTACTAAAACTTTCATTACATTACAGACATCATCTAACTTCTGCACTTTATAATACAAATTTTTTCGTCAACACCTATTTTATCGTCAACCATCAACCATCTTTTCTGACATACTAATATTAACGTAAAATAAAACTATAAATAAATTATATTAAAGTAAATATATTACAACATTATATTAAACACATCGTCATATGCTCACAATGGTTATCGATACATACCTATCAAGATAAACGCGGAAATTAATCCATTGAATTGTCAGTACACTTATGAATGACTATCAGCGCGACACGTTCCACAATTTGAATGAGCGTATCAAGATTCCGTATAGAGCGCGACACGAAATCGGTTGTGCAAACAGTGTTGCAGTAGGGACGAGGCAAATTTACCCTCCGAACCTCTTTCTCCGCGAGCATGAAGCCTTTGCTTCTTCTGCTCCTTTTTTTCTCCTACCCGTGCGTGAGAATGGTTGCGCGCATCCACCGCACATACGAGGCGCCATGCTCAAGAGCAATTAAGCTCTCGCGGTCGCACCTCGCGTGTTAAGCCCTCTTCTAATGGTCGAAAATATAAACAACGACCTATTCGCTGTGATTTTTTCCGTTTTCGCGCTTGAGCTTTCACCGAGATATTTCAACGACTAGTTTTTCCGCTTTTTCTTTTCGCTAGCAGGGATTTTATTTCTATCGATCATTACTTAAGAATCTCGTTGTATAATTGTTTTGAGGAAAAAAGAATCGAATAGCTTATTAACGCTAGTATATATGGCTAAGATTGAACTATTAATTAAAGCACATTAGATTGAGCTATGCTTACCTTGTTCGCTAGCAGCTGTTCTACTTCCGTGAGCGTCTTCGGCGTTCCCTCACCCACACTTGGTTTTTCCAACTGTAAACAGTTATTTGTTAATTTAATCCACTATTTTCTATTATATAACAAGTTTCTTAAAAAATCTACAAAATATGTGTTTTCAAAAATTACATATTTATATGATCATTTTCAACCTATCAAATGAAAATTGAATAATACCTATGTAACGTAAGAGGTTAAAGATGTTTGCAGTATATACTGTTGCAGATTTATACTTGATAAAATTTATATACCTAATTATCGCCTTAAATAATTACGAAAATATTGAAAATAAATAGAATAACTAATATTTTTTTGACTGTTTGAAATTCGCGATCCCAAACAAAGTAGGCACCATCTGCGAAAGTAGTGACGGCCAAAAGCGGAACTATACAACCACGTACACCGGAGAGGTGATAAGAGTATGTTATGGGTATATTAGAATTGATAATAATCGCCGTTAAAGTACTAAGATGGTGAAAACCACAATAAAAATTAAATATATATGATTTTTTCGGTATAACTTTCACTAAATGACCATCATTTTTATATTTATGGAGATTTTATTAAATTATTCGCTATTTTAGTATACCAAACAATGCATTTTTCACTTCGTCGAATTGGTGAATCAGCGCCATCTAATAAAGCTTGGGGTCGCGGGTAGGTACAATATTAATCGATTGGCCAAAAAATCATATAGAAGTTAAAATCTTATAAAAGTTAAAACTTTCATAATATTCTTGTAATAGCATCAAAAACTTTGGTAATCATTGAAACATCCAATGATACTGAATAAAAATTCTATAACATGAGAAAAATACGATATTCAGCGTTAACTTGCCAGTGTTAGATTTTCTTGTAGATATTATGAAAACGACCGTGAGATAAATTTTATTTTAACCCGCACTTTTTTCAAACGGCTATTTCTCAGCGAATTTTTTTTTTTACATATTGTAACTTATATGTATTCTTCAGAAATGTTATTTAGCTTCAAATAAAACCAAAAAATATAGAAAAAAGTTGACATTTTTTTTATTAACAAATTAAACGAAAAATTATTTACAAATCAAAAACACATTAAACAAATGTTTATTATTGATAAACAAGTTACCCCAAACGTTTTTAGTATTTTTGATCTGTCAGAAATCCTTGCTAACACTTTTTACCGGAATTTGGCGCCTCAGAGGCTCACGAGCGTGTCCGCGTAGGACCGAAAAGTGCGCCTACTCGCGGGTTAAAAATAAAAACGAAAATCTAGATCATGTATTTTTTAAAAATTACATAAAACGTGAAATCGAATAAAAATACATGCGTTTAAAGAGAAAATACACTCGTATCTAACCAAAGCATTTAGGAAGGCCAGATCGTCGAATGTTGTACCAAAAAGATTCGGATTCATGGTAATCGGAATTGCAGTGGTCGAGAATGCCGGTGGACTCGACGTTGTTGGGGCCTGTGTCGTCATCGTTGTCGTAGTTGTTGAAGCCTGCGTCGTCGGAGCCAATGTCGTAGTACTTGTCGTTGCCTTTGTTGGAGTCTTTATCAAGGAATTTATGGTACTCGACACTGGGCTGAAGATCTCCACGAAATTATTTATTGGTCGTGCTGAGATGGCGGCGTTTTGTGCGTTAGAATCGTCCTTTGCGAAAAATTTGTACAATTATTAGTTTTTGAACTTAAAGTATAGATTTAGGTATAGTTAAACAGAAAGAAAATAACAATAGAGAATAATTATTATATGGAAATATTCTTACGTTGTTAATGCTAATATACAATCATAAAATTGGAATGAAAAATTATACGAGATTCAATTATCTTTTACAACAATTAACCAGAATGGGTATATTCCGAAACGCATGCTCTCTGCGCAAACCATAGCGAGATAAATTTTATTTTAACGTTTCGGTATGTTCCGAAATGGTTTGTTATAATTTGTCCAGATATCCATCTATCGATGTTAATAGCTCTAAATACTGTCAGGTGCGAATGTAAACTGAGTGCCTGAGACTGTAGCAGTGTAAGCACATCTAAATACTTTCAGGTACGAATACAAAGTAAGTCTGTAGATGTAAATGTAAACGTAAAGTTTCCTAAATACTGTCAAACTCATTTTGCATTAAAGCGAAATATTTTGGAACGTTCTGAAATATTTCGCGCAGGTCGCATGAATTTCGGAATACGCCTAATATCGCATGATTTTCTTCTATTTTCAAAAAATTCTTTCATTTAATAATTTTACTTAGAGACAGAAATTTACTACTAAAATATATTATTATATTTTATGCATGAAATGCGTATTACCTGTTTACTCTCGAAATTATTTTGTAAAAGTAAATTTAGATTATTCTGTATTCGATAATAGCATTAAAAATTAGAACATACTATAGTATTCGAAGCTACTGATGCTGTTATAGCCGAAGTATCAGTAGTGATGCCAAAAATTTGATCAAGAGGATCTTTCCATGGAAAACCAGGTGGTGCCGTTACTTGATTGCCACTTTGACTGTTTGGTAATATATCAAAGTTAGCTCTCGGAGGTGGAGATAAAGAACCCTCTTTGGTAGCAGTCTGCACAAAATTTAAATAGATTTCAATTTTATATAAAGTGAAAAAAGCAATTTAGAAATAAAAATAATAGAAAAATCCTCAAAATCTAATTTTTATGCAAACATATTCTGTTCCTTGCTTTTTATAATTATAAATATCTACCATTTAATTTTTTCTTTTATAAGTTTAAATGTTTATATATAGAATGCACAATATATTTGAATGTAATATTTTAATTGAATACATTACGTATTTCAATTTATTTGAGTCATTATATTATTAAATAATTATTTTAAGAAATTATAAATAGAATCTTACGGCGGCAGAATTTATGTTAATACTAAGAACAGTAGGTGGAGAGTTGGGCTGATCATTGGTCCAGTAGTTGACAAACTTGTCCTAAAATACAGAAGTAAAAAGAACAATATACTTAATACAATTGAATCTCAAATCGAACAAGTCTTAAATCATCTGGCGTATTTTTTGGCCCTCCTTCACTTTACCTGTCCTATGAACACGGAGTTGCGTTGACCTTCGCCCTCACTTGTCCTGGTGGCCTCATCCCTCGTTCGATCCTGAATAATCCGACTACCCTGATGACTACCGTTTTCTGCGACGACACTCGCGGTCGTTGGCGTCTGCGAAATCAGCAATAAGATCTCGTACACAAAAGTAATTGAATATCTTACTATATTATTTCACTGCGATATTAATAATTATGAAGCGATTATTGCTTTTTTAACTTTTATAAAAAATGAAAATCGATACTATTAACACCAAGTTTTCATATTTTTTTTCTATTTACAGATATACTTTTAAATATCGAAAAATGACTTGGAAACTACAAAAGGCTGGAAATTTACTTAGCAACAATGCAATACTCTCCCCGAAAAACCGAATGGTGCTTTTTAAAAAGTGCAAAATAGTGTACGATGGTAAAATGAAATTGCAAATTCTATTTACATTTGGTTAAAATGACAAATTTTGTCATGTTTCGATATTTTCACACCTGAAAAAAACAATTTGTTTTGAGGATATATTTATACAATGAAAACTTATTATTAAATTGAAAAATGACTAGTGGAAAAAATTTATGAAGAAAAATATGTACAGAAAAAATTAAATAAGTAATTGTAAAAATAATAATTTATCGGTGTACCCGAACGAATTAATTTTGAAAATAATGGGTGCACACACATTCACCTCCTCTATGGTTGGAGGCAAGGTGAATGGGCCACCTTTTAAAAAATATGTAAGCGTTTCGTCCTCGACTTCAGTGTGGACTCCTCAGTAAGTCACTGGAGTCTTACCTTAGACGCCTGCTACTAAGCTGGCACAGTGGCTTTATGTTAAATGAAGTCGTAATATCCGTAGAAGATATGCCGACTCCATCTAACGGTAACTAAATAAACTACTCAATAGCGAGCCCATTCACCTTGCCCTCCAACCATAGAGGAGGTTAATACGTGGGCACCCATTATTTTCAAAATTAATTGGTTCGGGTACACCGATAAATTATTATTTTTATAATTATCAGCACCGAACGATAGCTTCTCTAATATTTAAATAAGTAATATTAATAAATATAAAATAATTATTACGAAGTTATAAAAATCGAATATTAATTAGTTGATTAAATTAGAGTAATAAAGAACTGCATTCTCTATTATCAGTTAATTAAGTAAAGTAAAAATGAAACAACTTACAGTCAAACATTTAAGGACATAAATATATTTTTAAATCAAAGTACGACATTTTAAAATTTTTTTGAAAAATAGTTAGTGGGCAATATTGTACAAAGTTTTGGAGTGTTGTTTAATCTTTTTAAATGAAGCTGTAGTAAACTAAAAATTAGTATATAATAGTACTTTTCGACGTAACTAGGAAGCAAGCTATATTTCCATTTCAAATTTCCTACACTATCTTTCTATGTCGTACTTCGTTCCTCTTAAAGTAAGATGAATGTGAGCATGATATACCGTTTCTTTAGTGTCGCTACCAACACTACCAATTGGGAGATCAAAACCAGTGGGTCCACTGAAACCGAGTGCATTGTCAACTTCATTGGGGGCGTAGAAAGCATTCTGGGTATTCACATCAGCAACGGGACTACGATTATTAGAGAAGTCGACCTTCTGGTTACGCATGCCCTGATTAATAGCCTGGTTATCGGTTAATCTTGGCCTGTTAGTGGTAGTAGTAGTTGTACTAAGGGAGAATACAACTTCTACCGGATTGCTGGGAGGGTCCGGTATTACCGTGCCATTGGGGAACTTGCGCACGAGCTTTCCATCTGGATAGATTCCAAAAATAACGTAGGGACTATCCACGTTTCTGGGATCGATGAGATTATCCTCCGGGCGCTTCCTGACAATGGTCTTGTTGGGGTAAATTCCGTAAATCAAGTAATCTCTAAGCGGAGCTGTGGTAGAGGAACTGGAACTGAACTTCGGTGCTGGAGTGAGTCTGCTAGTACCAAAACGACCAGCGTAGGAGACAGTTGTACTTGACTGCTGGGTCGCTGGTGTGTAGGTGGAGAATATTGCTGGTGAACCCGTTGTTGTAGGCGAAAACGTTGAAGAAGGTACATAAGCCAAATTGTTCTCCGGAATGGTTGTCGTCTCAGCCGGAACAGTTGATTTTGGATTTATAGCGGATACATCATTGGTATTAACGGTAGTTGAGGAGGATACGAATGATGATGGGTAATTGATGGCAGGTTTGAATGTAATGAAGGTTTGATCGGGTTGTATGTTGATACCTGCCGTCCTTTGGGCGGTTGCTGGCGTAGAATCCTGGAAACGGGTAAGCAAAGTTGGAGCAATAGTAGTAAGGTCGGGGCTTGTTTGGGATTCGATAGACATAGCTGTAGGCACTTGATTAGTAGAATCATCCATTAATGCGGTTTTAGTTAGATCTTCGACTATAGGTAGCGGTTCTGTCGAATTAGGGGTTAGTGCACCCAGTTCCTGGGGTTGGGGAACAGTTGGTATTTCAGAAAGTAACTTTGCATCTAAAAGTTTAGCAAAGATCTGTAACATGCGGGTAATGTACGGTGTATTTACACTTGTTATGTTGGTTATATTGGTTAAATCACTATTTTGGTTATCAGAAGTTGGAACAGTTGTTATTGGGTTAAAAGTTGTGGTTTCAAGTATTTCATTGTTCGATTGTGTGGTAAAAATAGAACTCGAAGTGTCTATTTCTGTATTTGTGTCTGTGTTTATTGAATTGGTGATTAATTCTGAAGGTATTGTAGTGAATGGTATGTTTGTCGTTTGAGCAACTACTGAAGTCTCGTTATTGGTTTCTACTGTGCTATCATTAGTCACAGATTGAGTCTTATTGGTATTATCTAAGAAGCCTCCTAAAAGCTGAGGAAGCCCATCAGGCGAGCTGTCCACATTGTTTTCATCAAGACTAATTGACGATTGAGTTGTATTTGTAGAATTTTCAGAGATTCTTTTAACAATCTTCATCAACTCAGCCATAAGACTGTTATTAAAAAAATCATTAGATGTAATATTTTCTTTTGAATTAATTGCTGAATATAAGAACTTTTCAAAGGCCGATTGCATATCCTCGTTACTGAACAAATCTTTCGTAGGAGATAATTTTTCAGTACCTGCGGGAACAGTTTCGTTCATTACGTTGCTGAATTGTATTTCTACGTCCAAAGAATTAGGAGTATTATTGAAAACAGTGTCATTTTCTTCACTAATTTTGTCTAAAGTTTCTGGCATTTGAGTCGTTGTAACTTTTTCGTTTTCTTTACCCATTTGAGTGGTCATATTAGAAGGTGAATCTGTAATTGATGTTTCAGTCACTTTTGCTGATTCAGATATATCATGAAAAAGATTTTCAGGTACTGCTTCAGTAGTTGTTGAGGTAACAGTCAATGAATTCTTCATTTGAGATGATTTTGAAACAACAGTTATATCTTCTACTGTTTGAGTTGAAGATTGATCAGCTGTTGGAATACTAATCATAGCTAACACTTCTAACTTTCTAGTCGTATTTTCTGAGGTGAAATTTAATTTATCATGCATATCACTAGTGGTGGATGCTTTAACTTGGGATAATATTTCTAACTTTGTAGTTCTCATAGGTTCTTGCTCTATTTGAATCTCCACAAAAGTATGTTTTGTTGTTTCATTATTACTTCCAGGTAAAGTAATATCTAATAACGAATTACTTACTTGGGGCTGCTCAGAATTTGAATCGTCCAATTTTTTTGGTATTCGAGAGTTTGCCACCTCAGTAATCATAGTGACTGGAGGAGTAATTGTCATGCTAATAATAGATTCCGTATCATCTAATAATGTTGATGACGTAAATGGCATCTCAGTAGAACTTCCTTCTGAAGAACTAATAGTACTTTGCCATGTAGTGAAAGCTTCAGAATTTTTTAAATCCAATGATGCCACGTCGGTCGACAATGATGGACTAGTTGTAGTAAATAAGTTATTTTGATTTAAATTATCACTAATTGAAATTGATACTTCCGTGATCAATTCGGTGCTTGTAAACATAGATTTTTCGGTAGTGGTTTCTACATCTGTTAACCTATTAAGTATCGTAGAAATATCAGCTTTAGCAGTAGCAGTTATTTGTTCCGGCTCGTTATCCTCTAGAGTATGTTTCGGCTGCTGTGTCATTTCGGGACTGTTAACCGTTTCTGTAGTTTTTGTCGTGTTGGGCGTGAGAGTCGTGACATTATCGGTTGATGGAGGACCAATGTCGTTAATGGTATTTGTTACGGTTACTGGTATTATTGATGGTAAGTCACTGTTAGAACTGTTCGTGCCGTTAGGGTCATTAGCGGTAGTATTCTCTACCTGGGCAGCTCTACCGAGCTGCCATAACTGACGTACGTCTGTCTGTTCGTTGTTTATGCTGGCGGTCTCCACAGCTTGATAAAACGTCAAGACTTTCGGCTCTCCAGGACTCGACACATCTATCAGCTTCGCAGAATCACTGTTCTGTAATCAAAAAATAATTTGTGCGTTCTATGTGCTGTACATCATATACAGTGCTTTGTGATGATCTAAAATTTTATTAAATGATATATAAAACATTAACTAAACGTCTCTGAAAATAGGACAAATATTATTTTTTAATTTCTACTATATTTACAGTATCCTAAAATTTTTTAATATGCTATTATTTTACAATTATTCATAGTAAGGGTGATTTTTGTTAAGATTCAAAATAATATAATTAGACTGGTTGCACTTCCTGTAGAGGGCGCTATTTTATCAATGTATAAGTGTACACATACACGATTATTCACCAGTTTGTTTCTGCAACCGACCCTAAGATAGCGCAAGCCTCAGAAATATGGCATAGAGCGTTTCTTACACATAAAAATTATACACGTAATTATTGTACACAATTTAGCATTGATCAAATGATATATAGATATATTTGACCAATGCTAGATTGTGCACAATAATTACGTGTACAATTCTTATGTGTAAGAAGAAATATAGTCAAGCAATATTTGAACAAATGGTTTCACATGTGTGTAGTTACCACTTTTACACACACATTGGCTACTAAGTGGCACGTCAGTCTACGTGCAACCAGCCTATTCTTCGAACGACTATACTTCATGTTTAAAGGGGTAGCATCTCTATAATATCTATTTCTGCATTTTTATCTGTAAAAGAGATAGGATATAGTTGCGGTGTAAATGCTCATTTAACCTAGAACATTTGATTATGAATATTCTGAATTATCTATAGCTTTCAGACTGATTTGATGGATTAATTAAAGTTATATAGGACTTAAAATGTTCGTTGTGAATTTTATTTTGACCCTATACTGCTTAGATTAACTGTAATTAACGTTATCAAGTAATTATCTTTACATAATTAGTGAACAAATGTGTAACTTTTAACCTTTATATCGCATTTAGGTCCATATAGAAATTTTAAGTTAAAATACTTTGCTATTTAAATAACTTATCGATTCAAATAGGAAGTACGACGACTACTTTAATCCCTGCAAAACCTACATTGATTCATCGTGTCAGTTCGAAAGCTACACCCAAACAATAAATCTTCATAATCAAATATCTTAGCTTAGAAGGGGGTTTGAAGTCTGATTCAGTGAATGCGTTATAAAGATGATTATATATTTTATATAATTAGTTTCTAATACATCAACTACTCCTTTTTCTTCTTTACAAATGAAACTACAGAAAGAGATATTATAAGAATGCTTCATAAATTATTCTTTTTTATAAACTTAGCAAACATACACTATCTTTCAACAAATTTTAGAACTATACATAAGGAGGTAATGCAGAAGGTAATTACTTAGGTTTACGTGTGTAAAAAAGCATGTTCTAAGCTGTGCGCAAGAAACTCACTCTTAAGTTTAAAGTCTGTCGACAAGTAGTAATAGATAAGTAGGCCGTTCTCTAATTGCATTGACGTTTACTTTAAGAAAGAAAAGAAAGCCAGTCACCTAATAAAGGTTGATAAACTTTGACGATACTTTTCTTATATATGTTTTAAAAATCGATTACTCACTCTCATACTTACTTTAAAATTACAAAATAAAACGAAATAAAATATATTTATTTGAAAGTAATTCATAGTAAGTGACTACATAAGCATAGACCAAGTAATCTATTTTATTTAACAAATAAAAGCTTCCTGTTACAATGAAATATAATTATATACCTAGAATTTACTATTCTTATAAAATGTAATCATTAATTTTTTCATTATTTAAATTGTCGATTTACTCTTTAAATTACAAATACAAAGCGATGTTTCTATCTGTAAGGTATAATATGTAATTATATAATATAATATAATAAAGTGATTATAAAACATCATACTGTCATCCTCTAATTTATGGATACTTCAATTGAGCGCATTGCGTGTATGAAGAAAACAAATGTTTACGTCTTCGTTATTACTGTGTGAAAGATTTGATGCAGTGGCATATCAAATTTAGCAAAAATCATTGTCAAGCACATAACAATACTTATAATTAATAAATATCAAATTTGAATACTATTTTCACGTAGTAATATTTCACAAAATATATCAATATAAAATCATCAAATAATACAACTAGCTTTTAAAAGTATATTTTCATCGATAAGTTAGGTAAAGTACAATGGCTTGAAGTAACTAAATTAGTAAAATTAGTGTTATACCGGTACCTACGTTTATTTCTTTGTTTACGTTATTAAAAAGATATTACACAAAAATCTGCTAAAGCTGATACTAATGATGATTGTATTATAAGAATTTATTCATATGAATAAGAAGTACAGTCGACCTACATTATTATTTTTGACACATCATTTGTAAATGAAGTTCTTAAAATTTCATTCGATTGAATGATCGAATAAAATATAAATGTTTAGTCCTTCGGACCAATACAAAAAATTATTGATAAGGACATATTTTAAGTATAATTTGGTGCATTTTTCGTGTAGTCAACTTTGTACAGAATGTGATTTTTTACATGCTACTCTTTTCCACTTCATGTCTACATGCACAAGTGAAATACACTAAATTAAAAATGTTAAGCACGTACCGTAGCAAAATAATGCATTTGCTTATCTCAAATTTAACGCGACGTGTATGTACATTTTGAAAAATGTATAACAAAGAAAGTCCGACTAAATGTATGGACTAATTTTAAGTACTTTCCTTCTAGATAAAATGATAAGTCAAATCATTTATTAACTTTACCTCTGACAGTGAATTCGTCGGAGGAGTTGGTCTTCTTACGAAGAGCTCCGCGCCTCGGTATCTAGCACTGAATCTGGGAGGTACACCACTCGAAGTCACTCTCGGTAAGGAATTCTGTTTGTTTGCAAATTTGGAAGTAATAATGATTAACAAAATAACAATATTAAAAAGAATGTTCAAACATTTACTAAGGCGCAACATACACCTTCAAATTGAAATTAAAAAAATATTTTAGAATAATAAAAAAAAAATTTTAGATAGGAACAACTTGGTAAGTTAAAATATATTTTCTATGTACATAATAAAGACTTTTTACCACGTAGTAAGAGTTAAACATACTTATTTCCCTTAGACCTTCCCAAGCCAATTCGATCAGTTTTGTTTGATGGACAAGTTCACTTACCGTAAGGTATCTTAAGTAAATTTCAGTCAATTGCCTTAAAATTTTTCACACGTGTTCTACACACATACAATACTCTACACTACCAGAAATATAAGGATTTATCAAGTTTAATGCATGAAAATAATCTTAAATTCAATTTTACATGAGTACGGACCATTAAAAACTTGATTTTACAAATATTAATTTTAATTTTGCTGCTTTACACTTGATAAATCCTTATATATCTGGTAGTATAGAGAATCGTATATATGTAAAAAAATCGATTTTTTTTATTGGCTTAAAACGTGTTTTGAACCTTCTAGAATATGGTACAAAAGGTCCCATCCCGAAAAAAAGAAGATTCTTTAAATGATTTCCTCGTTTTTCTACGTCCGAAACTGATTTTGAAACTTTAAGTTAATTTTTCTAGAAACAAGTTTTTCTCAATGAGCACGAAGCATAACTTGAACAGTTTTCATCCGATCCATTTGAAAATTTAACCATATCTTAATTATTATTTTTCCAAGTGAATCACGTAGGGAATTTTTAATAAATTGATTTAAAAAAATTTTATAAACAAAAACTTGCCTTGTTTTCATGAAAATTTTTAATTTATTTTCAATTCACTTCCAAATTTGCAAAAATCAATATTTTCAAAATCCCCTACGTGATTCACTAGCTATTAACATCAAGAATAAGTGGATTTTTTGTTCCAGGTAGAATGGGCGATTGGTACACTGTGTGCCGCGGAGCGCTTCCGATGCAAGAGGCCTCAAGAGATCGGCTATAAATCAGCCGTTTTATATTTGTTTTACTAAATTTTTTTTTAAATTACTATAATATTAGACTAATAATATATCCAAATATCATTTCTTTATAACCTTTCTTTCCATTGACAAAAAATACCCAAAAAACGCTTTTTCTTTGCTATTCCAGTGGTGTTACCCCTTAAGATACCGTACGGCAAGTAAACTTGGCCATCGAACAAAAGTCATCGAATGGTCTTAGGGAAATAAGCATGTTTAAGGAAGGAGGGTCAAAACGGGATATGGGGCAAAATGGAGCACCGGCTGTATCTCGTATCATACACGGTCGTGTCGTTTCAAACCAATTGAAATTTCTTTAATATGTACTAGAATGATTCAGGACAGAAGTGACATCATACCGACTGTACAACAAAGGACGCAACTGTAGATAAAATTTAACAATTTAACAAGGCTATGTTCTAGAGTTACTCAAAAGCTTTAAAAATCGACCTCAGAAGTTACAATTTACAAACAATAAGCTATGTATATATATTAATATTAAAAACAACGACTTATGGAAAAACGGGGTACCAAAACCATAAGTAAAGAAATAAAAAAAAAGAAATAAATATTTGTTTTCAATATAATTTGAAGAAATTTAAGTTATAATGTCAAATGAAAGCTTTTTAAACATGTTGATATAGTCATGCTGCCAAAAATCGTTAAAAATTGGCTAATCATGGCTAATGTTTTTTTTTCATATAACCTTAAAATTTTCACTTTTCTATTAGATATTGTTAAAATTTATAAAAAGTTTTTTTAAATGGTTTATATTATTTATTTATAAGCGCTTTATGGCACTCTTATAGGTTTTATTGAGTAAATTAGATGATAATAAACGAAAATAATTTGTAAGAAAATGTATTTGTACTCATTAAGTATGAGAAAATGAAGCCTATTGTTAGGTACTCCATTATGCCCTAGTTCCTCCTACAAATAAATATATTTCATTTACCATTTAATTGTTACTATCTAAATATTTTTTTTTTTTTAAATTAAATTGTAAGGTGTATGTTGCGTCTTAAGAAGTCCTTTCCAATAATTAAACTATCTGCTTAGATTACATTGAATAAAACTGATTAAATTAAAATATTGTACTCAAAGTTTAAAGTTTAATTTTTTATAAATTTAAATTTTAAATTAGTATTTCAGTTCTTTCAGGATATGAAATTATTAGTTATTAAACTTTTTTTTTATTAATCAAGTAGTACAAAATATTTTTTTTACTATTAATGTATTTTTTTTCTCATTATCTAACCTCTAACCTTACTTAATTACATGAATTTGTTCACATAATTGCTTGCACTATTTATTTGGGATTCCATTATTTTAGATTAACAAATTGATTTTTTTTTTAAATAATTATTTGCGTTTTATCCTAAGCTGTCAGAACCTTCATGCTACCAATTTATCGTTTTTATTCTATATCTTCGACCCGAATGCATAAATTTCAACGTTTTCTTTACAATCGTCAGTATCTCAACACACTTAAGGTAATATTAATCCTCCCTATTACCAGCAAATACAGGGAAATACTCTATTATTTTAATTCTCAAATTTGAGAAAATATCTCTGAAAGGATGTAGTTTTTGATTGGGAATAACCTTCCAGAAAGGCGGGTGGGTTTAGCATCTCGTTAATATTCGACTTGGATTGTTAAAAAGTCATTAGTCAAGGAGAAATTATCAAAAATATACAACACCTTTGAGATATGCAATACTCCGTGTTACAAATGAGGGAGAAATATATCTTTATTAAATATCTCAGGGTGTCTTGGGCTACCACTCCGAAATCTACCCCTATCAGATCAATAAGTTGTTATGCATTTATAAAAATGCACAGCAACGTGTACATCTGATAGGGACAGATTCCGAATTGGTGGCTCAAGACACCCCGCTGGCCGAAGGCACCCCGCTCTATGGTATGTTAATAGAAAATAAATGAATATTTTTAATTTGTACATTAAACTTAATAAAAATGTTTAAAGACGATTAAAAATGTTTAAAATTTATAAAATAAAAATAATTGTTGTGCAATTCAATAAATACCTATTTAAGAAAGGTGAAAACAATTAAATAAACCAGTAATCGATCAAAAATATTACTCACTGCGCTGTTTGTGTTTTTATAAACTCCCGCAAAAACGGGTGACTTGGCCCCGAGGGTGCTTAGTAGCGGCGCCACGGTGCTCCTCAGCTGTTCCAAAATTGTAGAATTACCGGTTTCCAGAATAGCCGCACTCTTGGACGGATTAAAGATATTCGTGCTCGCTATGTTTCCACTCGCCGCATTGTTCGAGTCCACGACAGGTCCTTGTAGTGAATTATCCCCGCCGCTAGATACTTTCACGCTGATAATCGGATCCTGCGTTACCGACTGCTGCTGTTGACCCGCTAAGAACTCATCGGGCTTTACTGTCGCGTGGTACCTGTAGACCTTGGGAGTAATTGCGATGCTCAGCGGTTTCTCCGTTGCCGACGGATACACCACGTACACCGGCGAGCCCGAGTCGTTGGTTAGCGCCGCTGCGCGGGGCTTGTAGTCCACTTGGCTCGACACCGATTCCGTAGCCGCCCTCAGCTCCTTCCAGTCAAACTGCGCATCTTCGGGGCTGCGGGTGCTCTTTGCCGACGACGACTCGCTTGTGCTCGAGGCGCTGGAGTTCTCGATCTCGTTGATGATGTCGTCGGATGACGAGGACTGAGTGCTTAGGAACAGAATACTGTCGTAGCCGGAAGTGGTGACCTCGTTCTCCGCGGGATTCTGCGTGCCAATTTCCGTGAGGAAGGAGGAGGAGGTTGACGTAGGCATAGGAGTCGGCGAAATCTCGTCCTCGACCATTTTCATCGTCGACGAGGTGGCAGATTCGTTGTCATCCATCTTTACCAAACGTGTTGAAAAGGAGAATGATTTGACGGTTCGCATGGTTGTCAACAGGGTCGTTGAACCCTCCGAGAAATCACCCCTTCTCGCGGGTCTCGGCGTCTGGCTCTTTTCCATGTTCTCCAAAGTTTTTCGCAGCTTTAGGGCCACGGCCTTTATGTCCTCTACGTAGCTCTTGTCGTTCTTTCGGGGTATGAACATCTTACGAGCTTTCTCAACTAGGGGAGATTTCGTGGAAGAAATCGGATGATGCTCCTCGTGAATGCCGCCCTCGATGTTGGAAGGTTTTGGACCTCGGAGCTTGCTTCCTCGGGGTTTGGGTCCAAACTTGTACTTCTGCTCCAGGTATCTACCTACTCTGGATTTAGTTGTATGCTCGACGTCATTTTCTTCGATGGTATTTTTCTCAGTAGTTGGGGTAGTCGATGATACTTTTGGAGTGTAAAGAGTCGCCTGCTTGTATCTAGAAGTTCTCGACTGGCCCTCTTTTAAATTTTTCCTTAATTTAGACGGTTTCCAATCTGATTTGGTCGAGCTTTTCTGACCCAATTGAGGCTTCTCCGTGGATGGAATCGATTTTCTAGCCACTTTGAACACTTTCTGGCCCTCATCAACATCAGAGTCACTCGGATTTTGATCTGCGTCTTCTTTGGGCTTCGGGGACGGATCAACGATCACTTGACGCGCGCTCGTCTCGTCGATGAGTAACTCGGGCTTGACCAGTTTACGTGCGTTTTCCAATTTCATTCTCGAACGGGCCGCAAAAAGCTCGGCTGATGACATCTTGCTGGCCTGAAAAGTTTCGTGTTGAGCAGCCACGTCTTTCTCTTTTACAGGTCGATCTTTTAGGCTCTTAAGCTTCCAGTACCAACATCCCAATTTTTGTTCGCTCTTATTTTTATTTTTATCCACACCTTTGCACACTGTTTGGTTTAGATTGCCCAAGACTTCCCGAAGCATGGCAGTAGAAGAAGAAGAGTGAAGAAGAATTTTTGTTAGTGCTCTTTTCATTTGACAGATTTTTTCGTTTCGGTGGGATTCACTCGCGATACACGAAGAGTGTATTTATTAAGGACACCCAAATCCACCCAAGTGAGTGACTATGTATGTCAGATGGCATTTTATTCGAATAATTTATGAATTTTAAAATTAATAGCCGGATCTTACGTTATAAGTGTTTTGTTCGTACTTTATATTCGCTCGTCTGTGTCCTCGCACTGAAAGTTTTTTTTTTCATTTTCTATGTATTTTCTTAGTTTTATATATATTTTTTACGTGTATCTTAAGTCACTAGAAGTGAAGAGAGAACCGACGAAGCGCAGAAAGGTAGCGGTCCATGAGACAAGACGCTGCCTAACAAGCCCGAGCCACGTATTCACTGCAGTCGACAGAAACTGAAAGTTCAATTAGCGAGTTTGTAAGGGCGCGTGTCACGCTCTATGGGTGGGATTTTCATCGAGTTTTTTCAGGGCACCAACCAACTTTTCAATCGCAATAAACGCTTCGACCGGCAGACGTCGATCGATACATAGGATACGAAAGAAAATTGGGTGATTTTATCAAGTCTACTTGAGCATTCAACTGTTGATAAGTAAATACAAACAAAATTCCATCTTTCTTCGTTCTAACCTCATTTAGAAATATTACGTTTATTTAGATTCGTAAAATAGGTATTGTAATCAAACAATTACTGATGCAGTCGTCTTGTTATTGTTTATAAAACGTATGCTTTTAGAAAGGTACTTTGAAATTAATTTTGGTTATAAAGATTGTTTAAAATAGAAAATTCTTTACGGATTAACTATAAACGTTATCATTTCTATCTGTAACGGTTTTCCCAACTGAAATTTCAAATAGAAACATTACGACAGCAATAAGATTGAAGAAATAATAAGTATTATTAATCTATTACGTAGTTCAATGCAATTACACGGAAACCGATAAATGGTACGTGATCGTAATCAAAAGCAAAAATTCTAACTTTTCTGCGTTCAATTTATTACGCCATTGTCTGCAGCCTTTCTAAAAACATTACCTCTACTTTGGATTCAATAAATACCAAATGACATTCTTATCATTATTATCATTTTTAGGCCTTTTAAACCGAATGTAAGTCTATACTAATATATTCAAGAATTTTTTTAGAAAACGAGTAATATATCATAGTGTTCCTGTAGAGATTAATTATTTCAGTTAAAAAAAGTTATCTTGGAAATTTATTTTATATAATAATTTAAGTACTTAAAAATATATAATGCGGAATAAATTACTTTACGTTGTCGGCGATATTAGTGAGGCACATATATATAATTGTTCTCTCTAGCTTTTAGGGTTCCAGAAAACTGTAATGCTAATATTTACTTATATTTATAACACAACTCGGGAAGAGGTATGTCTCTTACCTCATAATTTCTAGGCAATTGCTTTATCAATTAAATCGAATGTTCATACTTTCCAGGACAATAACTTCTCTCTTCGTCGATTTCCCCAGTTATACCATATTATAGCATACTGTTAAAATAGCATGTGTGACATAAAGTTCAATGTTATTAAAATGTATTTTTAGTAATTCACTGTCTTTTTCTAGACATTATATTAAGGTGATGCTAAAGCTACCAGTCACCGACAAATACGAGGAACCACTTTTCTCATTTTATTTTCAATTTTAAGTAAATATCTCTATGAAACGTTATTGTCCTACTAAAAAACAACAACTTTCCAGAGAGATATTTTCTCAAAATTAAAAATTGAATGAAAAAAGTGGTTCCCCGTATTTAACGGTAAAAAGAGGGTTTAGCATCACCTTAAGTATTAAAGTTTGGATTTACGCTATTTCAATGATATTTACTGCAAATTTTACTATAAATGACTTTTTAAAATGTGTATGCAATCAAATAATATAAACTAAACTGTTGAAATTAATTTCTTTGCTATTGATAACATCCAAAGAAGTTTGAATATTACGTTAATACAATGAATTATTATATTTGAAAAATCCCCGACGTATGTCAATTAAAAATCATATTATTCAAAAAGAAAGAATAGTTACGAATTATAAATGTTTGGATTTTTAAAGTTAAATAGATATAAAACTGATATTATAGCTTCTTTATATTATTATTTATCACATACAAAGAAGTTTGAATATTACGTCAATACAATGAATTATTTTACATTTGAAAAATCCTCCGATGTATGTAAATTTTTTTAATTTAAAATCAGAAACAATTAGTTATGAATTAATTGTTTGAAATTTTTAAGGTTAAATAGATATAAAAACTGCTTCTATAGCTTCTTTGTATTGTTATTTATTACATGCAAAGAAATTTGAATATTACATCAATACAATGAATTATTACATTTGAAAAATCCTCCAATGTATGTAAGTTTTCTTTTAACTAAAAATCAGGAAATAATAGTTATGAATTAATTGTTTGAAATTATTAAGTTAAATAGATATAACAACTGTTACTATTGCTTCTTTGTATTGTTATTTATCTCACACAATTGTTACAGATTGTTTAACATTATTGAACAAAATGTAGGAAGGATTAATCGATAACATAAAATCCAAAATTGATGATCTCTTTTGTTTGCCGAGTTTTATTCTAAATAATTACATTGTTTGAAGGCATATTTTGTATTGTAAGTGCCGAGCCCTATGTGATATATAATTTACCAACCCTGGTAGAAAATTAATTTAGAACTATGTAGATCTATCTAGTTTGCCAAGGAAATAATCGAGGGCCTCGATAAAACTAGATAATTTTCTACCAGGGAAGTTTTTTAATTTACAAAAAATACAGTATTAAAATAAATCGAGAATAATTACATTTCTAGCCCGCTAATACCGCTGATACCGTGAAATAAAAAATGTTATTATAGTATATTATATAAATCTTTAAAGGTTTAATAAATAAATATTTTAATTACATTATTCACAAGTAAGATGGAATATGACACAAGATTAATGTTTTGTCAATAAATGTTGCTTTTTAATCTAGTAAATGAATTGTAACATAAACAGCTATTTAAAATAGTAATAATTATAATTGCATATGTACCTACAATTTACGCAATAAATCATTTTTACAGTATAATTAATGTTTACACGAACACAGATTTTTTAAGATAATTAAATGCGTTTGGAGCTACCTGCGCCTAGAAATACAAATTATCGCGTCGCAGTAAAAAGTGCATAATGTCTTTTGTTAAGGAGTTTGAAAGGTAATATATATGTGAGATTTTACGCTTATTTAGAAAACTAATACTAATATGTACACCACTGAATTAATTGTAATCCAGGTAAGATTTTGTAGTATTAAAATCATATGTATAAAGCAAATGCATATTGCTATGTAAAGACATGCCGTCAACTAGAATAATGCGGGACCACTGGGGGGTAATGCAGGACCACATCCGAAATTTGCAGGCAAACACGCGTGTTATTGGTGTGATTTATACTTAATGTGAACTAAATATAACGTTAGTGTAAGAATTTTTTACGTACTCAAAATGAACTATCGGCTAGTCAATTTCGGAGGCAGTCCTACATTACTCTCGGTGGTCTCGCATTACCTCGGTTCACGGTAAATGAATAAACGCAAAATAAATTTGCAATAGTTAATAATTTGAATATGATTATGATTCATATCATAAGGTGCAAAAGAATTTATAATACAGGTAACAATAGGAATTTACTACAGTCACACAATCAATATGCATCTTTTAAATTTGAAAGTCCATACGATTTTCAGATACTCATTTTACAAAATAAAAAAGTTATAAGTATTTTAATTAAAGAGCTCCCATATGATTTACATGTATTTTAGAAACTTTGAATAGCAAATTTTTCCACGCTTCTCAGTTTGTATAAACAAATCGAACTAAAACTTTACACAAAGTTGATATACATATTATTTGAATATTAACTAAGCGGTATAAAAATTGGATATATCTTTATCTACTTCAGCATTATTAGTTAGTAAAATTCAAAATTTTTTAAATTATTATTTTAGATAGCTGATAGAAACATGTATAGAAATTATAAATATTTGCAAATCAAAAAATGCTGTTAAATCATATTGGAGCTAATCAATTAAACTGCTCATAACTCTTTTATTTGGTTAATGAGTGTCTGAAAATTTTATAACGTATTCTTCTCTCATATATACGAAGCAAAGTAGATAATAAAAGAAAAATTATTTTTTTGTAGTTTCTGAATACCTCCCCACCTTAACAAAACCGAAGTTTTAATAGCTTAATTTTTACATTCTATTGTCCAAATACCAAGATGTAAAACTAAAAAATTAAATTTAAAGAAAGTGTTGCAAGTGAAAAAGTTAGTCTTCTTAAGGTGGGTCTACACTGATTTTTCCAAAATCGTTAAACATTCTAAATTTTATTTCAAAATTTTAATATGTTATTGGTAACCAAGAAGAAGAATATATATATATATATATATATATATATATATATATATATATATATATATATATATATAGCAATTTTAGCAATTATCACTTCCCCCATCCCAATTCATTGAATGAATTGCACTTTTTTACAGTCAAAACAGAGGTTAATTCAAAAAGTTCATTGCGTGTTTTAATTCGACAATATCAACCAAATAAATTCTCATTTACTTTAGAACCCGGAACAAACAAAAGTTAGTATCTTTTATTTGGATTTTCTATCATAAATATATTTGCGAGTTACAGTTAAATTCACCGATTCTAAATGCCCGAGGAACTTTTTGAAGTTAGAAGAATATGTTCCGAGAAAAACGCATTTAAATATTCAGTCCTACATTAAAAGTAATGTTAATTATTTTCTTTGAATTGCTATAACTTTGATGATTATGAAAATATTTTATTCTATCAGATCCCAATTCTTACATAATTATGTAGAGCTTAAAAAGTGTCATAATTTTTTTTTCGACTTTCTGTTAAAATATCAGTGTAGACCCTCCTTTAGGTAGTTCTTTCATGAAAATCGACCTTAAAAATAAACATTTATACAATTATTTGTTTATGTATTATAATATTAGAGACGTTATAGTATAAAACTAGGATACTTTAAGTAACAAGAAAAAAATGTTATGATAATTTCGATATTGCAAAATTAGATATCGTGTAAATTAGAGAATAATTTGACAAATGATCCGAATCTTTTTTATTTGTTATCCGATTTTATTTTTGAAAGTCTCATTTTGTTCCTTGAAATATTTCAGGGGGACTTACTCATACAAAAATGGATAAACATCGAAAAACCTGCAAGGTTACAGTCAATTGTTTATAAGTCCATACACTTGTTTTTGTAAGTTTGTGTGTATGCAAGTAAAAACTATAGGCTGCAACTTTGCAGGTTTTTCAATGTTTTTCAAGTATTATATGGGTAATTCCCCTGAAATCTTTCAAGGAACAAGAGAAGATCTTTAAAATTAAAATCGGATAACAAATAAAAAAGATTCGGCTCATTTGTCAAATTATTCTCTAATTTATTTAGGCGATATCTAATTTTGCAATATCGAAATTTTCATGAATAATTTATTTTTGTCACTTAAAGTACTTAAATCATTGTATAATATTTTATTTTTAAGATCGATTCTCATGAAAGAAACACCTTAGGAAAGAAAAATGTCATTAGTCGAACCAACATCACAAGTTGATTTTATCACCTAAATGAACCAATATAAAAAATTCCTTTTACTGTGTAATGTCTCCTCTTCCACGTACGCGTCGATCATATATATAACACCATCTCAAACTCCTTAATCAACAGACAATCTCGTCTATTATACGTTGGTCAGAACACGAGCCCGTGCGCTCTATTCGATCTGAACTCGCGCACGATCATAATACGTGCCACGCCTACAGGCGACCATACGGCGCGATTACTTTCTCCCGCGTGAGCTCACGTCCACGAGGAACCCGAAATCAAGAGCGGTGAACGGCGAACCGGTTCGGTTAGCGAAGCCGAGACAAACTGCGCGCACTCGCGCTCTGCGAGACTATACGACTCGTGCAATTTTTGCTTTTCCACGGCCTGCTACAGTCCGCTATTCCTTATCCCGCGGAGAACGCGCGCGCGCGAACTCAACGCTGCGCTGCGCCCCAGATTAATAACGAGTCCACAAATGACCCGCAAATATTATTGCGAATTAGCGTGCGCGTGCGGCGTGAATTGTATGCAGAAATGAGGAACCGCGGGGAGTCGCTGTATGTGGTTATGACGAAGAGCGGCGTTAATGAAGTTTCTTTTGAGATGCGATGCCGGCGGCCAGTTTTAAATGGCGTTATTGACATCCAAAGCAGTTGCTATGAAGGGCTTGACATAATGCTTGTTTTGTTTGTGATACGTGAATTTTCAGTTCAGTAACGCGTGAATTGAACTATCCTTTAATACTTTCTTATAGATTTTCTTACTGCACACTTGTAAGTTTATGACGTAGTTGATACAAAGCAGAAAGTGAAATTTTGCCATTTATATGTGCAGTAAAAACAAAATTTCAATTTAAATGTTAAAACGTACATAAATATTGAGATCAAGTGATCTATAAAAACATTTATCATCTTGCACTTTATTTCTGTTACATTAAAACGTTAAAAATATATATCTTGTTATGCCTCGTCTCCAATGGTATTTTTATAGAGGCTCGCTTTAACTTTTAATACCAAGTAGCATTACAGTGATAATAGCTTGACAATTTTAAAGAGTTCTATTGCATAGAGAATTAAAATAAAAATATATAATAAAAAAGTTTTGATTTCTAAACAACATAAATGTTATTCAAAGTTATAGCGAAACCCTATTAAACTGCTATGAAGACGAGGCATTACTTTCTTTGATAATTTAAAATTATTTATATTCTGATAATATTACGTATATATATTTATAAGTCATACTTATCGATCAAGTTGCATACACTTTGTGAAAATAATAGATGTTTGTTTTTGTGCATTGATATGGTCCAAATAATTACCGTTGAGATATGTATTATATTAACCCTTTTAGACCTGAATTAAATCTGACCATGATATGTATTATACCACTTTTTAAAGTGTATTTTGACACTTTATGGTCTTATTAAGAAATTTGAGTGGTTTAAAAAAAACTGTTTTCAATATATTCATGTATATCTATGTATATATACGTACATTCATAATATTTAGTATGTTAATTAGGATTCATCAAGTCGAGGTTAAAATACCGTTCCGGCCAATAAATAATTACTTTTAGATTTTTCGAAGTCTGGAAGGGTTAAAAAATAATAAGTTAATGAAAATTCATGTATACAAATTATTACCTAAGAAGGTGAAAAATGAATAATAATAGACTCATAATAGAAAAAATAGATATATAAACACTATGCATTTTCGCAACAACGCAAAAATTCATCGGCCGTGTCTTAGTAGGGGTTCGATGGAAATTCACTGTCTATACTAGAAATAATAACGCTTGAAGCAATATATTAGGCCATGAGAGTGATCATATACATAACAGTGACATAGATATAAGTGTTTAGTAAAAAGAACGAAGTAAGAGAATTGCATGAGAACTTAAAGATAATAAGATTACCAATTAATGTTAACAATAGAAAATAAATTAATAATATTATATTCGTTGATTACAATTCTGAAATTATATTATTCACCAGCTCGAAGAAATATATAAAAACTTCTGAAAACAATATTTTTTAAATTAGATTTTCGATTTTATGATTGGCATTATAAGTTTATGGTTTATCCAACTTTGATTGTTGATAAAATAATATAAAAATGCATACACATATATTTGAACATGAACTATTTACAAATTTTGCAATGACTGATGAAATGTAGCAGCATGGTTTCGTCGAGATATATGAACACAAGCAGTACAACAAGTACCACACATTCAACTAAAACGATTTATAAAAGGTTTAAAAATTTAAAGAAATAGAAGATTTTCTATTCCAATTTTTTCTCGACGAAACCTTTTTATGAAATTGAAAGAAGCCAAAAATGTTTGAAAAAACCAATGGTACAGCGATTTCATGAATATGTAATTTACATAATCGATCACAGAAAGCGATGATTTTGAATTGAAAATTTTGATCTTTTTTGTTTGTTTTTTCTTACTTGCTGCTCATCCAGGGGACTCGGGATTGGTAACGACAACAATGTTGCAATATTAGGGAAGGCTGTTTGTGCGACCACTAGGTATGCATTATCCGAAGAGGCGAGTTCAAGGTCTGCGTTCGCAGTACCAATCACATTCGAGCTGGTATGCAATCGTCGTTCCTAAGTAAAGCATCACTTTATACGACTGCTACAATATAGTATTTGCTGTTCTTTTTTCAGCAAATTAAGTTAAGCTTTTAAATATATAATATTACGACAACTTTAACAAATTACACTTATCAAATTTAGTAAAAGATCAAATGAGGAAAAAATCACATTTTAAAATTATTCAGTGTATAATATATTAAAAACCAATATTAATAGAAAAGTGTTAAAAACAAAAAAATAATTTTAATAAAATTTCTATTTAACCTCAGTTAATGGAAAGTATTAGTCTTTAGGTGTCGCCAATTCCACATTAATAATTTTAATATTCCAGAACTGAGTTTAACATTTTCTTATAACTTTTATATTATCTGTTTATAAAGTTATAAACCTTTTTTTGAAACATGCTAAGATTCGATAATTACTACTTAACCCATCACTAATAGATTTTTTTGAATATAATATAAGAAATGTATTTATTAAAGCTGTGTTTCTTTTTAATGGACTTATGAAAAGGTGTAAATACACTATATGGACAGTATATACACTTGATTCTTTACAAAGATTTTCTATATTTTACTTTAGAATTAAGTTTATTTTTTATAAACTTTACTGTATTTTTCATATATATCGTAATAAATCCATGTACCAAATAGTTTTTAAATGGACATGCCAGCTTGACAGATGAGCATTATAAAGCGGTCATCGTTTAGTCAGTTAATAGTGTTATTTGAACCCAAATGGAAAATCATTAAGAGGATAGTCAGAAGTAAACCACAACACTGTCAACCCTTATTATGTCAATTAATCCAGTTAAATAATAGAAGTAAATTAAAATAGGAACGAGCATAACTTTTATCGACTTGTTGACTTACCTCCAATGGTGTTCTGGGTTGCCCATTAGCCTTTTGCTAAAAATGAAAAAATTATTAAATTCAACATCGAATTCGTGCTCCAAGACTAAAAGTATTATTATAACAATTGTTGTACAGTTAATTATTATTACGTTATAGTCAAAAAATGTATAAATTTGCTGATTTTCTAGTTTCATTCATCTTTATAGTTTAGAATGCGTTACAAAATAAATATCGAATATAGTATAGGGTAGATTGGGGTAACATGAGATACGAAGTATAATGAGACAGTGGCAATAACTAGTGTTTGAAGTGGCACTACCTTTCTGGCTGCTATTTAATTTATTCTGATATGTATTACGAAGTAATTTACGTCTTATATTTAACGTATAGCTTGAAACTCGCGTCACAAATAAATAACAAAGTTATTATTTCGAAAAATTTAATTTTATCGAGTTTAAATGAAGTTATAGTATAAACAGTAAGTATGTGCCGCGTTATAATACCCCAACGTTTTTAGAAACCGCTATTTTCGGGGTAAAAAGTAAATTACAGATTTTTATTACAACACAGCATTCAACCCCAGAATAAATATATGGTAGTATTCTTTGGATAGTTAAAAAGTAATGCTATATTGATTTTTAAAAATAACGCTCTTATAAAAATAGGCACAGCGCGTTTCTTACACATAAGAATTATACACGTAATTATTGTACACAATAATTACGTGTACAATCCTTATGTGTAAGAAACGCACTATGCCTAAAAGTACTGGAGTCCGATTCATTTTACTGCCTCATTATACCCCAATCTAGCCTAAAATCACATTGTCTTACTCTCCAAAACTCATAAATAGTAATATGAATTAATTTATATAACGATATATAAATTAATTCATATTCCTATGTATAAGATTTGTTCTTATAGTACATTTCGACACGGGTGCGGAAGTAGATTATTTACCTCTCGTGACGTTTTTCGCTCGAGCGAAGCGAGAGTAAAAAGTCATATGATGTAAATAATCTACTTACGCACTAGTTTCGAACCGTATTTTATACTACGAGCGCCGAAAAATCATATCAAAGTTGTGATTTTGAGGTTAGAGTGGTATAAAATTTGTTTACAAAAGTGGCTTACCAATTGGGCCAGCCTAGCCTTGAAGTCGGGAGGATAATTATCGCTTTCACCTATATCCTCCTTTGTACCTCCTCCAGGTCCCTTAACAAAGGTTTTATTTCCCCTTCTACCACCCTTTGTCGTACTACTCAGAGTCGTGGTCGTCCCTCTGTCCTGCTCCACAAGAATTGGTGATTCGGCTGGATTAGCCGATGGTCCGGAAGACGGACCGTCGTGCCAATGTCCAGGGCGTCGTCTCAAAGTCCAGCCTGGATTTCCACGTGCTGCGTTTTCCGGTCTAGGTGCGGCTGTTGTCACAGGCGCGCTCGTTGTGGTTGTTGTTGTTGTAGTTACTGTTACTGGCACTATGAAAATAATTAGGTAATTTGAGATATATAAAAAATAGATCACAATTATGTAATAATTAGTGTTCTTTTTTATATAAACCAAATAATTTTAATCAGAAATTTATAGCACCATTTAAATCTGACAATATTATGTAGGCATATTTAATATAGGTAAAACAATATAAATCATCGGTTACCCCATACAAGTCAAAAGAGGATATTATCCGTTTTGAATCACGTACTATTTATGTGCGCAAATGATTATCTCTATTAGAGACTTAACTTTAACGACCAAAGTATGTATTCCACTACATACCATACCCGTGTTAGTATGTCCTATGCAGCCCCGTAATAATTGATCAGAATGTATAGTAAATATAAAGTCATTAGATGGCTGATCTTGAGGTTCTCTGTTTGTATTTTTACATAAATCAAATGAACTTACTCAAATCTGTGTTCAGTGAAAACTACGGTTAAAAAAGATATTTATTGTTAACAATCTTTTGCTCTTAGGTATATTATTTCTTTTTCAATTAGTGAGTCTATATTATATATTATAACTGTACAACTTTTTTATTAAAATATATCTAAATATTTCAAATTTTATCGAGAATATAGTCGACTTTTTCAGTCAAAATCTTTGCAATGCATAGCATACCTTCATCTACCACAGGATAAGGCGGTCTCCTGCCCCTAAATCCCAGTCCATGATTAAAGAAGTCCTCCTTCGATGATCTCCGTCTCTGCCCAGCATTCTGATGCGATCTACCCTCGCCAGCGGTATCTCGCCTACTGATCTCCGAGTTCAGTGTTGCAGGGGAGATAACTGTCGTTGGCAGTTGCACTCTCGGCGTCGTCATCGTCGGTTGCGACGTCGTCACCGTTATTTCCGGCTCGTATGATGGAGTGATCGTGCCAAAGTTGGCGAATGTCACCACCGACGCTCCGTCTGGGCCCAAAGTCGGTAAAGTTTGAGCCGGTGCACGGGTAGTGCTGACGTCGACCCTGTAACGGCCCCTCGGCCTATTGGGCTTCCTACTGTCTAAACTCTGAGCCTTGGCTTCGGACACCCTGTTGTCCGCAGCTCTGGAAGCTTCGAAGCCCCTGGGCAGCGATTTCGCGTTAAAGTTTCTTCGCCTTAGTTCTGGTGACGCTGTTGTGAAACTGCTCTCGGGCGCCACGCTGCTCTTTCTGCTCTCGTGATTGCGACCTCTGCCGCGAGCTAAGGCAGCTTCGGTTGTACTCTCGAAGGCTGTTGAGGATCCGCCTCCTCCTCTTCTGGACGTACTTCGAGCGAGGTTTCCAGCCGTGGTGACCTCGACTTCTAATTTCTTATCTCTGGACGCTTGCCTCCCTCGTGGCTTGTAGCGCGAGCCGATCGATCGTTTGGGTATTTCGATCGACGGACCTTCGGTGTCGACTGAAACTGTATCTCCCAGTCTTTTGGAATCCTCGAAGTTCAGAGGAATATTGATGCGAACGCTCTCGGAACCCGAAGCCGTAATGTCGTGCTTCAGTCGGGAATCCACTAGTTTCTTACGAGCGTCCGATGGTTCGTGTTTGAAACTTCGCCGATTGCTTTTGACAGTCTCCGTCGTCGAATCTGCCTCGGATTCATTTGTTCTGTCTCTTGAGTACCTTGAGCTCGATGGAACGCTGCTCTTTAACTGCCTGCCAGACAGCACCGAATGGCTTTGGATCTTTCTGCCAGTACGTGATCGCGTATTTTCAGCCGTCCCCTGAAAAATCGAAGGCCCAGGGTTTTCTAATTTCGATTTTGATCTTTCACCGTTCAATCTGAACGATCGTCGCCCACCAGTTCGTGAATTTTCTCCAAATTTTGGCGCCTCAATACCCTCAACTATTTCTTGAGCTCGTCCAGCTCTCGCATTATCAGTTGAGCCGTCTGGCAAATATCTCCTATCCTTATTATCCTTAGTGCTGTCATCACTTTTTTCAGGCTCGGAATCGTGCATTTTCGGTACAAATTTACGAGAAGCGAATCTTCCAGCTCCATGGTTGTAGACTTTTTGAGGGCTGGCTTTTGATTTATTAGAGTTTCGATGAATGGCAGCTTCGATTCGCGGTCCCGTGATGGTTTGCTCGGTAGACGCAGCGCTAGAGGTGGTTTGCGCGCCAAAGCGACTCGATGACGCTCTACGAGCCCCCGGCGCTCTTCGAGTAGCCTTCGGGGTGGTGGCTTCTGAATTCAGCGTCTCGGTCGTCTCCGACGACGGCCTCGAGGGAGTGAAACTCCTCGAGCCATGCCGGCTTGGAACGCGAGCACGCACTGCCGTTGACTTCTCATCGTCTATCTGTAACAAAAAATAACAAGAGTGTTCGGTTAAGGTATTGTTTAAGAAAAATATATTATTGTCTATTCTTTATAAACTCTAACAATTTTCATACTTTAGTTAGAAGAATATTAAAAATCTCAAAGAGTTTTTAATACAGCGAAACATCTTTTTATTAATGTTCCGAAATAAATATATAATGTTTCCGGGTACATTTTCTTTTGACATTTTTTATCTTTATCGATGCCATATTAATTCTTAAATATTATGTTCATTACTATATTACCTAATACTATAAATATGAACTATTTTTATCAAGAACAAAGTAACGTTGACGTACGATAATAAAATTATGACAATAATCATAATTTTCTTTTTCTTTAAACCATACTCATAAAACAACGTCTTAAATTTTTATTGTAAAATTTGATTATAAGCTATTATCTGTATTCTAGTACAAAAGCAGAAAAATATAAATATATAATCTTTTTTCTATTATGTAAAATTAAATGTATTAGTTAAACTTTTCTTTGAATGAATAGATTAATAGATTGGAGTTACTTAAATTAATAATCCGTTGTATTAGCATTATACAAATCTAAAAATATTTTCAAATTTAAAATATTAGTGCTAATTTAGGCGTACAGTATTATGTCGGTTTTAACTTGTTTTCTTATTTTTAACCGACTTCGAGAAAGGAGGAGGATTATTCCGAAAATACTCGCCCGATTCGGATGAAATTTTTCTATATGAAAGGTAATTATCCTCAGGTGGTCCCATTCAAATTTTATGATTATTGGTCCAGTATCTCGCCAGTAATTTAGTTTTTTATGAATATTTCTTCTGTACATTTCGGCCTCTGCCGACTCTGTTCGCCGATTACTCGGAAACTATTGAACCGATTTGGATAATATTTGTTTTTAATAAAAGTGAATGATCTCATGTTGGTCCCATTGTATTACTGGGCCAGTATTGAGCCAGTACTTTTTATAATATCAGGAAGTATTTAAATGTATACATTTTTAAAAAACGCTATAATCGTAGTTACAAATCTTTTACATTACTATATATTTTCCATACCTTAGAATCAATTTTTTACTCATCAGATTCTTTTATGCTCTAATAATATGCATAAATCCATTATGATTTGTTAGATTTTGCTATGCTGGAATTAATCTACAGCTTTGGGTAAAATTCATTAGGTTCTTATTTTCGGTAATCGGCTAGCTTATTATCATCCACATGTAAGATAAAAAAATTATTTCTGTGTAGAGATCATTTACTTTGTAGGTGAACAATTTCTTTCGTTGTTTCGTGTTTTACACTCAATTTTTTGTTCATGTTTATGAACACTCATAAACTTAATATTTTGTTTCCGAAATGACTAGTAAATTTGTTGAAAAATGTAGTACAGTCGAGTCGCGGAAACTGAACAGGCTCGGGACCAAAATTCTCAGGGACTGCAATGTGTATTTAGTATTGGAGCGTGTCAGTACCCAAGACATCCCTGTGTATAAGAGCAGTTCAGTTCCGACGTAACTTCAGTCCCCGGATTCTCAATCCGTGCGGCTCGACTGCATACATTCTTAAAAAGTACTGTCTTACAAAAACTCAAGAATAATTCATGATTCCTATAAACCATAAGACAAATGAACGACTCATTATAATTAAGGGTTAGATAAGAAACTATAGGACTACAGTCTAACAAATGGAATGCTTCTTTTTGCGAAGACAACACTAAATCCTTTAAAAAATAGCCCACTTTTACTTTTCACAATAGCATGCAACGTCGTCAAATCACCTCTCAATCGATCACCTAAATAAGAACAAAAGTAACAAGAGCATAATATTCTCTAGTAAATTTGAGCTCTATTTCTCTGAGCCTTTATTACAGACTTGACCTCGCGGTGGTTGAGCGTGAGTGCGATGAAAGAGAGAATAGGAGCGCATTTCGCGTTATATTGAGAAACAAGAGTCCGCACGCTCACAAATTCTTCTAGTTCGCCTTTCTCGCGCTACACATTCGTATACGTGAGTATAAACACGCTTTCGAGGGAATTTCGAAAGGAGAGCGATGTGACGCCTCGGGAAACGTCGAGTCGGCTCTTACAAAACTGACCATTCTCCCTCTCTCTCTCTCTCTCTCTCTCTCTCTCTCTGTCTCTCTCTCTCTCTCTGTCTCTCTCTCTCTCTATCTCTCTCTCTCTCCCCCCCTATCTCTCTCCCTATCTCTCTCTCAGCTTTGTTCCTCTCGTGCCTCTCCACACCCTTCAGGGCGAAGAGAAGGAACATAGATTCCACTTCACTTAACCGATTATTTTCCTCCTCGATTGCAAGGTGATCCGGGCGTGCGCTTTATTTATTCGCCCGCTACCTCACGAGGGCGAGAGGGGCCGAAATTTTAAATTTCGTACGCGGATCTGCACGAGTGGCGGACGACCGGTTTGCCTGGGCACCTCTCACTTTACGCACGTGGCGCGCTCAAGCTACCCGCGTCGAGAAAGGATCCGCCGTGAACGGGAGCGTTTTCGTGGGAGATATTTATTTTTTAGAGACGCACTCTTTGTGCGGGGCGACGATTTCCAGAGCGTCCTTGAACTTATACGTCTGCCAATATAGGCTACAGCAGGTGGTGTGCTTACATTGTATAGAGCATTGGTAATAAGGATATTGAATTACTCTGTGAAGATTTATTTATGCAGATAGCATCTGGAAACTTGTAGTATAAAGGCATGCTTTTATTGTATCTTGGATTGGTTTAGCTGCTAAGAAACTTAAGAAAAATTATTTTTAGAATGAAATGCAAATATTTACTTTGTGTAACTTGATTTAAAAAATATCTGTTAACAAACTTTCTAAATTTATGTGACATAAAATATCATCTTTGAACCTACTTTTTAATGTAATTCTGTGGTTTTACAAGTTTCTTTTAAAAATCAAAAAGAAATTATTGTAAAGTGAAATAGAGAAAGTGGCACATGCAGATTCAATTAAATAGTTTGTTTATTAATGAATAATGATAAATTTCTTATACCTTTCCTGTTACTCTTTCGTTGGCTAGAAAAGCTTTTAGTAGGGAATATTATACAAAAAAATTTATATTTCCTGACAAAAAATATTATGAAAAATTAAATGATTTCTCAAATTAACTTTCAAACGAGAGAAAGAGAGAGAGAGAGAGAGAGAGAGAGAGAGAGAGAGAGAGAGAGAGAGAGCGAGCTTCGGCTCCTTCGCCATCATCGTGGATGTATTGACGGCACATGTACAATATCGATCAATACATAATGCCTCCATAGGAGTATGTTGGCATCATCAGAGCCCTGAAGTTATTGAAATTTGTTTGGATGGAATCTGCGGTAATCAACTTCACGGCATAATCGAAAGGACGAAGAAAAAAGATGTACGTAAAAATGTCAACGTAAAATACGCTAATTTACAATCGACCTACGCCCTGATAAAAAAATATATTTTCAGAATAATTTTCTTAATTGAAATTTGTTTATTTATTGAATATTTTACCATTTATAATGCTTACTTATACACTCAATTATTATTACATCATTTATCTTTTCCGTATTAAGGTGATGCTAATCTTACTCCTCATGGATAATTACGAGGACCCACTTTTTTCATTTAATTCTTAATTTTGGATAAAAATCTCTATGAAACGTTGTTTTCCTAATCAAGAACAATAACTTTTCAGATGGTATTCTCTCTAAATTGAAAATTAAATGAGAAAAGTAGTTCCCAGTATTTACCGGTAACAGGAGGGCTTAACATCATCTTGAAGTAATCACATACTCTCGTGTTCCGTTGGAATAAAAAATGTATTACTTCCATACAAATATATTCTTAATTCATCAACGTTTCGTTTGTAAGAGAAAGGATAGAATTGCTAAAAAAAGTTAATTGTATAAGTGGCACCATTACAACCAACTCAAAAGGGATACATATCAACAAAAATACAAGATGCGTGATTTTTAGATAATTTTTTCAAGTTTCTTTTTAACAATTATATTGAGGTTTGAATTTGTACATAGTACAAAACAATGATATCCAAGTTAAATATAAATAAATGTTAACATTCATAATTCAATCGAATGTCCACTTATGTATGATAAGCTAGCAATAACAAATAAGCGGAAAATTCGGAACAATAAGAGCAAATATTAATGGCTTCTAAAATAGCTTGTTACGTGCATTACTTCTTCATACATTACATAACCAAGTCAATATTAATTTTCTACCTTAACCGTGCATTTCCATAGGAGCGTGATAAGCACCTCGCCCAGTAGTAAAAAAGATCGATTAGCTCTTACAACCTATGACCGATAGCAAAATTAACGGCTCCTATTCTTAACTGTAACGACAAAAATATTCAACTTATTAACATCATCATAATTATACTTCTTTTCCTTCGCATATTCTCGGTATTTTTATCTAAGATCCAATAACTCATGCAAATTCCGCGATTAAATAGCTTGAGAGGCGCTTTCGCAAGAATTAACTCTTATTTTGTTTCGTAACAATAACGATCCGCGCTTGATGCATATTGCCGCTGCATGCGCGCGCACTGCGCCGACGTGACGGCCTTCGGAAGGCTGGCAAACTGGTCTGGACGATCTGGTTGATCATCTAGGTTCCGCGTGACGCGAGAGGTGCAGGTTGGACGGTAAAGAAAAAGAAACTGATCCGTGTGCGCCCACGTACGCAGTAAACCTCAAGCACGTATACACAGTAATTCACGTAATACTTTTTGTGGTTGATAAGCCTTTGAATCAGAACTTTCAAGAGTGGTTATATGCGTACGAGTGATGAGATAAATGTTGAATCTTCGTATCCAATTAGAATTGATTCAATTAATCTTGAATTAATATGCGGTTCTACGTAGAAAGTTTGTGATGATGAATATAGCAGCACAATATCAATAAGGCGCTGTTTGACAGTTGGATAAATTATTATGAGTATACTTAAAAAACTGATAATTAGAAAAATTCTTATCAATTCGTTTATTACTATATTTGAAATATTTCAACCCACCACATTTAAAATGAAATTCTATATGTGTAAAATAGATTATTTTTAACTTTTGAGTAAAAATATGTTACTACGATGATGTTAATTTTAACACAATCTATTAAGATATACATATAGGAAAGTATTATAAAATATTAAGACTAATGTTAATTAATCCAAAAACTAATAACATGTTTTTTGATAAGAAAATAAATAATTTCATCAATTAACATAACGTACCATTGAGAGCTATATAATTCTAATAAAAATATGAAAATGTGTATCCAACGAAATTGTACACCGCAGTAATACTTTATAGTATACTTTATATATATATATATATATATATATATATATATATATATATATATATATATATATATTGTATGAAGTATGTATTAATATGTAGTTAATTGAGTTTAGAAAATGTATCATAAACTGTCCTCTATATGTGGGTCATTATTTCATGAAGAGGTTTCGCAAAGAAAATGTCTTAAGCACATTGAGGACCTTGCAGTAACCAATCGGGATGTCGAAAATCGCTTCTCTAATCATTCTCTATTGAACATCGCGAAATATATTGAGTACCTGTTATACAACGAAACGTGAAAACCTGTGAAAAATTTAGACAATCCGTTATAAAAAAGACGTTACAAAAGTGTGCAAATGTAATCTACTCGGACGATATTGCGAACGGACAAAGTCATGGCACTTTTTCTACCGATTATTGCATTTATTTAGCTCAATTAATACGTTATTTGTTGGCATTAAATTATTTCTTGCGAGTGCAACGTAGAAATAGACGTGAGAAGAAAATACTCTTGTTTCAACATTTTTACATAACCTAACGAAATGAATATAGACAGGAGATTAAGTTGTGAAACTCTAAAATAATTATAAAATGCAATGTGCAGGCGTACATTTTTCAGCACAAAAAATTTTTGAGTAGGTATAATGTGAAATTTACAATGTAAAAACAGTGCAGTTTTATAAAATAAAATCAATTGCGTGAGGTTTGCATTCCTGTTGCAGATCATAGCTTCCTCTGCGATGTGAATACTTGTTTTTTATCCTATATATGTTTTTCACATATTTCATTTATGATAAACATTACAATAATTATGAAATAGGTTGTTCATTATGTAGATTAAAATATTCAAATCCTGATACATTTTTTATTGAGCGGGATGTAACCGAGAAAGTTATAAAATTTATTTACGAAACTATTGAATAGTGTCTATATTAAACGCAAAATATTAGCATAATATTGGACATATAATTAATATATACTCGACGAAAACTGATTCGTATGTTTTTTAAATCTTTCGATAAGATTGAGTATAAATTATATTTTATCCAATGAGAAAATATTTTAAAAAATACGATACAAATTAGTTTTCACGGAGTATACACAAGCAAACAATTATACTACTATAGTAATTTAAAAGTAAAAGTAACCATTACATGCAACAAACATAATTTTCTTCCGCATTCTAAAAATTTTCGAGTATTTTTATTTATAAAATTTGTTCCTAAAAATAAACTACACATATAAGTTTATAAAAAAGTAGTCTAATTACACGCAGACTCAGCTTAGATTATGGCTCTGTTACGGTATACTCAGAAAATCGATGCCCATAGTCATATAACCCAACCAAAAGTAATGCATTAGCTCGAGCCAGTGCGCGAGCAAGACACTTGTATACACCGACGTTTAACGCCGACCTAGCGTACCTAAGTAAAATGATGAACGACGCCGCCGATACTCGCTGCGATTTTCAATGAGCTCGCACCTCCATATCACTACACAATTTGTCGTCGAATCGATCAATCCCCTCACCTCGCCCCAAGTATACCGATATATATATATATATATATATATATATATATATATATATATATATATATATATATATATATATATATATATATATATATATATATATATATATATATATATCGTGCGATCGATACACACATACATCGACGATTTTAAACTTAAAAAGTCTAATCTCCCGACGGCCCTTGCGAAATAGCTATCTGGCAATTTCCCGTGCGCGGAAGCTCGCGAACTCGGCCGATTTTACGATTGGCACGCAGCTCGCTTTATAAATCCTCGAGCCGCGGCGCACTCTTCACAAAAAGCCGAGTGCCGATTACGAAATATAGCTATCGAGCGGGCGCTCTCCGGCTCATAGGCAATCTGCCCGATGCACTATAGGGGTATTAGCTACCGCGCTTGAAATGCGTAATGCGATGCTGAACTTTCGCAAAAATCATCATCACGTGCTACACGTCTGTTATTCGTTCAACTGTATGTTTGTTTGGATGTGAGAGCATCAGGTCCCTGAAATCGATGGTGAATTATTGAGGGAAGTCTTTTTCTATCTCAGGTTCCAATGTTGGCACAGATATAGAAAGTCGAGTACAAATATGGGAAAATCGAAGAATTATTGATTGGATAAATTCATCGAACATTGGTTTTGTTATATTTGATTTTTGCGGAAAGTAATTATGTTGTTTTCTTATTTTTCATTGAAGTTCTAAATTTTCTTAGTTTAAATCATATAATAAGAACTATTTCTGTAAGAAACTAGACTAAGTCCATAGCGCGCTTCGGGTATTTTTTTGCATTCTACTAATAGTCTTCACAATAACTTTGAATTTCTCATTTGTATCCTCAAGAATAATCGAAAGACATTCTAAGTGATTACAAGTAACATTTACAATACCAATTACGAAACAATTAAAAGAATATATATAAAATTCAATCAAAAAGTTAACACCTGCAAGATAAATTTGGATATGGACGATTATCACGAAACTGTTAGTTTTCGTATTCTACGATTTTGATAATATTTTAATGTATATTAAAATACTGATTTTTTCCTATTTTGTCAATGAATATAATTGCTTCCTCTAAGAGGAAGCTTTGTGATACTAACAAAATTTTTCAAAATACATGTTAGAAATATATTTTGGAACATTTCTTATCAAAATACACTATTTTTTTGCTCAGATCATGAGGTCTTTTATTTATTTAAATATTTGAGGTTATATCTTTTTTCAAAAATTTTTTGAATGTTTATTTCTTGGGTATTACACGGTAATTTTTAACGAATCGAAGATAATTTTTTTCGTTTCTCGGTGTATATTTAAAATAAAATAAAAATGTTAAGGGTCATCGATTCGTTTTTGTTTTAAACAGTTTTTTTATTTTTATAGTATTTTCGTTCTAAATGAATAAATTCGTTGTTACTCGATATGCAAATGTTACTTGATATGCAAAAATTTTTATAGTTTTCATACAATTTAAATATTTTTTATAATCTATACTACACTTTTATATAGGTTTAAATGACAATATAAAAAATAAAATCCACATATTTCGACATTTAAAAAATGAACTTGGCATTTTGAATTTTCACCAGAGAATTAAATAGAACAAATAATTTCATATTGGAACAGTTAATAAGATTTGAGGACGCTAAGTGCGAATGAATTCGCAGCGTTCTTTTTTTATTTATTTATTTACGTACGGAACGAGCCCTTTTACATTTTTGTTACACTCATATTTTTAACTCTGCATATTTTTAGGCTTGTCACACCCTGAACTTATCGGGATCACGCTCGATCTCGGTCAGCGATTAGTCAGGAATGACAAGTTGCAAATTCGTCAAGAAAAAGTCGACTCAACGGGGATTCGAACCCGTGCCCTCGGGAACAACGCGTTTTAGCCGTCTAAGGCGTACGCTTTAGCCAGTAATTTAATCATCATAATTTATTACTAAAACTTGTATTTTTTTTAATATATAGATATTTTTACATATAGCCATTTTTACGTTACAATTATAATCGATTATTGAGGACAGTAACCTCCGCGGCAGAAAACATATATTTCTTATCCTACAAAAATCAAAATGTGCATTAAACGAAATTTTGTGTCAGTGATAAGAGTAAAATTATAGTGACCATAGAGCAGAGATTTTAGTACACGAAGCTCACATTTTCAGCTGGTGACATGTTCATAGCTCACGATATTAGGCTATAGGGGAGGATGGGGTATTGCCGGTCACCTAAGCAAGAATGCATATTATTCACGTTCTAAAATAGTTTTTCATAAAGTGTAAATGATTAGGATAAAGTTAAAGTTATTTACTTGAAATATTTTTAATCAGCTTCGTTAATAATTAAAACGTATCAAAGATATAAAACCAAATAAAAACAATAGATTTGGCTGGAATTGTCCTGAAGCATGAGGTAATACCGGTCAGCCTTCGTGCAATCGCAGTCACTATTAAAATATTACTTATATAGGTAAAACGTTTCTTTTAATTAATTATGTGAGCCTCAATATGACCAATCATACTATTAATTGTAGTTTAACAATGAAATATGTAGTCCAAAAGACAGTGTTAAACAAGAAACACTTAAGGGGGTATCCCTATATAGATGGGCAAAAATAAACTGAAACTTTGCGAATTTTTTTTTAAAAAACTATACAAGATTTTTATTTGAAAATTTTTTGGTTTATTATTCAAACATTAAATATGCATTTGTTATTTTTTTTATTACATTATTTTGTTTATGCTAGTGATAAAAAAATGATGAACCATGAACTTTTTTTTTCTTCCTACAATTTTGTGTGCAGACTTGTCGTCGTCGTATCTCTCTGAAACATAAAAAAAAAGTTTTTTGTTATTATTAGGTCTAAATCTCGTCGACTAACCTAAATTAAAAGTATAAAAAAATTCCATAGCAAAATGGTGGACTTTTGAAATAAAACTGTAATTTTTTTTTATTATTATTGCAAAATTGTGGTTAAATAAATTTTTATTTAAAAAACAAGTAGGTTCATCGACTAGATTATGAAATTACCTTCAAAATGGCGTTTTTTTGTGATAAGTTGAATACTCGCCGAGAAACTGTGCACACAAACACGGACAATAAAGAAATTTTCTTTTCGAGAAAAACGCGTTTTAAAGTTCGCAGTAGCTGAAATCGCATTTTTGATAGACTCACCATTATTTTTTCACTTTTTCAGATCAAATTACGAAGACGCGTTCCCATTCTCTTTTGTACGTAGCCAATGCACTCACATTTTACCACCGGGAATTCATCTCCGTAAGGATTCCTTTTCAAAACGGCAGAAAAAGTCTTCGAGTCGCCGTCGCCGATATAAACGCTGTATCGTATGCCGTAGTCATCAAACGAACGCTCAAACATTTCTATAACGGCGTCGACCTCCATCTTTCCTGCAGAGCCTTCGTGATTTGCAGCACATTCGTCAGCATGATTTTCGTGCCAATCGACATATTCTTGAGTGTTTTTCTTATGAGGGCATGGTAGACACATTTTGCAGAACGTACTTTTGACAATCAAATCGACAATTTTCCCACAGTTATATAATATCAGCGTTGTCACGCCGATTTTCGAAGAAAAGCCTCGTTTTTTCCACGATCCATCGCCGGATACTTTCATTTCAAGTAATGGCTTTTCTGCTTGCTCGTTCAATTTTTTCTCTTCTTCGACAGCCTTTTGACTTGTTATTTTGAAATAAATTTTTGTCGCTTGATGAATGTGCTTCAATATACTGTCCTGTATTACTAAGTCCTTCACCATAATCCATCAAATTCGAAAATAAATTTATTCCTTGCAAACCAGTGCCTAAAAGTCTCATCACAAACACTATACGACGATTTACTTCAAACCCATTGTTTATGTGAGGGCCAGAAGGTATAGTAATCATGCCACATTTACACGAAACAGTAAGTTTCCAGCCGAAACTACGGAAGCCAGCCTCTTAAAAATTCACAGCTCCTTTGCAAGTTTTACAGCACAGCATCTCGGAAAGTACCGAGAAAATAGTTACAAATTCGATGATCCGATATCGGTGAGATTGATTGACTGGAATGTCATCCGCAGTTGCTGCTGCTAATTTTCGTGCACTGGCACTGACACCTTTCACTTCGCCATCTTCAGTCGTATGCTCATTACCGTGAAAAGATCTCTTCATACGACTTGCACGATAGTTTTCGCTATGTTGACCTTTCGGGTAAGATGTCATGATGTATTTTGTGAGAGCGCTGTAAACTACACAACAGTTACAGTACAACTGAGCCGACTGTAGCGAACCAACGCTCCAAAACAAGTTTATACCTATACTCTACACTGCCTGTCCTATTATAGTATTAACTCGAAAATTCTTGCTAGGGTACACACAAATACACTCATAAATCGGAGAACATCTGCTGTTTTCATTGTATAAACGAAGAACGTTAGCGAATATACGTATAGCGGCTGAACGGATTCGAATTTTGCTCTGAAATTTTAAGAGCATACTTTTGAAATGTTGTACTTTCGATTTATGCAATAAAAAAATCGATTTTTTGATCGATCTATATAGGGATACCCCCTTAAGCAAAGATGAACTATCAGAGAGCGCAAAACAACGCTTTACTAACCTCATGTTTGGGAGCGTCCATATAAATAACATGGTGACCAGGATTTCCTCAATTCTGCTTAATGATTTAAATAGAAATTATAAGAAAATCAAACAATTTATTTGATTTCTTCTTTACTAATTCATATTGTTAGAGTGTTCAATTTAGTGAAGTAGCATAAAGAAACTGTATAAAGTTTAAATAGTATGCGTAAAAGCTTAGCTTATAGATCAGATTTCTTTTAAGACATGAACGCCTAAATATTATTTGCGCATAATTAACTAATAAACCAGAACAGAATGCTGTTTGAACATTAGATTGATAGCATGTTATGTTCCGTATGATATACTATTGGAATTATTATGTACAAATGTTTAAATTATTAAATATAAGGATGACCGGAATTGACAAGTGACCGGTATTACCCCGTTCTCCCCTATTTACAAGATGATATGAAAATGACTATCTTCTTATACCAACTACAATAGTAACGTATAAATATGCTATGATTTTATATATTTAGAAAAAGCACAACCTACAGTAAGTATTATGAGTACATCTACCCATTAAATAGGAAAAATTAGTGTTCAAATCGATATAGGTATCTATTTATTTTTAATTTAAATAGTTTTAAGATATTCGCCAAAACCGAGTTCACGAAAACTAACAGTTTCATGATAATCGCTCATATATATGAGCAATTCTACGGAAAATCGGAAACAACTCGACCAAAAAAAAATTTGTTTACCAATAGAAGTTAAGTTATTAACAACTCAATAAGAGTCTTTATTAAGCACAAATTGTTTAAGGTGGCTCTCTAGTGAAATAAAATTTTTGTACAGTTTTATTTTTTATTAATTGATACTTACATATCATATTTGTATTAATATTATTAAGTTATAGTTACGTAAAGCGTTTGTTTTTCATTGAAAAAAAATTAATACCACCATAAAAATATGTTTACATGATGAGTTAATAGTTTAACTGACTTTATAAACAAAACTAAATTTTTGAAATTTTCGGTCGAAAATTACTAGAGAGCCTCCTTAACTGTAAATGTGACCGTAAATCAAACTTGGCAATAGAAATGGCATTGTTCATTATTTTTCCCGGTTTTTAACACCAAAAGTATTCGAGAAAACCGGGTCTGGTAGGCGTGACCTCAAAAATTTTTTTTTTATTTTTTGTTCGAGTTGTTAACGAATTCTGTAGAATTGCTCATATAAAATAAATAAATAAGTTATCTGTTCATATAACGTTAACAAAAAGTTATCAGTAGTATGGTTTTAACTATGACCAGACGTCAAACTCTTTCTTGTGTATCAAAAAAATTGTTGACGAAGTATTTCTGTGTCTATATTATATTTATTAAATTTTTAGACAATCCATTACAAATATGCTGTCAAACAATCAAACTATAAATAACTATAATTAATTTTGCAGAATGTACCTATATATTACCTTATTAAGCTTACACGTTAGATAAAATTGATTGAAGTTCTATGACAAAGATGCAAGAGTCAACCACTCGTTACAGAGTTTATAACTATTCTTGCTTTGGAGGCGTAAATCATTTTACAAAGTGTTATGTGTACCTGCTACTGTATAATAAAATTTAGGAAACTATGTAAGACTTCCAAATAATTTTCTTACAAGATAAATCTTTGATAGACGTTTACGCGCTACTTATCAAAGTTATAATATATTATTCAATTAAGTAACTTGAAAATATTGTCAAGAATAAAAATATTAAGCATTTTATAAGATAAACTATGTCTATAATAAGGATATAAATTTGACTAATACTTTATGAAATTTGAAACTATGCAAAATTTATATAAGTAATCAAGAATAGCATTCGGAAACATTAGAACTTTCGTAATAATAGCAGCTGCTTGATCGAGTTTCTTATTTAAAAATACTCCTTTTCTGGCATTTACATTTATAGCTGGAGCATCTGTGTCAATCCGCAGAAATCAATACTAAAAAAAGATATCGTTACGTTATTGTAATCTTAGAAATTCAATGAAGTGCAATCAATTAAGTGGAAAAGTTTTATTAAATTAAAAGAAAAGTAAGTCTTATTTAAATTAGAAATAAGTTTTAAATTATACTTAAGACATCTATCTTTGCAATTACAAATTTATTAGAGAGAAGTGTTTAAAATTTGAAAGATGCTTTATAAATTAGTGTACATATTTTAATCAACATCAATCATTGATTAGAATTTATTAATAGACGTGTAATAATTTGTGAAACATTTTTAAATATTTAACTAATTTTTCTTATATCGTTATATAAAGACTTCAGTCGTCTTTCTAGATAGTGCCTTAAGTATATATGTAAATAATTGTGTATTCTTTGGATCTTATTTTCCTACATTCATATTGATTCTAATGTAAGTATGTAAAAGAAAAATCCTTAAGTTTCCAGCCGTTTGAACCATGCGTTCACTTGGAAGCAGACTTTGGCAGTACACTCGGTTACTGACATTCAGAGGGACATAGGTAAGCGTATAAACACCCCTCAAATCCGAGGTAATGGCGTTTTTTTAAGTAGTAAATTTGAAGATTGTATATTATACCAAAATATTTAGACAGTGTAAATAATTATTTTTAATTCCATAAAAGGATTTAAAAGTATCTTGTCATCTTAAGGAGAAATTATAAAAGAAAAAATAAATTTGTTTTAAGCAAGTACTTTTTGAACTCTCTACCATAAAAATATTATCATTAATAAAACAATTTTACTGAAAACAGTTTTTAGTGCATATAATTCATACAAAAATTTATATTTATATATACTGAACGACGACGCATAATAGACTAAAAACAGAACGTAAGGTATTTAAACTAAATTAGATTTATAATTTTGACGATTTTAAATGATCATCAAATTTTAAATTACTACTGAAACTCTTCCAGCATTACGTTTCAAATATTTCATACTTATTTATCATGATTATTTAGTATTCAATAATTAATGTCATACAGAATTGGTTCATAAGATATGGATAAGCAAATATGGAAAAACAATATGTTTCGTACAGACTTTACACCTTTTTACGTCGGACACCTACCACCTCTGTGTGAATGCCCTGTTTATAAATCCAACTGTTAATAACTCCAGTTGTGCGATGCTGTCGAGTGAAACCCATTTCTATGCTTACTGGCGTCTCAGACACTTTCGATAGTGGGCGCATACATCTACATCAAGCACAATCCGGCAGTAGCTGAGTTCAATTTCGGATGCACCCATCCCACAGCTCATGGACATCCGAACTATCACCCCCTGCCTTACCGTTGTCAGTTCTCATGGAGTGACGATGATATCCACGATATCTACGGAAAGATACTCATCAACTCTCGTCGAGGAGTGTCATTTAAGAATTTTCTTTTGGCCATTTCTGACGTTTTATAATTTTTTTGTCGGTTTCCCGTGTACATATTGGAAAATACAGTTGAAAAAAGTTCTCACTGGAATTTGAACCCATGACCCCTTGAGCTATCTTGTTTCTGTAGGCGGTTGGTGATAATAGTGAAATAATTATTGAGCTTCCTTGCCTCTGTCAGAAGCATAGAGTTTAATTCAGTAAGAGTAGGTATATAAAATCTTACATAAACCGCATGAAAATAACTTTTTACAAAGTTTTCAAGGCAAAATAGTAAAGCATTTCTCATTCACAGCATCGTAGTATGATTTCAATGCTTCTCAGAGTCATTCAGTACTCAGTGTGCACCTCCCTTTAAAAACCGATATCGAAATCGAATATCGATATCGAAAGTAAAAGTACCATATGCACATACAGGCGGGTGTTACACGTCACGTTGTAAGTGCCAGGCCGAGCATAGCCGAGCGGCCTATAGCGAGCCGCTCGCGGAGCTTACATATCTGCATATAGCCGTGCACCGATAGCCGTCACCGCCTGCTGCACTTTTCCGCGCTCACAAGCGAGCAAATAGATTTTCAAGCTGGAAGTACTGCAACGCTCGAGCTGTAACGTGGCTGCACTCTCTTACTCTGTGGGTGCAAAATGTACATTCTATCGTTCTCAATGTCACTCCGGAGGACTTTGCTTTTTCCGCGACTGCGCGTCTAGCGACGCGAGAAGTAATTACGAAAGGGCGATTTTTAATTATATTTACGAATATATATGGGTGATTTTACGTCGAGTGAGAAAGTAATAAAAATAAAATGACTGAAACTTCGAGAATCTATTATAAATTAAAACTAAAGCATATTGAACAAAAAATTCAGACCCTTATATAAATAGGGTCAAATTTATTTGAGGTCAAAATTAATAGCATTTCTTGAATATATGAACATTCTTTATTCAAAACCATTCAACATAGAGAAAAAGGGTATTTTTTGCTCATTTTGTAGAAAATCCAATAAATGTCTTCTATTCCCCAATTCATGTTTCAAGGCACCATACTTTATGGAATATGATATTTTCATGTTGCCAAACACCACAGTAATTTTCAACTTCATAACTCTTGAAAATTGCCTTTTCATAACACGGTAAAAGCATTAAAATATGACGTGGTTTGAAAATTTACAATAAAGTGTTGATACAATTTTTTCTCTAAAGTTGAATTCTTTTAAAATAAATATACTCAAACAAAGGAATTTTAGAGATATTGACTATGTTGACCTTAAGGTTAAAAAATCTTTCCTCTGCTTTCGGCATCAAATATAACGCAGTTCCCCAAAGTTTTAATTTTAAATATAATAAATAATTTTAATTTTTTATTTGCTCTCTTAACATGGAGTCATGCATATAACTCTACTTAGCGGAATGTGAGCAGTTTATTATGTATTTATGTGCATAGTATGAATTGCCGTGATAGCGGTTAACTTGAATTCCAGAATGTGTTTTTATGTAATCATTGCATTGCTTAATGCAACGTAATCGGGTGCAATTTGTTAATATAAATTAATTTAAATAAATTGTAACGTATGTAAACGTATATTTAATGAAATTAAAATAAAAAACTTCAATAAGTACATGGACTATGTTAGTATGTTAAAGACATATAAAAATATAAGACAATTTATGAATTGAAAATTTTTCCATTTTCTTATAAACAACTGATTTTTCCAAAGTTATTAAGTAAATATGAAATTTAAAAAATTATTCTGCATTTTTTCGTGACAGCTAGAAAGTTTTATGAGATATAGTGTTTACTAAATTGTTGCTGGAGATTTATACTTAGTTTTACTCGACTTATTTACTTGCAAAAGCTACGTAAATAACTTTCTTCATGGACCAATAAAAGATGGGTATATAGAAATTCAAATATTAAATACGATCTACTGTTTTTTAAATCATTCAAAAATGATTTAGTCCGCTTCTCCTTCCGCAAACCGCTTGATTACGTAAAGTTTTATCATGCACTTAAATAACCAATCTAATCATTAAATTTAAGTGGACTCTCTTAAAGTTCTAGGACCGTAAATTATTTTCCAATGCAACATATCTTTTTATTGAACGTACACATGAGAGAAAGATAGTAATCAACTTAATTTGTCAATTATCAATTTTATACAAAAAGGTTTAATTTTTCTCTGTATAAACAGAAGCTTAACAAGTTCATTGGACTTTAATGTATACCTAACATATTTGAAGTTTTTTGTGATATTTGTCGATGGCTCAAGTGGTAAACGCCTACCTATTAAACCTGCGGATGCTCAAGGGACGTGAGTTTGAATCTCCGACAGTCCGAATTTTTCAGAGATATTTAAAGAAAATGTTTTCTCCGGAGTTTTTGTCGGCGGTGAGCGGGACTGCAACCCGCTAACTTGGTAAGTGCAGTAATGCCTGTATATATGTACAAAAAAATCAATTTTTGGTAATTAAATTGATCATAGGTATAATATTTACATAAATTAGAACAAAATCTTTCCTTATTAAATGTATTCAGAAAATAAATGTATCTTAAATATAATTTACTAAGTAATTAGTATAACTAAAATATTTCTATTTACCTATGATTTTTATCTTCCTGTTTCATCGCACGATTCTATTCCATTAATGTCTACTATCTTGCGATATATTACAGAATAATCAAATTACTATATTATAGATTAATTAATAACTATTCATAATAGCTCCTCTATACTAGCATATCCATGAAGTGTGACTCAGATTTTGTAATGTTAGCGCAGTTTTAACTAAATTATAGAAAACATGAATTAAGCACGTCCTACGTCTAGTCATAATACTTGCATAAAACGCCATCAATACACTCAATATACCTTGTCAAGTTAGGCTAGTTATAGTCTTATCTTTCATAAGAAACAATGAATCTATTCTATTTTAATTCTTAATGTAGTCATACTTATTGTTCTAAACTAGATTCATCAGACGATCAAGATATTTATCTGTTCCGTACAACATTAGATAATAAAAAAAAACATTTATATGAAATATAATATATTATTGCATTAATTTGAAGAATTCTGTTTGGCAAAATTACTAATGTAGTATTATGTACATTTATAGTGTTTATTGAATTATATAAGATGTAAAACCGAAAAATAATTTATCCACCTTAAACTTCAAAAAATTATATCATTCTTATAAGAAAGCTCAAAGCCTAAACTATATTATATCTTATCGTCATAAAGAAAAAGTATTGCATTTACATCACGTAATACATTACTTTCCCATATTTTGTTAATATTCGAACTTAGCGCTTGCGCGTGTTTTCGCGCGCTAAAATAAAATGCAGATCCATTAAAGTATCGCAACACATATATTTTTGCGCCGACATTCGCTCGTGTAAGACGCATTGCGCAACTAATGATTTTTCGGAGAGTTTCGCGGCGATAATTTTCAGTTTAATTTCACGCGACCCTTCGCAGTTGGCGGCTCGCGCAGCTCTCGTGGCAACTCGCGATTGCATCTCACCTGCGATCCCGTTCTAAACTGTATATGACGCGCATGCGTGTCTGTCGAATCTTCATGCTTTGCCAACGGACGCATGCACGTGCAGCTCACATTTTTGTGAGTCGACCATCAGGTTTTAGAGTCATCAATAATGCAGATCGGGAAATCATCAATTTGCGTCTATGATGTATGTCAGAATGAGAGGTCAATTACATCACGGGAAATAGAGACTTTCGTTTTTGCACTTTGAAAGTATTACCGAGATATTAATGATGAAGAAAAATTATCATAAATTAATTAATTCTTCATTAGCACATTTATATGTATATAGGTTTGTACTAAGATGAAAATTAATACTTTCTTTAGAATATTCATGTGAGTTTAATGCATTTTCAAACAGTGATTTTCAAGGAATTTATAGCTTTTTATGTCCGAAACTAATATTGCATATTTATTATCGGATTTTGCACACTTTATTGTAGACATTTAAAAAAAAAAATCTTTTTATAAAATCTGAACAATCTTTTTGTGTTTTTCTTCTAATATACAATGTTTAAATTTTATTTTTATCATTCGAAAGCTTACATTATTGTAAGAAAAATATGAATAAATAATAAAAGCGAGGTAAAATTGAAACTTTTGAGCATAAAAAAGACATTATAAATCATGTTTCAAGAAAATCGAAGGGGTGCAAATTACTTATCGGCATCTCATAATTATATTACAATATAATCAGAGATTCGGAACGCTTCCGAAAAGAGTAACTCCGTATGACTCTTTCAGGGCGATTCTCTATTTAGATCTCTGCAAGAGTGCTCTATAAAAGATTCGCAAATTTGCGATGTTGAGGGGTACCGAGGCAAAGACTACAACCAGCACGAGCATTAATCGCCTTCTGCCCGTGGTACACACTTCATTTTTTGTCCTACCTGTACTGAAAGGATGATTTTTAGTGCATACGAGTATATGAAGCGGGCGTTAAGTGCATTACTTTACCGCCCTAGGGCGGAATAGTACAGCACTTTCCATCCGAGGGTTTAATTTTCCGCGCGACGGCGGTAAAGAACAACTTTCCGCCCAGATAGGCAATGAGAGTTCTGGACCCCGCCCCCCCCCCCCTCCTCCCACCACTCCACCTTTCGACTCACCTGTGCAGATGCGAAGCTCTGTGATTGGTCGAGGCGGACAGGTGAGAATAAGCCCCGCCACCACTGTCTTACCTGTGCGCGATGCCTTCATGCTCTAGAATATTCTCGAATGTTCTAGAAGCATGTCGACTAATCTCGAAAAAGGGATGCATGATATTGCACAATCATCGCGATATTAAACACTGAAGCATGCAATCAGATGACATCATCAATTGATCTAGCAGCATATACGATTTGAAATATGTGATATCCGAATCGGAGTGCGCATATTAAAGAAATCTATTTTATCGACTAAGACTTACGTTAGATATTTACATTTCAATTGTATAGAGTATACTTACAAATTCTCAATATAGTCGTATAAGACAAAGAAATTCCAAGAATTTTTAGCTAATAGTAAAAATCAAAAAATCTCTAATTTTAAAATTTCAAAATGAATGCCTGTATGTGATAGATGCCCCCCAAGAGTGTACCTTAACTTTTGTTCATTTAAATCCAGCTCTTGTACTTTACACTATAATGTGTAATCAAGTATTGCGCGCTATATATGTACCGTATGTATACAGTGAGCAGCAGCTTCTGTATCAGCAGCGAATCTGATATCCTGCGTGTATATCTATATAGTGCGTTAGCCGAACGTGCAAGGCGTGTACACCTATATATGCTGCTGTGAGCTTTGACTGGTAAACAGCGTCTCGTAGGAGCTGAAAAAGGCTTTTTATAATGAGAACAATCATCCTCCCATATCTTTTCGTCATATGAATCTTTATTTTTCAAATTTAGCAGAATAAATCTTTAAAATGCAGAGATTCAGCTGAATTTTTTACAAATTGTTAGCTTGATTTTTTTTACGAGATACTTTGTATTTAATCCATTTAACTTTTGATTTGAATACAAATTAGTCATGCATATACTTACACACCTATATTTGTACACTATAAAATGAACCTTTTACTCAAAATATTTTATCACTTCAGGATAACTATATAGAAAATTACATTTTTATTTTATACTAATTGAATATTATTAATTTAAGCGCATAGTTAGAGTAATGAAAAAGATCTCATTTTTTCTATCATTTAGAAATTTCGATAATCGAAAATGCTTTTAGCTAGAGTCATACAATCAACCATTGGATATCAAATGACACTTTTCCTGGAATTTAGGTATACCGTAATGTACTTGAAATGAAAGACAAGATGCGTTCAATAATGATATGTCAGATTATATTCTTTTGATAATAAATTCCTGCGTATAATTCATACCAAATGGTATCAAATTACACGAATTGTTCTCGATTTTTCTCATTTATTTCTTTCTCTAGAAACTTCTATAGTTGTAAACAGTTACGAGAATTGTTGCGCATTCCGGCCCTGTAAAATCGAGCAGGGTACGGCTCCTGATTCAGTGAATAATGAACTTCAGAGATAACAGTGTCTGAATACGATTGTATACGTCTTGTAAAGAATATGCTACAAGCCTATAGGCTTTTAGTACGAGGGCGTATTAATCCTGTAAAAATATCAGAGTGGATTAAACTTGGAAACAAAAATTTAAGATATTTGAGGGTACTCCTACGTAATGCATCAAATACTCTGGAGAAATTAAAGTTTATTTCCACAATCGGGCTGTTTAAGGGGGTACAAGATAAAGTAAAGTATAGGCTGAAAAGGGGACATGGTGTCGCGCGCAATGAAAGGCGTACCGATAGAGTACGTTGGCAAGACGTCGGCTGTGCATTCAATAATCGAATTAGATCTGGTGTGATTACAAACTTGAAGAATTTAGATGTAACAGCTTTCATGAGAGATGGTGAGTCTTTGTTTAAAACTCGAATTAAGAATACTCTGAAACAGCATAACATTTTAAAAGTATATACAGTGCTGGCTGCTGAATACGTCATTATGAAAAATGATGAAGAAGTGATGGATATTAAATATTTCAATACCAAGGCTGAATCTATTTTACCAACAACTAATTTGAAAGAATGGTTTAAAGTGTATGTGCATCAAACTATTCAAAGAGAAATGGAGGAATTTGCGGAAAGAAATTCCGGTTGGAGTTTGAAATCTATACATAACTTGAGTGTACATATCAATAAATACAATCCTATGCGAGGCAGTTCGTATGTCAAACTTCCTGATTGTATAAAGAACAAAAAAGCATATGTTGATGTGAAAAATTTTCTATGACGACTGTTTTAAGTGGGCAGTTCTATCAGCATTGCATCCAGTTAATCATCATGCAGATAGAGTATCATCGTATAAGAAATATGAGAAAAAATTAAAGTTCAAAGGAATCAAATTTCCGGTCATGCCAATACATATTCCTTCATTTGAAAAATAGAACAAAATATCAATCAATGTTTACTGTTTGAGAAAATCAAGTGGAAAATTCAGAGTTACACCACTTTATTTAACATCTCAAGAAAGAAAGAGTCACGTCGATCTTTTACTTTTACAAACTATTATGTGGATGAGGTTGAGGAGGAGGAAGGGCAAATTGACAACAACGATGAAAATCTTGAAGTGATAAATCATTATGATTGGATTAAGGATATATTCCGTTTAATTTCCAGACAAGTTTCAAAACATAATGATCAAGAATATATTTGTAATCAATGTTTACATTTCCTCTACAGTAAACATCAATTACCTTTACTCAGACGAGACTGCTCTAAGATAAATAAGTGTCGTGTGAATTCACCGAACTATAAAAATAAGATTTTAGCGTTTAAAAATTTGAATAACAAAGAAAAAGTGCCATTTGTAGTTTATGCAGATTCTGAATGTATCCTCAAAGCTATAGAAAATGGAAACGCCTACCAGGATCATGAAGCTTTCAGTGTAGGATATTACATGAAATGTAGTTAGAATGATTCGCTCTCATACTATCGCAGTTACAGAGGACCTAACCCTGCAAAGTGGTTTATCGAGGAGTTGCTACAACTGGCTGGAAACATTGAAACAGTATTCTGGTGTCCGATCCCTATGGATACACTGACCCAGGAGCAGAAACTGTCTTTTCAAAAAACCACAGTTTGTCATTGGGGCAGCAAAGAGTGCAAGGTCACTGCCATCTCACTGGAAGGTAAGAATACTCCTTTTAGTGTATGAGCATAATATTATATTTAACATTTGATACTTAATATTATACAATATTTCAGATATCTAGGTGCAGCCCATGAGACATGTAATTTGAACTACCAAGACTCTCGATGTGTTCCAGTGATTTTTCATAATTTGAGTGGATACGACTCGCACTTTTTAATCAAAGATATTGCCAATAGTATACCTGGCAGGATTAAACTGCTACCTATAAATAAGGAATGATTCATATCATTGACTAAACACATTGATGACAGCGATATCAGTTTCAAGTTCATCGACTCTTTTCGCTTTATGGCATCCTCCTTAGATAAATTAGCATCTTACCTTGAGGATTTAAATATTCTAAAGCATGAGATCTCCAAAGAATTAATATTGACTGAAGAAAATTTTCAACTGCTTCAAAGGAAGGGAACTTTTCCTTATGACTATTTGGACTCTGCAGAGAAACTCAGCGTTTTAGAACTACCACCAAAAGATGCCTTTTACAGTAAATTAAATAAATGTAATATATCCGATGAAGACTACAAACATGTTCAAAATGTTTGGACTAAATTCAATATTTCTGACTTAGGTCAATATTCAGATCTGTACCTGAAAACAGACGTGCTGCTATTTGCTGAAGTCTTTGAAAATTTTCGCACTAGCTGCCTTAAAGCATATGGATTAGATACTGCCACTATTACACAGCTTCTGGTCTGGCGTAGGACGCTATGCTCAAATATACAAATATACAGTTAGAATTACTCACCGACGTTGACAAAGTGATGTTCATTGAGAGTGGCATCAGAGGAGGTGTGAGTCAATACTGCAACCGCTGTGCCAAAGCGAATAATAAATATATGGGTGACGATTATGATAAGAATAAGCAATCAAAATATCTTATATATTTTGACGTAAATAATCTTAATGGCTGGACAATGCAGCAGTATCTACCATATGGAGGCTTTAAATAGCTTAGTAGAAACGAGATCAAGGGAACAAATTTTAACATAGCAGACGATTCATCAGTCGGCTATATCCTTGAAGTGGACTTAGCGTATCCGGACTAGCTTCACGACAAGCACCGCAACTTACCTTTTTGTCCTGAGCACTTGAAACCTCCAGGCTCATCATATTCAAAACTAATGACGACTCTTCACCCTAAAACTCGATATGTCCTGCATTATCAAAATTTGAAACAAGTATTGACGAACGGATTGAAACTTCAACGAATTCATAGAGTATTGAAGTTTGATCAAAAACCATGGCTAAAAACCTACAATAATCTGAATAGTAGCATGCGAGCAAAAGCTAAAAATGAATTCGAAAAGAATCTCTACAAATTGATGAACAACGCGATATTTGGCAATACCATGGAAAATGTAAGAAAGCGAGTTGACATTAAACTTGTAACCAAGTGCGATGGACGATACGGTGCCGAAGCTCTTATCGCACGACCTAACTTTTACAGTCGTTCTATCCTGGACGAAAATCTTGTACTTATAGAACTTACAAAGACGGAAGTTAATATGTATAAGCCAATTTATATTGGGTTGTGCATGTTGGATTTATCAAAGACTTTAGTATACGATTTTCACTACAAATACATGAAGAAACAGTTTGTGGACTATTGTAAGCTACTTTATACAGACACAGATAGTTTAATATATGAACTAAGTGGTAAGAATATTTATGAAATAATGAAGAGCGACATAGAATATTTCGATACTTCTGACTATCCATTGGAAAATGTGTTTGGAATGTCGCTATCAAATAAGAAAGTGGTAGGTCTAATGAAAGATGAGTGTAATGGACGCATTTATAACAGAATTTGTTGGCTTGCGTAGTAAAATGTACAGTATTCGTATTGATGGTCAAAATAAAATTAAAAAAGGTGTGAAAACCCCTGTAGTTCAAAATACAATTACGTTTGATGATTACATAGAATGTGTACGAAATATAACAACGCAATCTAGAGAACAGAACGTTATTCGTTCACGAATGCACAAAGTATTTACGGAGGAACAAGTAAAGTTATCTCTAAGTCCACATGATAAAAAGAGGTATTTAACTCGAGGTGAAACGGATACTCTACCATGGGGTCACTATAAAACCATGAAAATAGATGAAGTGTAGAAGAGAGTAAATATTGTAAAATTAAATGTATATCTTGTAAGTATGTTGCAGGTTAATAAAGAGATACTCTATAATTTTATACATTTATTTACTCCAACCTTTGCAAATCAGATTTATATATCCAAGTATTTTGAAAACTATCAAATCCTAACCATTTTACATAAATTTGATTTCCACGTTTCTTCAACACTTTCTCCACCAGGGTTTCATACCAATGGTGTGGTGCTCGTTGTTATTGTATGCAGTCATCAAATTAGGTAAGATATACAGCCACATGTATTTTCCACACAAACTGAATTGAATCAACATCTTATTCTTGAACGTGCGATTGAAACGCTCACAAATAGACGCTTTGAGATTGCTGAACGTTGAGTATAGATTGATTCCATACTGTTTCATGAGACTTTGAAAGGGGGAGTTGTAGAACTCTTTGCCTCGATCGGTATGTAGATTTTTTGGTACGCGACCTTGCTGCAAGATGGATTTCATGGCTGCTACCACCTCATCACCAGTCTTACGCTTTACTGGAACAGCCCAAGCATACTTGGAGAATACATCGATAATTGTGAGCAGATACTTGTAGCCTTTGTTCTCTTTAGCATAAAGTTGCATCTCCACCAGATCAGCCTGCCAGGTCTCATCCAAACCTCGTACAATAAATTTTCGACTGGGATAGTTACGTCGAGAGGGTTTATGGAGCTCCTCCACTAATCTCTCATGCATCATCGTTTTTCGAATCGTGATCCACCATAATGTTTGACTGAGAATTTTGAAATAACATATCATACAGTGTTTGAATAACTTTAACAATTTTTTCCATTTTCTTTGTGTAATTATCGTTGAGATCACTTAGCTCTGATTGAGCGTCATCAAGGTCAGTTCTCAAGCGAGCTATCACATCATATAGACTGCGAACTTCAGACTGAACCAAGCCTTGTAGGGTGCTTAAATTGACGGCGTCACTTGACTGCTGAGCAGTGGCAACGTTGCACAATCTCTTGGTTTCTACGTCGTACTGACCGTCGGCAGTGAGTTTATAACCAATGCCAGGTGGACCACGGTTAGCTTCTGCTCCACCCAGCTGTCGTCCGAACACATCAACACTCATTTTGCTACTGACTCTTATACTGCTTGCTCTCCTCAATATATAATGTTGGCTTCACGAAGTTCCTCGTTGATTGAGTGAATCTCATCATGTGGCTCTGATTACCAGCCGCTCTCTCAGCAAGTAATAAACGCATGCGATCAACTAGCTTATTAGGATCATTCCAATATATATAGTCCATTAGAATATCTTTTTTAGCAAACTTGTATCGTGATAAAAGTCCCGCTCCATTAATCGATGCTCGCTTACGACCTGGAAACTTGTCGAAAAACGGAGCGATAAAATTTTGATATTTGTTGCTCCTTAATCGATGGATAGGCTGATCTTCGCTGTACTTCTTTCTAAATGCATTTGTCACTTCGACAATCTTTCGATAATTTTGCATGTCACTTGGGCTAATTAAATTTGTATCAGGCTTCTTTCTAAAGAGTAATTCTAGCAAGCCAATAGTTTTTGGATACGTAAGATTGAGAACGTTCACATCATCATTCGTGAATTCTATCGGTGAATCACCAATCATATGAGTTTCACCCTCCTTACGAACTCCGTACACATTATCCAAATAACTTTTGCGATTTTAATTGAGCATTACAAAGTACTTGCTGCTCTTTGAATCTGATTTCTTAGTCTCATCTGAGCTTTCAGATTTTGCACTTTCGAATGAAGCATTTAAAGTTTGATCGAGCACAGTAGCATCACTATCGTCAGAATCGCCTCCATCAGATAGCTCATCCTTTTCGACTGTTTCACTCTTAGGCTCATTCTTAATGATATCTTGCTTCTTATGTAACTCCGAGACATTTACAAGTTTTTTGAGTGGATTGACGACAGGTTTGAAAGTTTCACCTATTGCCTTCTCAAAACTGGCTTTACCCTGCTTTAACAGTCTATGTTTACGTCTCATCACCTCTCTGGATTTTGCAATTTGATGAAGAATATCTTTTTCCCGTCGAAAGTTTGCCACGTTGACTGCTCAATGATTTACAATGCACTACTTAATTCATGGCGTGTGCGTAATATTTATAGCAAAACAGTCAAAGCCCTTTCGGTATCTGCAAACATTAAATTCTCGCTCTGTGTCTATCACGAGAAATCCACACTTATCATCTCTCCAGCACGTAGAGCATAAACTTTTAAATTGTGTATAAAACGTAGTTTACATGATCCTCGTATATGTGTTTCAGGTTCACATCAATTGTCGAAATATAGCCACCAAATTAACGTTATCACGCACCAAATGCTTTGGGATATGGGCCTACGACTGTCAGAGATAAAAACAGTCAACATTTTTATGTCTACCCATACAGAAAATGGCTCTTATATTGTCCTATTTCTCACAGGCTACGTCATCGAAGACCATGATAGAATTTGGAAGCGCATCCTCGGATGTCAACTGTATCATGCTCACTGAATGGAAAGTACTCAGCGCCATCTACTGTCTCGAAAAGCTTCTCGAGAAACTTATACTTTGGTTGATTGAGCGATTTCGAGTAGACATACACATTTTTAAACTTTAGACCATTCGGATGTGTTATGAGAGCGAGCAGCGTATTGGTTTTGCCGCAATTTGATGGACCGCAAAATACTGCGCGTATATTGTCGGGCAGTAGTTCACCATGACGTTTCGGCACTTTCTGCTGCTCCACTAAAGTAACAAAATTTGACACTGACAGCTTAACCTTTTGTACTAGAAAGTCCATGTCCATATACTTTGCTATCTCGAATACCAATGCCCATGAGACTATAAATACCGCGCTTATAAGCTGTTGGTATTAGTCAGAAGTTGTCCTTGGAAGCGTAAACATCATGATTGTACATAAGCAGCGTCGTCAGCGATGTAAGGGTCGCGGTTTGATGAATACTCACATCAATAAACTTCCCGTTGAAATGCATTTGCCGGGATATCAATAGTGTGGGCTCAGTACTAAACTGGCAAAACGTCTGGCTAGAGGCGATCCTGGAATCAATCCTCTTGATGCAGCCTGCAAACAGCATGATATTGCCTACTCACAGAATCGTGAGAACGTTGCAGCTAGAAACGCTGCAGATAGAGTTTTAGCTGAAAAAGCGTGGCAGCGAGTTTTAGCTAAGGTTGCAGGTATTGGTGAGAAAGCTACAGGTTACGCAGTAACAAATGCTATGAAGCTGAAATCTAAGTTTGGTATGGGTCTTAAAAAGAAGAAAGGGAAGCCATCTATTACCCTGGCTAGTGTGGTCAAGGCCTCGAAATCCACTATTCCGAGCAAAGACTCACGTGCAGTTATTCGCTCTGCTATGAATGGTGCTCGCAAAGCTGTAAAGAAGGCTGGTGGCAAGAAAAGTGTGCGCGTTCCACGGATATTACCTGTACCATCAAAAGTCGGAGGATTTTTACCTTTTTTCATTCCTATATTCGCCGGCTTAAGTGCAACGGGAGCACTGGCAGGTGGCGCTGCTGGTATTGCAAAGGCTGTGAACGATGCTAGCGCTGCCATACGTCAGCTTGAAGAAAATCAAAGGCATAATAAGACCATGGAGGCCATTGCACTCGGTAAAGGTTTATATCTAAAACAGCATAAGAGAGGTTATGGTATTCATATAAAACCTTACCTTGGTCGAGGTTTAAGAAAAAAAAAACTTCGCACTAAGACTGCTTTGACGAGCTCTTACTGACGCTGATTTTCTTAAATATGCTCACATCTGGAAAGTTCCAAATTTTCGCGGTGTTCTTATACGAAACGCATTACCCGAGAGTGGACCACGTTATCGAGAATTAGCCATTGTCAATCTTAATTATGAAAGTGGACCTAGCACGCATTGGGTAGCCTATAGAAAACGAGGTAACGATGTTGTGTATTTCGACTGTGTAAAGTATAATCACGAGCATTACCAAGACTACAATACATACGACTGTGGACATCTTTGTCTGAAATTCTTGTGCAGGCAGCTTAAGCGTAAAAGTATATAAGTGCTGGTAGTGGGCCAGTTAGAGTCACTATTGCTAGTGCAATCATGGATTCATTGACGTTGAGTTTGTCTGGAACGTCATCTGTACTGGAAGCTCAATTCTTTCCATCAATTGAACTTGCTCCCAACAAACATTACGTTCTCGGACTAGTTGAACTTTTAACCTTCAACTCAATACCCAATATCGATAGGGGTAATAATAAGTTTTATGTGGGTGAAGGAGTGCTAAATTTACCAATAGGTAGTTACGAGATTGAAGACATTGAGAGCTGCCTGCAAGAAGTTCTTGCAAAAGGTATATCAATCAAGCTTAAACCTAATAACAGCACTCTTCGTTTCGCCATCAAGTGCAGTCACATAATTGATTTTCAACCACAAGACTCTATTGGTAAACTACTGGGTTTCACTGAACGTCTTCTCCCGGCAAATACGACTCAAGACTCTGATTTACCTGTAGCCATTCTCAAGGTCAACGCCTTAAGAGTCGAGTGGAACATCACATCAGGCGAATACATAAACGGACAAAAGGTGCACACCATACACGAGTTTTTCCCAGATGTGCCTCCAGGATATAAAATTATTGAAATTCCATCGCAAGTCATTTACCTTCCAATCGCTGTGAAGACCATTGACAATATACAGCTACGTATAGTCGATCGAGACGAAGATTTAGTTAATTTTCGTGAAGAAATCATAACGATCAGACTACACATCAAAACAGTATCATAAGCATGGGTATTGTGTACAATACTAAAGTGGGCAGAGGCTATATTAGTAGCTTACCATGCCATCGAACAGTTAGTCGTCAGCGAGTGCTCCAAGCGCTAACACGTCAGAACAGTCAGTTTCTGAGAAGCCGAGGTCTAAGAGTCGTCGCCGCAGCACCTCAAAAACAATAACCTGTATACTTGTTTGCTGCTTTCAACGAAATGGAGGAGATGCTAAGCATACAATCACCTGTCACATTTGACGAATCTGTTGCGCATTACGAGATTCATGCGCATCAACCCTATACCTTATCGAGCTTCAATAACAGCGATGAGATTCGTATAGCCATACAACATCAAGATCTCTGTCTTTTACCTTCACGCAGTTCGTTGCATGTATGTGGACGTCTGATAACAGGGAAGACAAATGGCACTGCTGTTACAAATACGAATTTAGTCAACAACGCCATCCGTCACCTGTTTGAAGAAATTCGTTATGAGATAAACGCTATAGAAATTGATCGATGCAAGAATGTGGGCTTGACGAGTCTTATGAAAGGTTGGGTATCCATCAGTCCCAGTCAGAGCTTACTCTTTGAAAATGCTGAGTGGCTCGATGTTGAGGAGTCACGGCAATTGACCAATGATGCTGACTACTTTGATGTATCGGAGCATAAAATTTGACTTCTTAGTTACATTGAGAAGGATATACCTATTACTATGATCTTTCGTAGCTAGAAATTGTACGAGTATCCGTTATTGCCCACCATATTGATCTGCTGGAGAAACCTCGCTTCGTTATTCTGGGCTTTCAGAATAATCGCAAAGGGCTAAGAGCGGTAAATGCTAGTCACTTTGATCACTGCAACATTAGCAATGTCAATCTATTTCTCAATTCACAGTACTATCCCTACCTCAACCTCGATATCAATAGTAATCAGTATTCCATGTTATATGACATGTATACCAACTTTCAAAATGCTTACTATGGTAAAGAGGCAGAACCTATGCTGAAAAAGAGTGATTATGTGACATACGCTCCCCTCATCGTCCTCGATTGCTCTAAGCAAAACAAGGCATTGAAACAGGCTCCAGTCGACGTTCGGCTCGAATTTGAAGCTAGAGATAATTTTCCAGCAGGAACATCAGCCTACTGCTTGATCCTACATGATCGTATTGTTGAGTATAATCCAATAAGTGGGGATGTAAAAAAGCTTGTCTGAGTGGTGGGGATTTGAGTATAAAATAGATAGCAGCGCAGAGCAGTCAGTTAGTCACAATGGACTATGTGGTGGATGTTCAAGGCTTCAAGCAGCCTGTGAATGATTAATGATTTTGCCTGTCATGGAGTTCCGGGGAGATGCTCTATGAGCAGCTTGGAAACGCGCTTCACAGTACCTTGCCTGATGCAAGTGTAATATATGTTAAAGGCCTGGAGAAGAAGTGTTGGCTCAAAAAATTCAACTTCTAAGTATGTGACATGGGAGATATGCACCGCCCTTCACTGCAAAGACTTAAAACTGAAACATTGGAAAAGCTATGTCCCCACCACAGATTCGCTTACAAGGTCAACTGCACACATCGGAATGTCTTACTGCTGAAAAAATCTTATCATGACAATACACCATCGCTAGATCGATCACTCAAGATATTCTTTCGCACGGAGCATCTATTATTCTTGAGCTCCACGGACATTGCTCAACTGCCCAAGAGTTTTCTCACGACCTTTGGGGCAAACAGTATTGAGCAGGCATGGTATAAGCTGCCTGAACATTTGAAACATGATGCAGAAATCTTGGGATATCTGCGATGTCGGGGGCATCATTCTATTGAGAATGGAGTACCACTTTTGAGAAAACACTGCGTTAAATGTATACTAAATGCTAGTATTCAAACTTGAAATATTCATAAAATTGCTTTGTTCATTATAATTATTGTTCACTTTGCGAAATCATCATTGTCTTTTACATTATATTATTAAATAAGACATTATAATATTCTAAATCTAATTGTATGAATCTATCTCAGTATGGAAAATAAATGTAATTCTACAGAAGAAAGTTAAGAAGCGTGTTCGTTTCCAAGAAAACCCCACTGTGTACATGGACTTTTGCATATCAAAGTGCACGTTGTGGTTTATGGGAACAAATGGCATGCGATATAGAGCGTTTTATATTAAAAAATTGATAGAAATATTGCTCCAATACTTCTAAACAGACTTGATTCATTGAATAAAAGAAAAAGAAACATTTAAATTTATAGTTTATTAATACATACTCCCCACTATTCCTCATTTCTCTTATATCTATTATATTATAAAATATTTATTTAAAGCTTTATATTTACTGTAATAGTTTAATAAAATAAAATATCTTTATTTTATTACACTATATATATATATATATATATATATATATATATATATATATATATATATATATATATATATATATATATATATATATATACACGCAGGGTATCAGATTCGCTGCTGATATCGAAGCTGCTCACTGTATACATACGGTACATATATATAGCGCGGATCACTAATTCGCATTCAAATCAAAAGTTAAATGGATTAAAGCAGAGTATCTCGTAACAAAAAATCAAGCTAAAAATTTGTAAAAAATTCATCTTACTCTCTGCATTTCAAAGATTTATTCTGAAAAATTTGAAAAATAAAGATTCATATGACGAAAAGATATGGGAGGATGATTGTTCTCATTATAAAAAGCCTTTTTCAGCTCCTACGAGACGCTGTTTACCAGTCAAAGCTCACAGCAGCATATATAGGTATACACGCCTTACACGTTCGGCTAACGCACTATATAGATATACACGCAGGATATCAGATTCACTGCTGATATCGAAGCTGCTGCTCACTGTATAAATACGGTACATATATAGCGCGCAATACTTGATTACACATTATATTGTAAAGTACAAGAGCTAGATTTAAATGAACAAAAGTTAAGGTCCACTCTTGGGGGGCATCTATCACATACAGGCATTCATTTTTGAAATTTTAAAATTAGAGATTTTTTGATTTTTACTATTAGCTAAAAATTCTTGGAATTTCTTTGTCTTATTCGATTATATTGAGAATTTGTAAGTATACTCTATACAATTGAAATGTAAATATCTAACGTAAGTCTTAGTCGATAAAATAGATTTCTTTAATATGCGCACTCCGATTCGGATATCACATATTTCAAATCGTATATGCTGCTAGATCAATTGATGATGTCATCCGATTGCATGCTTCAGTGTTTAATATCGCGATAATTGCGCAATATCATGCATCCCTTTTTCGAGATTAGTCGACATGCTTCTAGAACATTCGAGAATATTCTAGAGCATGAAGGCATCGCGCACAGGTAAGACAGTGAGGGCGGGGCTTATTATCACCTGTCCGCTTCGACCAATCACAGAGCTTCTCACCTGCACAGGTGAGTCGAAAGGTGGAGTGGTGGCGGGGTCTAGAACCCTCATTGCCTACCTACTCCGCCCACTTTATATGTACGAGAAAGCATACTTTCGGTGCAGGTAGGACAGAATAGTACATTATGCACCAAGGGAATAAAGTCGAGGATGATTTCGGCGAGTCGGTTTACTATCTGAGCGAAGCGAGGGCAGTAATCACCGGATGGAATACTCGGCTTTATTCCCATTTTGCATATTGAACTTTGTTCCCGACCTATCTATTGCCGCTATATTGATTTGAAAAGTGGGACTCATGGAAAGAGAAATAAACAATTCAAAATTGAAATATATAAGCTGAAAATAAAAACATTTAACTTTATACCCTCAAATTTGAGGGAAGAAAATAGCACTTTTTACCACTTAGAAAAAAGGTAGATAAGAGGGAATGCTACTTTTGTCCCGCTTATCAGGTCAATAAAGTGGCCATTACGGTTGAGGCGGTAATAAAGTAAATTTTCAGTTTTTCTAGCTTTCTCCCTTTTGTTTCAATTTTGAACTGTTTCTTTCAACATATTAGTATACAGTTTCAATAAATTGTAGTTCTTACTTATATCCAATTTTTCAAGGCAATAAAGTGACCTCAGTTAAGTCGGAAATAAAGTTCTATATATAACGCGGGAATAAAGTCGACTATTCTCTCGGATAATTAACGTGCATAGCCGGGCAAAAACGTGATGAGCTGGCAAAAAATAACTTTTTATAACGAAATTTATCTGAAAATAGGCTTTTAAAGTCGTCCCTAAAAAAGTAGGATTGCGAGAGAAAAGTAGATTGGCGAGAAATATGTAAAAAAAAAATTTTCGCAAATGCATTTTTTATTTACCGCAAATTCTTTCTCTCTTTTTTTTCAATTTTGAGCTATTTCTTTCTATTTCCGTGGATCCCACTCTTCAAATCAATAAAGTTGCTACAGTTAAGTCAGAAATAAAGTTCTATATGCAACACGGGAATAGAGTCGCTTCTCTCGGGCAGTAAATCCACTCTCGCGAATAATCTTCGTCGTTATTCGCTTGTTGCATAATGTACTATTAGGCCCCCCTAACGTGGAGTACTATTTGGATGATACCACATGTTTAATGTTACCACGTGGGGTGCCTAATCAGGTAGCCCGATTTTCGAAAATAGACCCTAAAAGTTTTTAGGCCCTCGTAAACATGGGGAAAAATTCGCAAATGATAACATATGTTTAGGGTCCTAAACACTATAATAGCCTGATTTTGCAGTTTAAGAGGCGTGTGTTAGCCAAGTCGAAAAATGGCTATATTTCCATACTTCAGCAGCCTAAAAAACGATAAATCTGTATATGTGTCACAAAGAATATGGTGTGTACCACGGTGAAACGGCCTTTATTCACTTTTAGTATTTGCAATATTCGGCTCGCAATATGCATGCGCCTTCGACTCGTACTGCGAACTCATATGCAGGCGAAAAAGGCCTACTTTTCACCCTTGGTACACAATACATTATTAAGTAACTTAGACATACCAAATTTTGTTTATTAACTCCCAGCACCAAATGTTTTGGAAATTGTCCTAGTGAAACCTAAAGCATCCATTTACAATATCGCGAAATTCCCGTTGATATAATGAATGAATATATTAAGCAAATCCATTAATTAATTAAACCTAATTAATATGCAGAATGCATGTTTAAGTCTATAGTAAATGCACCTCGTCATCGCAATGTTTTTAGTATTCTTCAGACCCTCGAAAGATCAAGTCTTGAAACTGAATGCAAATGTTATGAACTGCAAAGTGAGAGGTTTTCGTCAGAAAGTTGACCACCAATTGAGTATAAGCCAGCCTACAGGCTTATTGATAATTTCCAAAGGCTTTCAGACATATTGAATGCGTTAATTTGGCAAATATATAAATAATAATACGGTATATAATTTAATTGTGTACTAAAATTAAGTATTTAAAATAATATAATTTGCATATCTTAATTTTATAGTAAATTTACATTACATTAATATAAATATTTTGTTACTTCATTTCATAGTCTCTTTTTACTAACTTAGACGTTGCACTATTTTAAATGAGATATCCTTCCGCAAGTAAGAGTACCAATGAACTAGGCCTTGCATTCTTCCATAAATTAAAGAAATTACAGATAAACGTATCAATATATAACATTGTATGCATAATGAAATTAACTACTAATTAATAACTGGAAGATACTATATATACATATTATGATAATAAATTAATGGTGTATAGTTTCTAAAAATACTAAATAAATTAGCACAATTCTGACATTAAAATGCAAGAGAAAATACGTTAAATTAGGTTTTCTATTTTTTTCTGTATGTTTTTATTATAAGTTTTACATCTATTTTATGGATGTAGTGACACATTTAGTAAACAAAAATATAATAGATCGCATAGAAAGCTATTTTTTTTAATAGAATATTTCCATTTAAACTAACAGAGAGTACAATTTATTAATTAAATAAAAATTTTAAACATCGTTACTTTATAGACCGTCACATCATACAGGGATGTGAAATGCGCGTAGAAATACCGTTAATATTTGGAGTTATATAAAGCAAAGAGCTTTAAAATGTAACAGTAGACAATTGTTTGCGAAAGGCAAGTGATTAATTTTCATTGATTATTCTGAAACGTAAAATACAAATAAGTATTTTCTTATAATTTTAATTTTTAAATGAATTTAGGTATCAGATTATCCCTATTTTTTATATTGTATTTAATTGTGTTTATAATTGTACTTAAAAAAGGGTTGGTAATATTTTGAATTATACTTTCATAATTATTTTACAATAAAGATGATATTAAAATTTGATTTAAATATAAAATATACTTTTAGAAAATGATTCAGATACTGATGTGAGATTATTTTTTTACACCAAGGGGATACCTTATGCTTGGTATTCAAAAGAGTATTCGATGAATAATACTAATGTACGAGGTCTGTCCCAAAAGTATCCGACCTACCTCGATTTCTCGGCGCTTGATTTATTCTTCGTCATCCGGGGGGTGGCATCCTTCAAAGTAGTCCCCATTTGATTGAACAAGACGCTCATATCGATGTTTCCACTTATTAAAGCACTCTTGAAAGTCAGACTTCGGAATCGCCTTTAGTGCATTCGTCGCATTAGTTTCAACAGTCTGTTTATTGTCGAATCGATGTCCTTTAAGCGACATTTTCAATCGAGGAAACGGCCAAAAGTCGCAGGGAGCTATATCAGGACTGTATAGAGGCTGGCGGAGCTGCGCAATACTGTGTTTCAATAAATACTGCTGCACAAGGTTTGATGCGTGCGCTGGAGCATTGTCGTGATGAAGAAGCCAGTCACCGGTTTCCCAAAGTTGCGGTCGTTTTCTCCTGATTGCATTACGTAATCTTTTCAAAACTTCAACGTAGTACTCTTTATTGGTTGTCTGGCCTGTAGGGGCATATTCGTGGTGCACAACGACCTCATAATCGAAAAAAACAATCAACATTGACTTGATGAACGAGGATCACTGTCAACAGATGTGCGGCCACTTTTGAACCGCCTATACCACTCTTTTATTTGTGTTTTGCCCATACACTCATCTTTAAAGGCCTTTTGCAACATTTCAATAGTTTCCGCACAACTTTTACCGAGATTAAAGCAAAATTTTATGCAAATTCGCTGTTCGGTCCGTTCTGCCATTTTTATCAATAAGCAAATTGCGACGAACGCAAAAAAGTCGTTGTAAACAAATACACGCTGCGCGGGAACTAAGGCGTTTCATCGGTATCTCAGGCTACTGACGAGAAGGTTAGGAGTTGCTGGTGACGTTCGTACCCTCCGGAGGTCGTCTGAGTCTCTCCGCGCGAAGATATGAACGTAGGTCGGATACTTTTGGGACAGACCTCGTATTTTGGAAAGCAAATTCATACATAAGAACTCTAGATTATTTAGCAGAGAAGGAAACTTTTTTTTGGACGACATTTAACGGTGAATTTTATGTTGCACTATGGAAGAAAAATATCGAACTTATGGTCTTATATTCTCAATAATAAATATAGTTTTTCTATCGTACGATAAATTAAGGGTAGAGTATGGTTGAAGGAATCCAAAAAATCAAAATATTTTTCAAAAAAGTATTCTTTAAAGTCCGTTGCTATATGAACCACTTAAAATTTCGTTTTCGAGAATCCCATGATACATTTAACTATTTTTTTATTACCCTGGTAGAAACCAGTCTAAATCATAGCCAGTATTCGGTTATGGATGGGGTTCGATGCTTTGATTGGCAACTGTACATTTGATTTAAATATTCTATTATTAATGTTTCGACTAAACAATTCAACAGCTTATTCCATGCAATCAACTAATAATTTTACACTTTTTAAATTTTGCTACTCTTTATTATGCTATATTTCACATTTTTAAACGTTCTAATTTTTCTTTTTACGGATTTGAACCTTTTTTACATGTTCCTACATAAATGTTAGGCGGCTTACTAAGATAGTGTCAGCGGCTTGGAAACCATAGTTATATGCATTCAAGTAATGCAATTTACGTTATATAACATACAAAATTGAATCTTTAAACGTGTTTTCTTAAACTAATTTTTTTAACTTTAAAAAGTAGCTTGCGCTCGAGGTTTTAATGAATCATTTTGAAACTTTCAAGAAATATTGGTTACTACGTTTTTACACTTTTTTGCGCTTTATTATATTTTTTACGGAAAAAATGCCCATCAAAGACTTTAACAATTAAATAAAAATTATAGCTTTATAAAAAAAAACTTTTAATCAAATATGAATATATACATTTTACTTTACTTTTAAACAAAACAAGATTAGACATAGGTTTAATTTTCTTACAATCAATTTTGTAGATTTATCGTGTGGACATGGATGGAACATTGCCAAAGTTGATTGTGCCGAATATGCAGCTACAAAGTATTATCAAACTTGATATGCAAATTGAATTTACAATTGACAAAGATAATAAACGAATATATTATCAAAATTCCGCTAATGACAGTATTGAAAGGATAAGTTATTTTGGAACTAATAGATTAACAGTTACTCAATTAAATAATTTTGTAAGTATTAATATTGATCAAAGTCGTCTGTATTGGGCAGAAACGATTGCAGATATAAAGTCATTATTGCAAGAATTTCCTGGTAGTTACAGCCTATAGTTTATAACTCCATACACATGTTTTTGTAAGTTTGAGCGTGTACAAGTATAAACTATAGGCTGTAACTATGCAGGTTATTCGATGTTCTTTAATTTTTATATGAGTATGTCCTCCTGAAATATTTCCAGGAACAAAATGAGACCTTGAAAATTAAAATCGGATAACAAATAAAAAAGTTTCCACTGTTTTGTCAACTTTTTTTTCAAAGTCTAAATTTGACAATATCTAATATTACAATAACGGTATTAATAATATATTGATTTTCATTTTACTATGTGAGATTAAGTTGTAGTAAAAAATGTTTTTATGACATATATCTACGCATACAACCTCCTTAAATGGTTAATTCGGACACAGAAAGGGGAAATGAAGATAAATGTGACATATTTTATTGGTAGCTTTCACCAATATCTAATTGTATGCGCAACCAAAATAGTATATTGTGTACCAAGGGTGATATTCCGGCACAATGCAGAATTCACGAGAGGAGAAATTAATAATTCAATCACAGTTTAAACTTTCAGAATTATATTTATTCAAATGCCTAGCCGATATATTCCTGTGACGCACTTACGCTAAAAAGCCGATGCTTTCCCTAATAGTCACACGATATGAACTATACGAGAGTCTAAACTGCACTTCCTTGTTGTTGTCGAGAGCGCCAACGTTGGTCCTTTTTTTATGACCTGCTTTCGGGAAATTTACTTGAGACAAAGAACACATGCTCAACCTTTACGCGTTGCCGACTTCATTTGGTTCTCTTTCTTTCATAACTCTGTAATCAATACATTGCATCACTTTAGCACTGCATATTTATTTATTATCAATTTAACATTATTAGATTCGCCGTCAATTTTACTTTACAATAATTATCATTATTTCTGTCAGTAACAGGTGAGAAGTTGGCCTTTGTTGGCGAGCCGGAGACGAGTACTGCAAACACTCGAAGTCAAAAAGACCCTGTCGCCCGTGTTAGACACCACATTTTTTGTAACGCATTTATTTTCATAAACGAAGTTTAGGCCAGTTTTATTCTTATTTCCATTGGCGAAACGAGCGGGCGTAAAGTGAATACTTTTGCCCGCTGGTCGGAAAATGGTCACTTTAGACCCGGTTTTGAGGGTGAAAAATCGTGGAAATCGTGCATGTGTTACAACAAATATTTTATTTTAATTAATAAATTACGGGTGGTTAAAAATGGTTATCGTAAATTGTAATTTGTTTAATCAGGGTACAATTCTGAAAAATTTATAAAAGACATGAAACGTATAAAGCAAATTGTGTTTCATATTTTACGATTTTAGATTTTTTTAATAAACAAATTCGCCCACATTAGACCGCTTTTCTCATTTTATTAGGTTATTTTTGATCATTGCATAGCTTTTATCGGTGGTTTCTTTCACCAATAATACAAAATGTAAAAATATAATACATACGACAATTTTTTTATTTATTTTATTACTGTAAATATGAAAGATTATAATTTTTTAAGAGTTTATGAATTTTTTTTAAAAAGGTAATGTATTAAACTTAAGATAATAAAATATACAAGATATTGATTATATATATTATATTTTTATATTTTGTACTATTATTGATCGAAATCATCGATTAAAGCTATTAAATTAGCAGAAATAACCTAAAATATTGAAATAAACGATCTAATTAATTCAAGTATATTTATTTTCACCACACTGCGCGTAAAGTGCTGACTGTACGCCCTCTCAGCAGGCCGTACAGTACCGCATGGACTGCCTAGGGAATAAAGTGACTTGCGCATGCGCGATGCGCCATTTTCCGCTCTCGACTGCGTCTCGAGCGGTAAAACAGCGCGTCGCGCGTACACAAGTCACTTTACTTCTAGGCAGAGCATGGGGTACTGTACGGCCTGCTGAGATGCGTACAGTCATTTCTTTACGGGGGTGTGGTGAAAAGTAGTATACGCACCTCTGGAGTACAGTAGGCAAGCATGCACTGTGTGAAATGCCGACCTCGCTTCGCTCGGTCGGCAACGTCACACAGTGCGTACATTGCCCACTTTACTCCCTTGATGCATAATGTACTATTATTTAAAAAATTAAAAACCGTAAAATCTGAAACATTATTTGCTTCATACACTTAACGTATTCTTTATATTTTCCAAAATTGTATCCTGATTAAATAAATTACAATTTACGATAACAGTTTTTGATCAGGCTTACTTTTTTAATTAAAATAAAATACTTATTGGTGGCGCGTTTAATATGTCGAACGTTAATTTTATAGCTTAGCATATAAACAATCTTTGGGTTACTTGTTAACCATTTAAAATTATTGATATATTTAATTTTTTACACCCCGTGCGATTAGAGCCACGTTTACGCACGCTTGCTAACGCAAAAGTGGTACTTACGCCATGGAGTGTCAAAAAATAATGTTTGATCCACATAAAAATGATTCTCACACTCGTACAAGAATCATTTTTATCGCACTAGTATCAAAAAGTATTATTATTGAAAATAAGTCATAGCAAATTTGAACGTATTCCCGCATGAGTGTTCGTTATATGTCGCAAGTGAACAGACCTAATTGGATACTTTAATCAAAGCAAGTTCGTAAAAATGGCACTAATAGGAGTTGATAGAGACACGCCAGGTTATATTTGGAGTATGAAAACGGGAAGAAGAAGCATAGAAATAGATCAAGAAAAAGAGCAGGAAATTACATGCTATACAGATTTTAAAAATGGAGGAAAGTAGGTGGCCAAAAAACAGTTTAAGATAGGAAGTAAGAGGAGTATTGAATAACAATCAGTTTAAATGGGGAAGAGAAATATTAAAATTTATTAGAGAGAAAGAAAATATAGAAAGAATAGAGGCAAAACTAGAAAAATCTATCAAAACAGAAGTTGATCAAGAAGTACCACTTAATTGGGGCAAAATAGATAAATCGATGTATTGTAATAATTATAAACATTGGAAAACAGGGATACAGAGAAAAAAATATTGGGACAATAAAAGTTTTGAGGGGCAAATTAAAGAACAATGGGTAAGGTTAAGGTGCGGCAACGTAGGAAAATCGGAAAACAAGGGATATAGTAACACAGCGTGCAGGATCTGCGGGATTGAAGAAGAATGGCTAGAACATATGATAATAGAATTTGAGGAGGCAACAAAATAAATAAAACACGTTTGGGTCAAAGAAATTAGTGACAGGTTGGCTACTGACAAATGGATTAATTTAAAAAATAAATTAATTGAAATTATGAAAGGGGAACCAGTCACTGCATTATGTGAATATGTCAAAGATTTTTAAAGGATAGCTAAACTGAGATCCAAAAGAACGATTAGTTTATTTACATTTGTTTTGAGTATTAAATTAAAATTATATTTACTGTTATATTATACTATGTTACAAGAAAATATAAGAGCAAAATAAGGGATATCAATAAAAATGTCTAGAATGAGTCTTAATTTAAGAGCAAAAATTGTTAATTTATCAAGGTAGTTATCCCCTAAAATCAAAAGTCTCGAGAAACTTCTGAAATTTTGAGCAAAATCAATTTTTATCTCAAAGAATATCCATGCAAAATTTTAGATCGCTGTGCCATATCAATTTTGAGCTATACTTATCCAAAGTTCAAGCGTTTCAGGTTTTATTTCAATAGAATATGGCGATTTCAACGAAAAATCCATGAATATGATGTGATTTCAGCTCTAGCGATTGAACAAGGCTTGAGAACTGTCTAAAAATCTGGGAAAAATTAGATGAAACCCTGATAACGCATATATTTTCATTTCTAGAAGCTGATCCATACAGTAATGAAATAATATTAATCCAAACATCGTAAATCTCACTTTTGATCATAACTACGTGAGTCAAACTTGATGTTTCCTTTGTAATTTATATATTTTTCGTTTTAATTGTATTAAAACAAAATAAAAATAATTATTTTGTGCTATTCTTATTTTACATATAAAGAAATTCATGAATATTGAGATTTTTATTTTTCAGCTTTGTTGTGACTCACCTAGTCGGGGGATAACTACCTTAATGAAAAAGGCTGATCAAGCTGTACATAAAAATAAAAACTGCAGCTAACTGCTTTAGCAGAATGCTTTGTCAAAGAGAAGTCCTGAAAATTGAGTTTCAGAATTTTATAGTGGAAATTCACTTTTTAAATAAAATAATGCTAAAACTAATTCAACAGATAAAAGCGTTTAAATATTGCCAGTCTGAGAAAATCTTAAAATATGAAATAATTTTTAACACGTCTACATACGGAAAATTCATTAAATCTTAAAAGACATACATCGAATAATAATTGCGATTTTTACAATTTTTTTTAAATTACTATTTTTATTATTCTTTTATAATATAGCTTTAAGATGAATGTTAGATTAGATATAACAAATTATAAGGCAATTTCGTCTTCTTTTTGAAAACATACTTATATTTAACATGTTAGAACAACATTTTTTTCCGTTTTTTAGTAAATTTTTTTAAATTAATATTTAATTTTTTATTCTCTAAAATAGCATTAAGCTAATTCATAGATATATAAATTAGACGGAAATACGTCTATTTTATGAAAAAGTTCATATTTTTAATATGTTTGACGTACAATAAAACATAATTTTTTTTTTATTTTTACAAATTTTTATAAAATTTATATTTTATGTTTCTGTCACAAAAATAACATGAAATTAATTGTTTGATACATTAAGGGGTTATATCCCCAAAATTTTTTTGTTTTTTTTCCATTTTTTTTATTGGTTTAAATCTTGCCAAAACAATCCTAGAATCAAAATCTACAACGCCCAAGTACCGATTTAAACTCAAAAATTTTTTAAATCAATTTTTTCCAAACAGCTTTGATGCTCCAAAATCACAATTTTCGCTTATTTTAGAGATGCTCGCTTTTTTGAATTTCGCGGCTTTGGAAATTAGTAGAAGTTATCTACGATCGATATCGTGTTTTAAATTGGAATTATAGAGGTCGCTACATGACATTACGACGGTTACAGCGTCTTTACAGCACGTGTTTACTCACACTTGCCCTGTGTTTAGTCGATCAGCCGTTCTCGTTGTTTACGTTGTTATTTTGAGTTTTGCTTTACTTTTTAACTGTGAATTATATTTAGAAGTACTTAATTATGATCTTGGCGAAAGCGAGGATTTACGTCTTTGTTCGAATTGGTGACTTTGATTGGTTGGTACACTGGCAAGGTATTGGATGTGTGTGTAAAATCTAAGTACTGTAAAGTGTGTGAATATTGGCAAAAAAAAGAAGGTACTGCTGAATACGAAGAGGTATACCCTTCACACAAACAGAACTGTGATGCCAACCATGAAGGTAGTCCCGGGAAAATGGAGATCGACGCAGTTATAGAAATGTTCAAATGCTCAGAAAAACTTCATAATATCAAATATTTGAAATATATCGGCGACGGCGATTTAAAAACATATAAAGGTATAGTCGACTCAAAACCTGAAAAAAATTTCATCATCGAAAAAAAAGAATGTGTCGGACACGTTCAGAAGCGCATGGGAACGCGTCTGCGCAATTTGAAAAAAACAACGAAAGGTCTTGGCGGCCGAGGAAAGTTGACCGGAAAGTTAATTGATGAACTTTCTATTTATTACGGACTTGCTATTAGGAGAAACTACGATTCAGTCGAAAAAATGCGGAATGAAATTTGGGCAACGTTACTTCATAAAATGTCGACGAAGGAGAATACACAGCACGAGAAGTGTCCCGTCGGAGTAGACTCTTGGTGTTCTTGGCAGCGCAGTACAGCGCTTGGTACACTTGCAACGTACGAGCTCAAGAGTCCAATGCATGAGGATGTTTTTAACGCAATAAAACCCATTTATAATGAACTCAGCTCCGACAACCTTCTGTCACGCTGCTTGGGTGCGTATACTCAGAACAATAACGAGTCGTTTAATGCTGTAGTGTGGTCAATTGCTCCAAAGACGGTGTCAAGCGGTAAGACTATAGTTGACATTGCGACTGACGTAGCCGTTATTATCTTCAATGACGGCTTCTCGGGTCTGTTTGCCGTTTACGATGCTCTTGGGTTGACTGTTGGACCAAACATGTACGAGTTTTGCGTGGAAACGGACGCCAATCGCGTCAAAACCGCTGAGCATCGTATGTCCGATATCGCGAAAAAGGCCAGGCGCAGCATTACATCAGGCAAAAAAAAAAGAAGAAGAGGAAATGAAGGCCCTGGAAGGACAATTATATCGTGCAGGGATAGCAGACTGAAGGTAAAAAAATTATTATGGACTATATTTTTGCGATTCTTAAGATTTATAGCATTTTGAAACTTCAAACGCGTTTTTCTCGAAACCATGTTTTCAAAATCGGCAAGCAGTAGAACTCAAAAAGTTTACATCCGATTGACTTAAAATTTTAACAGTAGCTTCATTGTTTTATTACCTAGTGAAGTACACACGATTTTAGCGATTAATTAACAAGGAAGAAAGTTATAAACAATTTAAGTCGATTTTTTTCGTCGAAAACACGATTTTTTGTTAAAACAATCGCCATTTCGCGAAAAAAAATTCTAAAAATATAATCATGTGTACTTCACTAGCAAAACTCATGTAGATAATAGAAAATTTTTTTTTGTTATTGGTGGAGTTGGACGAGACTTGTACTGCTCGCCGCGGAAGACCTTTTTGAAAAAGCGGTTAACGGTAATCACTGCACAGCCGCCATTTTGTAAAAAAAATATCAATAAAAAGTTTTTTTCTCTTCTTCAAGAGTTGCTTAATCCAATGTTATATTATTTGTATACCTTTAATCTCAAATGTCCTTTAAAAAAAATAATTAACAAAGCCTTGTTTTTTAGAGCATAAGGGGGATATAACCCCTTAATTTAAAGAAAATTACGCGTACTATATAAAAATGTACATGTTTCTAATACTTTTAGCGACTAAAATAAAAAAAAGATTTTTTCGATTTTTACATATTTTCTAAGATAAATATTTTTAATAAAAAGTGCACCTTCTATTATCCAATCAGCTAAATGAAAAGTACGAAATAAATACTGAAGGCAGTCTTATAAAATATAAAAATAGTAATGAGATTATAATATTAATATGGAAGAATACTTCCAATCTGCTTGCTAAAACTCTGGCATATCATTCGGTATCTAAGAATGTATACTATGCGAATTTGAACATTAATAGCAGTAATGAAAACAAATATTAGACGTAATTAGCTAATTATTAACGATTTTTGTCAAAATGGCGAGTTTCTGGTTAAAATCATTTTATAAATCATCTGATTTCTCCGAGGTAATCTTTTATGAATTTTAATAATATTTTTTGACATTTTAACTTAAATTTCTTTAAATTATGAAGAAAACTTTTTTTTTTGTTTTTTCTTTCCTGTGTTTTTGGTACCCCTTTTTAGCCCCACTCCGTTTTGCTTCCAGCAGTGGTTTTTAAAATGAATATATATACTACATAGCTTATTATTTACCAATTGTAACTTCTAAGGTCGATTTTTAAAGCTTTTGAATAGCTCTACAACATAGCGTTGTTCGATTTTATCTAGATTTACGTCCTTTGTCGTCCAGTCAAACTTATAATAATGACTGTTTTAATGAAGTTTCTTCTGTCCTGAAGGTCCTAGCACACACAGTGATTTGGGTTTGAATTGATTTATCTTTCTAGTACATATTAGAGAAATGTCAATTGGTTCGAAACAACGCCACCATGTATGGTACGAGATACGGCCGGTGAGTGTAAGAGTAATTTTACTCTGTACTTACTACACGCTGCACTTACTACACTCACTACACTGAACAAAATACATAGACATCTCCTCTCGGGCGGTACGACTGGTGCACAGACAACCGCCCGACCCGATTGTTCTCGTGCCGAAACACACTGGGAGTGCCCGGACCCCTGTCGGTTGTTCCCATCGGCATGTGCGAAGGGCTGATGTGAGCCTAGCTCTGCAGAAGCGGTTAGTTTCGGTGCAGGATCAGAAGCTGGCCGCTTCGGACCCTGATCAGAAAGTGCGTATTGGGCAGAAGGATCGGAACCATTGTTGCTCCGGGCGAGCCCTGGTCCTTCCGTGTATTCCGGGACCGGGAAAATCAAGGCTGGGCCTCATGGAACTTGGGTAGGATCAAAGTATCCAAAGGTACACCCGTTTCCAGCTATTTCGACCCGCCTCCCTACATGTACCGGTTAAACAATCCAGAAAGAAAATGTCCCAATGCAATAATGAGATGAACCAGGAAGCAGGTAAATCCCAAACCTGCGAGGAAGAAATGGTGGTAGTAGAGTAACTTCCTTCACATACATAGAAACAGTCCATAAGTTCGTGAAGCAGGTGGACGAACTCCTCAAAAAGATGGAAAAAGGGTTGGAGATGCAGCCTGGTATCAATACCGACATCAAGCATAGCTTACCCACCCTCGTTGAACTTTTCGACTCTTGGAGGGACCGGTTGATCACCAACACCGATGAGTACAGCGCGACCGCGAAGAGTACAGTAGTCTCAAAATAAGAGGGTGCGATTGCAAGACGGTGACTCCGATAGTGCTGAGTCTTCAGTCATTGACAAGAAGGCTAGATCCACCGGGACCTCCAAGATCGCCGGCATTGAGACGGTCCTATCAAAGAAGGAGAAAGCTAAGAAACAGCAGCAACAACTGAAACAACCTGAGCAGCTGATGCAAGAACAACAGCTGCAGCGAAATCAGCAACATCGACAACAGCTGCGACAATAACTGCAGCAGCAGCGGCAACAAAAGAAGACCCCAACAGTCAGGACATCGGCGGACAAGAGGAGCGAGGCTGCTCAAAAGAAGAAGAAGAGGAGGAGGAGAATGCCTAGGAACCGACCCAAAGCTGTCTTTATCCAACCGGGGGATGGAGTCACCTACGCGGACGTTCTCTCAAATGTCCGCGAAAAGGCCACAGCAGAGTGCCCAACGACTAATATTAAGTGTATCAGGAAAACCAGAGCGGGCGACGTCCTGGTAGACTTGGGCACAAAAAGCAACAACCAGGAGCTGGGGACTATAGGAGACTCTATCAGGAAGGTAATGGGCACGTCCAGGGCCGTAAAGACCCTGACACCTAAAACAAACGTGGAAACCAGAGACCTTGACAGCCTTACCATCAAAGAAGAAGTGGAGACGGCGATCAAGATGATCTTTGACGAAGAAGGAGTCTCAACGGGTGAGATTAGCATTTCGCTGACCAAGCCCAACAGTAGAGAGTAGCGACTGGCCATCGTAGAGATGGACCAGGAAAAGGCAGAGTTCCTCCTTGAGAAGAATCGCCTGGAAGTCGGCTATATGAATTGCCGACTGAGAAGATATCAGCGGCTCTAACGGTGCTTCAGATGTCTGGGTTACGGACATCAAGCGCGCGATTGTCGTGGCCCAGACAGAAGCCAGGCCTGCTACAAATGTGGCGCGGAAGGTCACAAAGGAGCGGCCTGCAAGGCTACCGAGGCGAAGTGTGTCTTGTACACTGACCTGAAAGTAGACCAAGGACAACTGGGCCACACGCCGGGCTCAGGGCAGGGTAGAGCGTTTCGCGAAATGCTTAGACAGACCAAAACCAAGCGTTAATGATCGACGGCATAACGGTCCTTCAAGCGAACCTCCATCGAGCCGAATTAGCCAGCAGCCGTCTGACTCAGAGTATATCTGAGACGAAGGCTGATGTGTTGCTAATCAGTGAACAGTACTGTGACTGGAACGTATCTACGTGGTACAAAGACACAATTGGCACAGCAGCAATCTACGTGGACCCACGAACCATCAGAATGCACGAATACGGGGCCGGAAGCGGCTTTGTGTGGGTGAGAAGCAGAGACGTAACTTACGTGAGCTGCTACTTTACCCCTAACGTCCGTATTGAACAATTCAGACGGAGTCTGGACGAGCTGGAAGACGCGATCCGAGAAATAGAAGGCGAGATCATAGTCGCCGGCGACTTCAATGCGCGAGCATTGGAGTGGAGAATGCCAGTCCGGATAGCAGAGGAAAGTCGATCATGGAGATGGAATCTAAACTCGGCCTGATAGTTCTTAACGTTAGGAACACGTCGACATTCAGAAGGGTAGGCATATTGGGACGATTCCGTACGTGTCTTTCGCATCCAAAAATGTAGCGCGTAGAGCGTTGGATTGGAGGGTAATGGAGGATTACAACGGAAGCAACCACCAATACATCACGTTTCAGCTGCGCGATGAATCCCAATCGCAAACAGTCGCGACAAAGCCACCCCGATGGAATCTGGCCAGACTGAACACCGAAAAACTAATTGAGGTACTGCTTGAAGGACAGGGAAATTTACCGACGACGAACGCCACCGAAGACAGGGCGGAGTGGAGGCCCTCGTGAGGGAGGTTATGGGTCACATTCACCGAGCCTGCAATGCATCCACGCCGCGTATGAGATCGCGACATGGAAAACGTCCTGCTTACTAGTGGTCGGACAAATAGCGCAACTTAGAGCGGAAGCGAAACGCCTCAGAAGAAGGGCGCAAAGAACGAGAGACGAAACGGAGGCAGCACTGTTGTCGGTACAGCACAAAGCAGTGCGTATGTGGTTCCGACAAGAGATCAACCGGAGGAAGGCACAGTGCTGCAAGAACCTAACGGAGGAAGTCAATAGGAACGTGTGGGGCTTGGGCTACAAGATCGTGACTAAGAAACTCTGCGCGCTTGGAGTTGCGGATCGCCGCCAAAATGATGCAGCGCGGAAAGGCGCCTGGGCCCGACGGAATACCAGCTAAGATATTGAAGATCGTCGCGGTGAGAGCACCTTCTCTAGTGCTGAACATATACAACGCGTGCCTGAAGGCGGGTGTCTTTGGCACTCCCTGAAAGGTTGCGCGGCTCGTGTTGATCAGCAAAGGTAAGGGAGGTGACCCCCGGCTTCCGTCATCTAACAGGCCTCTGTGCATGTTGGACCACGCAGGGAAGCTCTATGAGGGGTTGCTCAAACCAGCACAATATCTGCTGAACCAGGCGATGCGCAGAATCTCGCGCTGGATAGGGGAACACGGTCTCGACTTGGCAGTCGCTAAGACAGAGATCGTGCCCTTCACTGGCAAATGGATTGAGACCATATTCCCCATGTATGTGGGAGATGCGGAGGTTTCGACAAGGAGGGAGGCTATGTGTCTGGGACTCAAACTAGACACTAAGCTTACTTTCTTTCATCACCTAGTGTATGCAGCGGATAAAGCGACGAAAAAGACGGCACAGTGGTGCCGTCTCATGGCGAACACGAGTGGACCGAAAGCGAGCAAGCGTCGACTCCTCATGTCAGTCGTTACATCCGTCTTATTGTACGGTTCTGAAATATGGGCCGATGCATTGGAGACGGACTCATACCGGATTCAACTCACTTCCGTTTAGCGTAGAGGAGCTCTCAGAGTCACCAGCGCCTATCGCACGGTCTCGAGTCCCGCAGTACTCGTTATTGCGGGAATCATCCCGATTGACCTACATGCGACAAAGCGCAAGCGAATCTACGAACGGAAGAAATAGGAGAGGACAGAACAGCAGTCCATAGAGAGGAACGGGAACGCACCATGGAAACGTGGCAACGGTCCTGGACAACTACGACCAAGGGTAAATGAACGGTAAGGTTGATAGACCAGCTGACCCCTTGGATTAACAGAGATCATGGGGAGGTAAATTACTACCTGACCCAATTCCTGAGTTGCATCTTCTGTTCCGCTGATACGACGATGCGTTTCACACGTTTTTCGTCTGCGAAAAGTGGAACGAAGAAAGAACAGCTCTTATCGGCTCGGTTATATCTAATTAACGCATTTATTTTCCAGAATTTTAAGATTCCATTTATAACAAGAATATTATAAAATATCGAGAAAAGTATGTATGTTTCACCAGTGGAACATACGTTCCTTCAGGGTTGAGTAAATAATGCTTAACTCTCTAATGCCAAGACATAGAAATCGTTGAGTAAAACTTCTATAAAGTACTTATAAATGTGTTTCAGCCATTATTAATATTTTTAAATAAATTGTTCTCTCAATTTGTTTAGATATCTCGGCTTTCATTCGGCCAAAATGACGTAGGCCCGTTATAAGATCGGAAATAGTCCAGTTCGACCTAATGGACATATTTATTTTGCTGAATTTCATTCAATTTAAGTTTATCACGTGTAAATTTAAGAAAAACGAAATAAAGAGTAGCGTTCCTTGTTTAAAAGAACGGTAGGTACTAGAGGGTTAAGTATAATAAATACTTCAAAATCAAAAGTTAATACTTGAGGATATAACGAAAACTAGAGGATAAACATTGGAACGATGCATTATAGTATATCATATATAAGGATAGTCAGCGAATCTCAAAATGAAAGGGACGAGAAAGAAGGTCGTGTCGATATTTCGACGATTTCGTACTTAAGTACGTATATATATAAGCATCGAAAGTTTCGAGTTGCTTGGGCAAGCCGCTACCACTGCTGCTGCAGCTACTACTACTACTGATCACCCGAGAGCGAAGGACTCGTTGCGCACAACCTGCCTTCGGACTCGAAGATGACCTCGATTCTTCCAACGAGAGACGATGTAGACGCTTCGATTCGAGTTTTATTTATAACGATACCCACTTTACTAACTAAAAGCGAAATTAATTTTTTTAAGAATTAATTCTTCTGTGGTATTACAGCGACATTGGACACACAAATTAGATATTTTTTATAAGGTTAAAGAATGATCTCCTTTATAAAAGAAATAATAATAATAATTATGTAAAAAATAGTAGAAGACACGATAAATGTATTAATAGTAATTAAAATTCTCATTTTTTAATAGAAAGAACTGTTTTTCGGTTAATACAATTTTTGTTCATAATGATTTATTTTTGATTGATGAATTTTTTTTGATTATTTATATTACATTATTTGCTCCGTATAAACAATGTTATAAATTTAAAAAATCCTTCTACTAATGATTTTTGTATACCCGTCATTTTCTAAAAAATGATGACGGATTTAATAAATACATTTTTAAACATAAATCTTAATGTTAAAAATTAGTTTACTAGTGAATTTTTTGTGTAATTTTGTCGTTACATTTTATAGGAAATTCTGATAAACTATATGTATATTTATTAGATCAAAGGATAAAATTTTAAAAATTGGCAAAAATATTGATTAATTTATCAGAGTTTTCTATAAAATGTAACGACAAAATTACATAAGTACTTAATAAGTTATTATCAACAGTAAAACGTGATTATTAAGCGACTTTGAAATCACGCAGAATCTACGTCGTATACGTAAAAGGAACTTACTCGCCGCAATTCCAGTCTAGACGCTTCGCGACAAAAAATATTGCGAAAAATGACAGACAAAAAGTCATAAACAAAAATAACTAGAAAATTTCTATGCGCGTACAGGATGTCGGTATAGCACTTTCACTCCGTCGGAAAACCAGATTTGCATTTCCCTTACGCAAATCGACTCGAACACGCTCGTGTCGCGCTCATTCGCCTCTCCGACGCGTGAATTAAGCGTTAATAAACCACGTCGCATCGAGACAGATACACGTATATGAATTGATAGGCCAGACTAGTTTGTGCGTCTCAAGCGCGAGTATCATAATAAGCCTATAGGAGCGTAGACTGATATTTCAAAGCATTACTGTATCTTGCAAGAACTAAGCGCAACCCTAATACGTCTAATAATGTGGGCTCTGCGAATGGTCGAATTTATATTTTCGTTGAGCGAGGAAATTGATAATTGATAATTATGATGGTGCACGAAGATAGGGATAAGAGAGTATGACCAAGAAATTAAAATTCGAAATAAATTATTTATGTCTTCATGCATCAATATTCATAATCATATTTTTACCTTTCCTGTTATATACATGTGTTGATAAAAATAAGACATGAATAAGTAAAGTATGGAAATGAGTCCTCTAAATTAATGTATATCAATTAATAATAGTTTTCAAAAATATCCCAGATCAAAAATTAACATAACTTTTTTTATTATATTGATCTATACGTTTTTATAACTTTTATTTCTTACGCAATAATTCTCTTTTCAAAGTAATAAGATTTCAAATAAAAAAAAATTGTTTTGTACCTTTTGATTATTCTTTAAACATAATGTTGCTGATCGATATAGATTTTTCATAATAAGGACTGGGAAAATTAATATACTGATGATCACGTTTATTTTACTACACATGACCTCATCTACATGGATAAGAAATGTTTTTCATTTATACGTAATTGATAAGCATATGTGATTCAACGTGCTGTAGAATAATATAGATTATGAAATATTCGAATTAGTAACATAACGCAATATCATTAAAGTATTTAGAGTAAATCAAGTATATCTATACTGAAAGTAAATCTAATAAACAAATTTTCTATAGTTTTAAATCAGAAGTAAAATATAGTTTAAAAAACATTTTCTAATCTATTACTATGATATGCTACATTTCATTGACAAAATAAGATTAAACTGTGTTTTCTAAAAATTTATTTTTCAACCTAGCTCATGTAAGTTATATTATAAATCACTCAATATGATTTCTGATACTAATGTGCAATATATAAAATAAAGAACTTTAAAGTTAATGAACTTTAAAACATCATTGTAGAAAGTGAAGATTTAGGCGCTCATCAAAAGTCAGGCTTCTTGATGAAGATATGGCATTTATTACTGATACTTATTTACTCAGGAAAACTATAGCACGTGAGAAGTTCATTTTGAGCCTGGCGCGAGATCTACCTGCATCGTGTATCGTGATTGCTCATCAAAACGGAGCGCAAGCGGGGCTTTCCATGCAATACTTCCGCTACTGTATCGAATGAACGCGGATGCCGGAAAAGACTTGCACATATGAATTTCGCAGCACGTTTAGCATTTATTCGAACATATTATTTTTTTTTATTTTTTAAGAAGTTAGGTTTTAATGTTTGACCCCCTCGAACGAATTGCATCATCGCACAATACAATATGTGATATGGCATAGATGTGAACGCTAAAACAGTACTGTTATAGCCAACTTCCTACAAGTTATGTTCGTGCTTGTAATTAGGAAAAATAATTCCACGTGCTGCATATGAGTTAAAATCCATTATTGGCTACGTTTAGTAGCAAAGGAAGAAATGTACCATATTTTATGTTGAGAAAAATTGAATTTTTTCTCAAAAAGTTCTTTAATAGATGGTGTTGTATAAAAAAAAAATATTACTAAGTATTACTAAAACCGTGCTACAGTAATGTTTAACTTATGTAGTAGAACTATTTAGAATTTCAAAAGTAAGACTATGAAAAATGTATTTTATATTCTATAATATTTCTTATTTTAATATTTTCATATAGCATAAATTAAGGAAGACTGCAATAAAATGATGCAGAGATCATTCTGTGGTGTCATATAAAGAAATATACTATAAAAGATTTTGCGGCAAGATTCTAAAACCACAGTGTCTAAAGAGTAATTTTAGAACATAACTGATGCATTCAATTTCATTTTAATTAGTAAAACGCAAAAAAGCTTGATACATATGATTTTGTTTAATTTTAATAATAAATTTCTAATATAAAGTATGAAATTTTTATAATATTAGGTACAACTAATTGAATAGGAAGATATATAAGATATATATATATATATATATATATATATATATATATATATATATATATATATATATATATATATATATATATATATATATATATTTCTTTAACATAAAATTAATCTCAAGTAGTTAGTTTTGATATTTAATAAGCCTAAATTATAGCTTGCAAAATTATATAAAGATTAACCTTTATAACATCTTATTTAAATTACTATATTGATATTACATAAAATTGTATGTATCAATATAGATAGATAGATAGATAGATAGAGTTTTATTTGCACATGTCAAAAAATAAAATTTATAACTACGTGCGCGGTGCAATGAAAAATAATTAATAAGAATTTTTACTTAGCAGCTCTGCATGCTACCTTCAAAACCTGTAAAAATATAACGTTATAAAGTAAATTCATTTACATCATTTCATCTGAAATATTCAAGTTATTACTAACATTATATATATATATATATATATATATATATATATATATATATATATATATATGTGTTATTAGCTTAAATAATATAGTAATATTTATATCAGCTGTTACGTTATTATATAATGTTTATGTAAACAGCTTAAATTATGTGAATTTCTTTTGATACTTTTATTTTATATATAATAAGATTATATTACGACATAAATAATAATAATTCAATACATATAAAATAATTATATCAATATAATATGTACACGTAATCGTATTTCAAATATTTGACAGCTTCGTCAAAAACAAGATTAAATTAAAGCCTATTCTCGATAATCGATGTGCAAAAGGAAAAGTAGCTGGAAGAATATGCAATTAAAAACACATTATAACAGCTTTAAATTGGCAAAGTTGACAAATAGTATAACAAACAATTATGAGGTCAGGCGGCAAGCGAAACGCGCCAACGAACAACTAACAAGTGCAGGATGGACCTATCACGCGCCCGCGCGCGCGCGCCTAATTCGCAACCTCCATCCGCGCTCCTATATAATTCTCGTGACGAAATTTCGTCGAAAAGGTCTATCGCCCGCCCTCTCAAAAATACAAAAACGTATAATCTGCAGGCTGCGAAATATCAGGAATAAAACGCTACTGTCGATCGGCTCTTGCGACTACACACCACGCGTGCATACCTTCGTCTGCCTGAAGTCACGCACGACAACGAACACTAATTGCCTCCGTAACCGTCGCTTTCCTCGAGCTGCACGCACTTTTTTTGTATACTCGCATGCACGCGTAGGGGCTTCGATGCAGGCATCGACGCTTTTCCGAACGCGCTGCACGATTAAAGGAATCGCTCGAGCCGGTCCGGTTTTCTGTGATGCAAGCGCTCATGCCGGCGCCGGTCATTCGCCGTCATACGTCGTCTACGACTACAATCGCCTGCACACACGTAAGACGAATATGCGCGATTTTTCGAGTACCTAGGTACTTATATACGCACGGCGCGGTGCGTAGTTACGCGCAGCGAATAGACGCTTTGGTCTCTTTTTACGAGGAGGGAGGAAATGACAATAAGAGCCGTCGGTAGCTCTCTTCCTTGAGAAAGTTACTAACCCGCGGGGACTTCGACTAAGTACTTTTGTTACAGTTGTGATTTTGCTCTATACCGCCCCGCTCTCGTTATACTTTTCCTTTTGTTTCCTGCTTTCGGCGGGCTACAATGCTTCGAATCATTTTCGCAGTTTTCGCGCTCTTTTTCGTGTGTAGACGTAATGTTACGACTATGAATGTATTGCTTAAGAACGAACACCGGTTGACAGTAAGGTTAGAAAGTTAATTTTCGAAAGAATCATTATTAAATGGCAATATTTATAATGAAAACCTTTCAGTTTGTAATGTATTAATATATCAGTAAAGAATATAAAATTTATAAAAAGCACCAAAAACCGAAGTACGGCATTAACGTTTGCATATGCTGTACTGAGATATAGATATACTAATAACATTGGAGCACAACTTTAGATATATCTTTAATGCTTATTTTACACTTCTATGCTTATTTTACATTACATACTAGTTTTTCAAACCGATGTAAAGAAATCTGGATTACAATAAATAAAAATGTCCGTTGTGAGATCTCAAGATAGGGCTTCTATGTTAAAAAATGAAGCTTTGAAGCTAAATTTCTCGATTTTGGATACCTCAAGAAGGGGGGGGGGGTTTAAATTTCAATCGCGTATAAAACACACCTAAATTAACAGATAAAAGTTTCAAGAGATTTTAAAGAAATTCAATTATCCGGTGAACATCCTTAAGAGGCTGGAGTGACCTTCACCCCGCGTAGTAGTTTTCGTTATACGCTTAAAATTTACGTGTTAACACTAAAGTCGAAGATGATAATGATATATTATCATGTAAAGAATTGCGGACGACAGCTTCTTTGGCTATAAATAGCTTAAAAAGTTTTTTATCATAAAATATTATTATAATTGACCAATGAGAAACGGTAAAAATGACGGTCATCTTACCGATTTTTAGCCCTCACCTCGTGCCGTATTTTTCGTTATTCTATGAAATTTTGCCTAAATATATATTTTAATTTTTATTAATATTTATTATTATTGCAAGAAGAGGGGACAACCGCGTATTTGCACTATAAATTCCCACAAATTTTTATTTTTATGGTATAAATTTTGGAGGTTAGGTTGACTCTCTACCAATCAGCGTTGGCTACGACTTCCCCTTAAGAGTGGATTGAGTGTTACAGTCATTTAGCCCGATTGCATTTAGGAAATGATTTCACCTAATATAAAAACAACTTTACTCATTTCTCTCGAGATTTACAATATTGTGAAAAAAAAATTTTAAACTGTGTACGTGTGCATATTTAACAGTACACCTTTAGTAACAAGACTTCGTTTTGTGTCATACGCAATACTTTCGCAAATTAAAATCATTATACCATTTAGCGATAGCCATTGTAACGTTTAAGTTTTTAAAAGAAATTTTATGTTAAATATTTTGATCCCTTCCTAAAACATTGTATGAAAGAGTATGTATATTTTAAATAGCATATACTACTTTTGTATATCTATACTGGGATAAATGCAATGGATAATTTAAAAAATTGTTCATTTTAAATAAATTACATATATTCTTTGTTTTTGTTTAAGAACAAAACCTGTATCTTATGTTATAAATACGTATAGTATAGTATAACAAATATTATAAAGGCGATCTATTTCGGTTCTATAAGAAGAGGTTAACTCGGAGCACGCTACAAAAGCATGTTATCTCAGATATGGCGTGAAGAACATCTACTTCAACCAATTATTTCTCGCTTTTAGTTGTGTATTTATTGTCAACTCTAAAACATAGAAAAATGCGTCTTTTGCGGAAATACTAGTTCTTGTATTTTTTAGTTGCCAATACACAACTAAAAGCAAGAGATAATTGGCTAAAGTATTCGCTCTTTTAATACAGTGCTCCAGTTTTAATATAAAGTTAAATTATGTAAAAGCAAAGAAATTTATCTATGAAGAACATTAAGTTAAAGCTCCACTTTCAGTACCACGAACAATAAAAATCTTTTACGTTTTTTTTATTGTAGAAATCAAGCGTTTTTACCTTATAATAGATGGTGAAATTATATATACGCTTACTTATGATCGTCATTTATCATAAAAATATATTTCAAATTAATGAAATAATAAATATAAATTATATTTATATACTTACTCTCCGGTGGTTGATGCACTAGATATTTTAAGAAAGTATACTAATTTTAGCTCTGAAGAAATACTTTGTTTATATTTTCTTTTATGTCTGAGAAAAGCCTATTTTTTATGTTAAATTATGATTCAATAAAGAACGAAAAAAAAAATTTGACAAATGTTAATTATTAACACGCGATAGATAATATTAATTTATTTGTTACTTCTCTAAATACGGAAGTTTAGTACATGAAACTAGTTACAAAGGATTCTTTAGGAAAAATGTATTATATAACAATAATACGTTAATATTAAATTTCTCCACTTTATTCTTAAAAAATGTTACTATTACATGTATTTTATAATACATATTTCTTTATATTTTTACAACCTTTGATCTATATAAGTTTCAAATTCCATAGTACATTTGCAAAAAATGCTTCAAAGTAAAATGAAATCAACATAACTTTCACAAGAAAATAAAAGAGAAATATAATTAGATAAAAATGTACTTTACTTGGAAAATAATATAGATCAGTGAAATTAGAAGTAACAATATAAACTTAATTATACAATTTTCTCCATGATTAATCAAGCGGTTCTTTTATTCCAGCCATGCAACCAATTCACAAACTAATCGATATAATACAAATGTGCTATACGCAACTTTCCTTTGATGAACATCACCAATTACGTCCGACGAATTGATATTCATCCAAACCGTTTTTCGAAACCTACCAGCAACAAAATTTCATCGTCTTTGCTCCGGACAGGTATTCCACATCACAAACATAGGCAAATATTTCTAGAGTAATCGAGGGCATCGAGCTGAGCGATGATCGACATGCGACGAGCATTCTCGTAATCGCAAGCGAATCTGACGCTCGAATCGGATGCAAATTCCTACTCTCAATAGAGTGTAGTGGAATATATTGCGAGTAGAAAGGTAAAACAAGGTTGACGCTATGTAAAAAAGAAGTTTAATGCAAAATACCCTTCACTACAAACAAAAACTAGAACAATCAGAAATTTATGGTAATTACTTTTTTCGACAAATGGTGACACGTAACGGAAAAGTTTTTTGAAAGCATAATAAGATAGATAGATCTTTCATGTATATTAATCCGTTCCGAAGCACGTGTTGTTATGCAACTTTTTAGGAATATAGAGCATCTTAAGTTATGCTAAGTAGAGAATTTGAGATAAATATAAATTTATGAACTTATAGATTTTTAAGAAATAAATTATAGTAAAACGTTTTATGAGTTTCGCCATTCGTTTATTTATTCTAAAAATTGTTTATAAAATTGCAGTGGATTCATCTAAATAGCAGATCTAAATATTTTCGTCGTTCTGTCACTTTCTCTTTATCAAAGCAAAAAGTTAAATGACACTAAAATTCTGAAGAAACATTGGTGACTATGAAATGTTTTTTCCAAAGTTCATGTTCTGAAATAGTTAGTATTATATTTTTTACTTATTTGTGCCGAAATGTTTTTTTAGTAAAATGTGATTTATTTACAAATTAGATGAAGTTGAAGTTCTTAAAACAGTGAATAGAAAAACTATATGGAAAATAAAATTAAACATGTTACCGTATAATAGTCGTAATTATAAGTTATTTTCTAAGTTGAACTATCTCCGAGAAATTAATGAAGCCATTAAAGTCGACAAAAGTGACTTTACTACTTAAAAATTGCAAACATTCATCTAACGCTTTCTCGATCTTACGATTGAAGCCACACTGTACTTCTCTTAATAAAAAGTTGCAAAACACAAAACATTACGACAAGGTCGCCAAAGGCAATCAATGTTTCGTTTTTATTCCTGCCTTCTACCATTTTGGATTGTTTAAACTTTTCATTTAGATCTAACCTTTCATAACAATTGCAAAATTTTGCATACGTAAACTAAAGTCTAATTGCAAACTTTAAAGAATAAGATTATTTTAATTAACTTAATTGCGATAATGTGCTAATCAACGTTATGAAAAGTTAAGTAATTAAATTCAGTAATTATTCAAGTGCTTTCATCAAAATAAATAAAAGAAATATCTCTGATACTATTTACGTAATGTAAATATATGTTTAATTATTAAATGCATAATAATCAATCATAAACGTTTTAAATGTATACTTTTAAATAGTATAAAAAGGTGATTAATTATAATTTAACTACTGAATATAACATTTAAACTTAGAGGTATAAGAATAATTAGTTAAATAGGGAAAATAAACACTTCGTATAACTTCCCAAAAATATTTCTGACTAGACGCGCATATTTCTCTATAATTCTGAACATGAACTTTTAAATATGTAAATAGTGGTACACTCAAAACTAACGCTAAATAATATATCAGAAAGACTGTGAGCAGAACTCGTTGTCATAGCACAAAGCATTTGGATACCTTTAGTATCTATTATGGCTTTTTACGGCATCTGGGACTTTCCAATACCATTCTTACGATTCCTGAAAGCGAGCAACTACCGACTGACTATTTCGCTTCTCTTGCGAAGTAAATGCTCAACTGACGTCTTACGCTAGTTAAGGACAAAATAGTTATTGTTCGGAGCAAGCAAATGTTAGTAATCTACGACATAATAATTTTTCCCCAACCAAACTTTTTATGACGTGATTAGTAAATTAGACTTTAGATAAGAAGCGATTTTCCAGATGTGTTATTTAATGTTTTAAAGGAGGAAGAAGTATTTCAGCGCTGGTCTATATTTTCTGAATTTTTGGGTTAAACTTTTTCAATGGCTGATACTTATAGTGAAATAACTATAAACCGCTAATATTCACAAAAGTGCTAATAATTGCAAAACTTAAGGCATTCAGCATCAGGCAATTCTGTGAGTCTTGCTTCCATTAAAATTTATATTCTCAGTTCGTTTTAAACATTTTTATGGTAGTAACGTTTTTCCCTTGCGAGTAACTAATTATTTAATTTAGATTTCTTAAGTGTAAAAGTATTATTAAGGTAGTAGTCTCGTAGTTTACACGTTTTTTAATGTATTTTTTTGGGATTTTTTTTTATGGAAAAATAAAACTCGATCGATTTGATTTTTTGATATGTTACTATTAAAGTTAAAAACTACATACAAAAATTTTTTTTTTAATTTTACAGTATGTTTTTATACTTCTTTAGCGTTAAAGTGAACGTCCCAAAAAAAAGATAGATGGCTGGCCCGAGTGATTGCGGCACTTCAAAACATCTGAAACAAAAAAATCAAATGGATTATTGTTCTGTAGGGTTGTCATTCTGGCACCCTCTAGGATTAAACAATTTTATCAAAAAATAACAAAATGGCGGACTTTAAACAAAAAATTATGTTTTTTTCTGGCAGAAATCAGGCTGTAAAGTGGAAAGTTAGGGATGAAAAAAAAAGATCCTAGAGGGTGCCATAGCTATTGATGTGTAGAATAACGTGTCAAAATTTCAAATCAATCGATTCACTAGAAAATTTGTTATCACCCGGGCCGACCGTAAGAACGTGATTTTGAGTAAAATGCGTTTAAAGTTTTGACAACACATTTTTTAAAAAAAAGTTATACTTACACAATTAGTCAATGCCTGGTGCATACAGTAAGCCTTCAGTTAATAATTTCAATATATTTTACTTTCGGAATAACTTATAAAAAAAAATCGATTTTTTCAACCCAAGTTGCGAGACTACTACCTTAAGTTTATTCGTTAGGAAAGTACGTCAACATTATACGTTTCATTTACTGTGTAAATTATCTTGTAGGTATTGAGTTATATTGTATTGCTTTATTATTATTATTATTATTACATACCAACTTTGTTAAGGGGGCATTCCATATAGACGGAAAAAATCGACTTTTTTGCTTTAATGAAGCTACAGACATTGGACTATGCACGTCAAATAGGTAGAGCTAGCGGAGCTGAACTTTAAACGCGTTTATAAACTTAGATTCTGGAAAATTCTATACATTTTATCGCAAAATGAAAGCAGATTTTTTTTGGAAAAAATCGTAATTCTTTTTCTAAATCTGGTCAAAATTTTATTTTATGCCATTTTCTATTGTTTTTTCAGGTTTAATAACTCCGTACTATCGTACTATAACTAAATTAATTTGCTTTCTTAGTTTTCAATCGTTTCAACGGATGTTACAATGTCCACCGATTGAGGGTCTCGACGGTAAAGCCACTACGCACGACCGCTGTATACCTATATATATGGATCAAAATGCATTATAAAATATACATAATTACATATGAAAAAATTTTGATTGATTTGAATAAATACTTTCTTTGTGAAAAATTTCCGAAAATCACCTCTATTTTTGTCATCTATACGGAACTTCTCCCTTAAGAAAGAAATTATTTAACGAATTGATCTCCGTTCATAAAAAGAGTTACTAGCAAGTTATAAGTAGTGATTAAACATTATACTGTCTACTTATTCTTTATTTTTTATAGTGGTGAAATATGCCATCAAATATGAAAGTACCAGATAATTCATCGTGAATTTCAGTAAAAATTCAAATTTGAGAGCACTTTACACCACTTTTACTTTGCTTAAGAGTGTCAAATTTTCTTAAAAATATTTTTAGTGATCTATAAGCAATTAGGACTTTGCATAATTTTCAAAAATGTATAAATCACTTAGAAAATGGTTCATTATTGGCAGTAAAGTATTTTTCATAATCTGTCCAAATAGAATTTATTGAAGAAAATTATTATTTATGTATGCGATTTTGAATGTCGCTCGAATTATTTCGATACGATTCCTATTAGCCAGTTGATTTGTGACGCCACGAAGATATAATTTTGGAAATATAGTACGGGAAAATAATTAAACGCTCCAATATCTCATGAAAAATATTTATAAACAAAATAATGTGTCACATTTCTTTAATAATTTTCAACCCGAAATCCAATGGTGATATTAGATTTTGGTCTCGATATATTTTTAAGGCCCATTTAAGGTCCAACTTCATTTTTTCAAATGAGAACATATCTTTTTTATTACATATACGAATTCCTTGTCTCAAAATACATATAAATACGTATTTAGATTATTTTAGTCCACTGACTGATTTCGGGTAGAAGAAAACCTAATTTTGATAGGGCCCAAACTAATCAGGTTAAATTTTAATGATCAATATAAATAATCAATAAACTAAATATATATCCGTATGTATTTTGAGGCAAGGAATTCAAATATGTAATAAAAATGGTATATTCTAATTTGAAAAAACAAAGCTGGTTCTTAAATGGGCCTTAAAAATATATTTGGCCCAAAATCTAATATGAACATTGGATTCCTGGTCGAAAATTATAAAGGATATGTGCCACATTATTTTGTTTATAAATATTTTTCTTGAGATATTCCAATATATTAACCACATAAATCAATTTTGAAAGTATATTACTATAAACCTCGGAAAATTCAATAAATGAGTATTGTTTGTGGACAAGTTCTCAACTTTTATATGAATTTCCTCCAAATATATTAAGTACAGTTCAAAACAATAAATAGCTTATAAATTTATTATTACCCGAGTGTTATATTCATTACTAATAATAGTATATTGTGTACCTAGAGTGAAAAGTAGCCTTTTTTTTGCCCACGTGTGGATTGTACGAGTCGAGACGAGCAATTGCGTATTGCGAGCCAAAGACAAGTACTGCAATCACACAAGGGCAAAAAAGACTTTTCACCCAAGCTACACACCGTACTTTTTGTCATATATGTCTTGATATCGCATTTTGTATGCCTATAAAGCGGGTGTAATTGTGGCTATTTTTCGAATCGGTGTAAACATATATTCATAAAACCAAAATAAAATATCAATCAAATGTTTTCCAAAATTTTCAATAATTTACAAAATTTTAAAAAACTTCCAAACTTTCCAAATTTTTACACACATACTCGCGCATGAACGCACGCACGTACATTTTTATATACAAAATATCAATTTTCTGAGTAACAGGTAAAAAGTAGCTACTTTTCGCCCGCTGGACGAAATTTTTTGTTTTGAGCAGGCAAGAAATTTTTTCTCGACCGCCGGTCGGAAAACAGTTGCTTTGCGCCCGCTTTAGAGGCACGAAAAAACGCCAAAATAATGCGTGTATGACGCAAAGGAATTAATAGCTAAAAATAAGTTTTAAGCGTAATTACAACAATGCGCCATCTAACTCATAAATGGGGCACATTTTTGAATTTCGTTATTGTTCGGGTTATTTAGGCCTTTGGGGGGGATTTGAATTGCGCGCCGTAGCTCGCCGATCGCCGCGTATTACAATCGGCCGAGTAGTTGCGCGCGCTGCCACTTATCGGCCAAGCGGATGCGAGTGCCGCGAGAGCGGAGGTTCTCGCGCGCCTTATGCACGTGTGGGGCAGTTCCGTTTTCTCTCCCGCAGAGACCGGTCGACTTTTTCTGGCGTGATTCAAGGCAGCGCATCAAACCCGATATTGGATATTTTAATATATTGTACGAGAAACTCGGCACGTACGTCCTTATCAGGACGGTCGACTTCTCCCTTCGTTAATTGTCTGCGTCGGGTGTGTGTGTGCGTAAAGCGAGTCGTGTGTGTGTGTTCGGTGTGAAGGACGATTGAGAAGGTCCGGCCACGTGCGAGCTCCCTCGACGTGCCGACTTCCACACGGCGATCACCTACGCGGCAGGGCCAAAGGGTCTGCCCGTGGTCCAGGTACGGTTGATGCAAGATATGTGGATCTTGTAGTGCGAATGGGACTCATCACTGCTAGCTGAGATCCGTGAGCGCTGGTATGATTATTGCAAGAGTTTATCTGCATTGCCTTCTCTGTCCATCGAACGTTGGCTACGGGGTACAGCTTCGTGTACTTATCAGATACATGGATTTGCCGATGCTTCCTCTCGAGCTTATGCCGCAGTGGTATATCTGCGAATTGATGAGGGTAATGGAAATTGCCGAGTGTCGTTATTGTCGGCAAAATCCAAAGTAGCTCCCGTGTAAACGGTGAGCATTCCCAATTTGGAGTTGTGTGGCGCTGCTCTTCTCGCAAAACTCATCCTGCATGTGACTAGTTTGGATTTTCTACGAGGTCATCCAATTTTTACCTGGTCTGATAGTCAGATCGTGCTTATGTGGCTTCGTAAGCACCCGTGCTATTGGAAGACCTTTGTAGCCAATCGAGTATCCTTGATACAAACTACGTTGCCGTCGGCCATGTGGGCTCACGTTCCGATGAAGGAGAATCCGGCGAACTTGGCGACGCGAGGGGTTCATCCGGGAGAGTTGGCTGGTAGCGCTCTCTGGTGGCAGGGTCCGGCGTGGCTATCCATGCCTCCGGCAGAGTGGCCTCGGCCGGCTGACCCGATCAGAGCTCATCACGCTCGTCCACGTTTTGAAGAAGTCGAGATATTGGCTCGGTTTTCCTCCTTGACAGCACTTGTTCGCTTCGTAGCTCTCTGCAGACGTCCTCTTGTCCGTTTGCGGACCAAGAGAAGGTTTACGGAAGACGATTCGCCGCAATTCTTGACCACTTCTGAGCTATCTGAAGCTCGGGTAACGGTTATTCGTTTAGCTCAAGCAGGAGTCTTTGCAGTAGAGATTAGGCTGCTGTCATCGGGGAAGAGATTGCCGAAGGTCAACCGGCTCAGCAGCTTAAACCCTTTCGTGAGCAAGGTGGATGGACTTCTGCGTGTGGGAGGTCGATTGGATCACTCTAATTTCTCCTTTGACCAGAAGCATCCCCCGATTTTGCCGCAGCACTCGATCCTTAGTCTGTTGTTCGTGCGGCACGCTCATCATCAGTGTCTTCACGGTGGTCCCACTTTAACATCGAGCATTTTAATGCCTCAGGTGTGGATCCTAGGGAGGAATCGACTAGTTAAATCAACGATTCGCGCATGCATGCCTTGTCAACGTGCTAAGCCTCACTCAACCCAACAACTTATGGGTGAGCTCCCCGCTGATCGAGTGACAAAGGGTAGAGCTTTCTCTACGTCAGGACTCCATTACGCGAGCCCGTTCCAAATTCGTATGGCAAAGGGTCGATGGAATCGGTCCTATAAGGGATATATCGCTTTGTTCGTCTGCTTCGCTACTCGAGCTATTCATCTAGAGCTCGTTAGCGATTTAACTTCAGCGTCGTTCATCTGTGTGTATCGTCGTTTCGTAGGGAGACGAGGCATTTGCCGTAACCTCTACAGCGACAACGCCACAAACTTCCAGGGAGCGGATAAGGAACTCCAGGGTATGTTCGATCGTGCCTCCGAGTTTTACAAGAAGGTTGCCTCTCTTCTTGCGAACGATGGAACTGATTGGACGTTCATCCCTCCCAGTGCGCCGCATTACGGTGGTTTATGGGAAGCAGGGGTCAAGTCCGTGAAGCACCACTTGAGGAGAGTTGTCGGTGAGCACACCCTCACTTTCGAGGAGTTATCCACAGTCCTCGTGGAAATCGAGGCCTGCCTTAACTCTCGTCCTTCAGGGGCCTTAAGTTCTGACCTCAACGACTTGCGGGCGCTTTCTCCCTCGCATTTCCTTTATGAAGGAGCTTCGGTATTGCTTCCGGACGCTGACCTGCCCGAGTTGCCAGAAAATCGGCTGAACCGGTTCCAGCTACTCCAGCGTATCCGTAACAACTTCTGGAAGCGCTGGTCAGCGGAGTATCTGCTTCACTTGCAAGAGCGGGAAAAGTGGAGGGACCCTTGTGAGAACTTCGCGGTAGGTCAGCTCGTATTGGTGAAGGATGATCGGTACCCTCCATCAAAATGGCCATTGGGCAGGGTCACTGAGGTGCACCCTGGCCCGGATGGTCTGGTGCGAGTGGTCACCATCAAGACTGCCTCTTCTTCCCTTCGACGACACATTGCTCGTCTTTGCCCTTTAGTGTTGGATGCTAAGGAAAGGTGAGCCGGTTTTCTCCTTTCTCCAAGGTTCTGGTTCGTCCGTCGGACTAAGGCGGGCGGAATGTTCGGGTTATTTAGGCCTTTGGGGGGGATTTGAATTACGCGCCGTAGCTCGCCGATCGCCGCGTATTACAATCGGCCGAGTAGTTGCGCGCGCTGCCACTTATCGGCCAAGCGGATGCGAGTGCCGCGAGAGCGGAGGTTCTCGCGCGCCTTATGCACGTGTGGGGCAGTTCCGTTTTCTCTCCCGCAGAAACCGGTCGACTTTTTCTGGCGTGATTCAAGGCAGCGCATCAAACCCGATATTGGATATTTTAATATATTGTACGAGAAGCTCGGCACGTACGTCCTTATCAGGACGGTCGACTTCTCCCTTCGTTAATTGTCTGCGTCGGGTGTGTGTGTGCGTAAAGCGAGTCGTGTGTGTGTGTTCGGTGTGAAGGACGATTGGGAAGGTCCGGCCACATGCGAGCTCCCTCGACGTGCCGACTTCCACACGGCGATCACCTACGCGGCAGGGCCAAAGGGTCTGCGCCCGTCGAGGCGCCCTGCGACCAAGAAGGTGCATCCCAACCACGTGCAGCCAGGACATTACGTCGCGCTGTCCACGTTTCTACCGTCTAGCCTTTAAGGTAAGAGAGCTCTCTTGCGCGCGTTACTGGTACCTCGCGGCGTTAGGGTATTTGCGTTTGTCACCTTCTCTCTCTCCCTCCTTTTTTGTTCCTATCTTAGAATCTCTTTTGGTATGTATAATTTCCTCTTTAGTAAATAAATCATTCGCTTGCCCCGGCTTTTCTCTCTGCCTCGTGGGAGTTTTTACGCCGAGGCAAGTTGTCTTATTTCCCGCGAAAAATTGTGTATTTATTTGTCTACCCGGCCGTCCCTCACTCATTCATTATTATATATATATATATATATATATATATATATATATATATATATATATATATATATATATATATATATATATATATATATATATATATCTATTCTTTTTAATTATTAGCATTTTCTTCAGTTATATTGAATCAATTATGTATTTTAAATCTATATAAATCTGTAGATATCTTTAGCTAACATTTAGTGCCTTTTTATATTTAATTTTATAAATTTATTAGTAAATATAAAATGATGAACCCCAAGTGAGCCACATTACCCGATTCTCCTCTATTAAAAAAATAGTATCGATTGTGTATTTGAAAAGTTAAATTTGAAAAACCCATAAAACCGTAAATATTGCTTAAATAAACATCAATCTAAAACTCAATCATCCATAACATTTTTTACACACTACTTTTAAAATGTACAAGCAATAGTGACATAATACGTACATTTTATACACACTTCTACTATATGTCTGACCGGAGTTTAAACGTTACTACTAACTTAGTGTGTGTGTGTGTGTGTGTGTGTAGATACTTCGTAATGTTTAATTCTCAAGTTTGAATGGGATATCTCAAGTATCCCAGAGGGAAAGGAAATCGAATATCAAAGTTTACATTCTTGAGTATCCATAAACAATGGTATATAGCTTTTTAAATTTCTCTCTTCTATGTACTTCCAACCAAACACTATCTGACCTCCTTCGAACTTCCATGTATACGTTCTATTTTTAGTGTAAGTCAGGGAGTAATAAGAAGGAGACCCAACTCCAATGCGCTCGGGAGGCTAAAAGTGAGACAAGTTTCTCGAAAAAGATTGCGAGGTACGCTCGGCGGAATGACCGACCATTAACTGATTACAGCGCCGCTCAGGACAACTAATGAACTACACGACCCCGCTATGCTTCCAATTTCGTGGGCTCGGGTTCAAATCCACCTTACGGAGATATTATTTTTTCATGAAAACATTTTTTTTATCAAAAAAATAAATAAATATACATAATAATAAGCAAATAATTTAAATATATACATGTATAATGACAAAATAGTAAGTATAAACACTTCCTATTTAAAAGTTTTGGCTATTAACTTAAATATTTGTCAAATAAAAATACAACACAAACTATTATGGGTTTATAATTAATTTTTTAGTTAAAAATTAAATTGACATTTTTATAAATGAATACCATTTTGTAATATTACATACTAATAATTATAATTATATTAATGTACTATAATTAATAACAGAATATCATTTGGTAAATCAAAGATTAATTTTTTTTCTATAGATATGCGTTAATATTCCTTATATTTTCTTATTAATATGTACAAAAAACATAAAAAAGTTTTAAGTCTTCTAATAACATAATAAATAATAAATAATAACATAAATTCCTTGGTTTACCGTATATATTAACAATAATATATATTAAATGTATTGAATATTAATACTCATTTTTATATAAATAAATATATAAAAGAATTTGAAAATTTAAATAAATTTTTTTTAAATATCTAATATTATTTGTATTTATTTTATTATTTTAATAAAATGCCTGCATTGTTTCTTAAAGAATATAAATATTAATAAAAAGGCATGTTTAATATAAAAAATATATTCATAGTCCTATATAAATGTATTATTTTTTATTATTAATATAATGTTGCATAACTAAAAAGAATAATATACTGACGTAGTTTTCATTAAAAGAAATTGGCATAGGTCAGACTTGAACTCAAAGTCAAAAACTCGGAAGTAATGAGTCCAACGTTTTAACACGCACGACCATTAGCACACTTCTTTATGTGATATTCGAAAGTCACAAATGTTCAAAGGCTTAGGCATAACTAATACAGATTACAATATCTTGTATTATCCAAATAAAGATTTTATAAATATTATTCGGTGGAAATATGTACATTAATTAGAAAGCTGTTGCAATAAATTAATTATTATGAATTTTAAGGTGCTGCATAGAATCCAAGTACATCGAAATGGTAATATATACGTTTAAATAGTATATCTAAATATTACAAATAAACTGAGTTTTGCAATTTTTAAATTATTTTATTATAATTTTTATATCAATAAAATTTGGAATTACATAACAGCCGCACTTTAAATATTTAAATTTTTGGCTATTAGAATGTTGTTCAATTTTTTATAAGAATATATTTCATATAATATTTATAGTTAAAGGGCTCATTTAATACAAATAAGAACCCACCATTTAATACAACTAAGACATATTTTGTCTTACACTATTTAATGGTTACGCATTACATTATTCATTTATTAAAATATCACTTACATTTTCTTAACTATAACAATTAATAAAAAATCCATAATAGTTTGTGTTGTATTTTTATTTTGCTATTATTTAAATTAATAGGCAAAACTTTTAAATAAGAAATTTTTATACTTACAATTTTGTCATTAAAATGAATATATTTTAATGATTTGCTTACGATTATGTGTACTTATTTATTTTTCTAATAAAAAAAAATATTTTCATGAAAAAGAATGTCTAAGGTGGATTTGAACCGAGCCCACGATTTTGGAAGCATCGCGCGTCCCCGTAGTTCTCCAGTTGTCTGGTAGTTCCGCCGTATACCTGGCGATCTTTTTCGGGAAACTTAATTGTCCCACTATTGATGCACGGAGTTCAGTCTCCTTCTTATTACTCCCTGGTGTAAGTGTTCCTTTAAAAGTAATACAAACTCCACAAAATAACGAGCACGAGTGTAGAATTTAATTATGAGTTTACGAAAGTAACATGTATATCGGTATCGCGCGGGCCGAATTAAACGAATTCTCCTCTTGCGCAAAGTAATACCAATAACGCGCGCGTGTTTCCAATCCCTTCTAAGTGCCGCGACGCGAGCCGGGGCTAAAGCGAAATCTCTCACGCTCTCGCGGAACAGCGGTAGCGCGGCGTGCAATAGGAGATAATCGCCCGCGACGCTGCGGGACACGCGTATGCCCGAGTCTATAATCATGCCTTCACAATAAGCCCCCATCACTTGTGCACCTAGCGCAGGTCGGAACAGTCAGTGATCTAACTTGTGTTCGAATCACGCGCTGACTAAGCGAAATGTGGGGTAATGAACCGATCGATTAAAATCGCACGGGAGAAGTGGTACACGCTAAGTTTGGTAGAGTGGAGTTTTGCTCTGTAGAATAGTGTGGATCGCAATTGAAGTGAACAGTTCACTCTAGTTGCTATTTCATTATAAAAGAGAGTAGATCTTCAGAGGTAGACAATATATCGTAAATATCAGCATACATTTTTGCAGTTATCATCAAAATATTGAATATAATCTCGAAATTCTTATATCCTAAATCTTATCAATAAGTTTATTTTTAAATTAGTGCGTCATTTTATACATTACTATACACGTGGCGAAAAAGCTTAGGGTGCTGCGCTGCCTATAACTTACTCCATTAATAAAGTGGAACTCCATTCTAATTCAAGTCGAAACTTACTCTTATACTAGAGTGAAATAGTTCAACTTGTACTTCGAGTGAAGTTCTACTTCGTACGAGTAATAGCTTTAGCCTGCAATTAGACAAATTCTAGAATTCTGGAACATCGTTTTCTAATCTATAGGAGCAAAATGTTTACTTCAATATCATCTAAATACTATATTGGTGATTTTCAAATCTGTTACGTTTTCATGTATCCGCCTATTTCACAATATAATAAAAATAATTTAATCTTATATATATAGAGATACATTACTACTTCTAAGTTATTTTAAATAATTGATATTTAATGTAATATTTTTAATCTTTTGTAGTTACCAATTGGAACAAATTGTGTTTCCGTGCATAAAACATCTTTATTTTGTAACACCGAGTGTATCCCGTGAGTTGCTTATTTTTTAATCTCCCAAATAATTGTATTATAAAAAATGTATACAGTAATCCAAGATTACGATGTATTTCAGATTTTCATCCCTGGTAGAAAATTGAGCATATTAGATGGTCGGTTCACGATCTATTGGGCAGATCCGTTTCCTAATAGTTCGCCAGAAATAAACCAGCATCTGACCAGAAATTTATAGAAAATCTAAATACGTGTCGTGATGAAAGAGAATTTTTTTTCTCGCCAAATGGTCGTTTTTTTTTAATTTCTTCTTTCAGCTGCTCTAATAATGATGCATAATACTCACCAGTAATTGTTTTACCCTTTTCCAAGTAGTCAATAAGTATAATTCCACGTACATCCCAAAAAACTGTAGCCATAACCTTACCAGCTGACTTTACGGTCTTTGCCTATAGAAACGTCGACAGGTAGCAGGGTTTCTGGCCAGACTTTTAAGCAGAAATTGGCCATTCCCTATAAAATAGAGTAAAATCTGGCGAACATATGGGGAACGTTTCTACCAGGGATATAATGTAGATTTCTCATAAAGTTTTACAAGATATAATAGGATTATAAATATCACTAAAGTAAATATTTCAGTCTCATATGAGTAATTAGATTTACAATTGGTATGGTACTTCACCATCAAGTTTTAATTTCTAGAAATTAAAATGAAAAAAAATCAATATTCAATAAATTAGAGATGATACCTACTCTTAAGTTATGTACCAATAAGCCTAATTATTGTGAAATGTAAGTGTACTTTCAGTAAAAAACGTTGGTTAATGTCAAGTTTTAAACTTTTGACAGAGCGTCTTCTTTCGTTACTACACTTCCGCTGAAGAAAAAGTCATGACATACTGTACGTTTAATGAAAGAGTAAATTGTATCTACTTAATTTCTTCATCTACCTCGATATAAAACTCCCGAAGATGTAAGTATAAGGTTACAAAATTACTTTCGCTTTTTATAACTTCCGTGTTTGATGTGATGGAAATCAATAGTTCAACATACTACGATTGTTTATTTTGTTGTAAGTAATAAATTAACATAATGAATAAAAATATTCTAAAATGAAATAATAATTATACTACTTGTACTTGACTAATACTTCATGAGAAAATTCACCTAAGAAATGCTTCCTACATGATTGAACACGTTGAAAAATACAGTATACAATAAACTGCATTTAAATAAACTTCTTTTACGAGTACCAAAAAAGCGGAACTCGCTGACGTGGTCGTCGGTGTATACCTTACGCTCTGACAATCTGACCCTCTGCATCTAAGATAAAAGGGAAAAACGCTTTCAAAATTTAATTGGCAATTAGATCGAGCGATCTTGTGATGCGCTCGGCGCGACAATGCGCACAGCACCTCGATGGCGTACATAAAATTGATCCACCGTGTGTGTAGATATTTACATCGGACAATCGAGCGGAAAACGAGAGCTCGCGAACGCGCCGCGCACATGGGTCTAGGAACTCTAGGCGTGGTCCGCCTCCTGCCGCACACATAATACCTAGGTATACCTACGTGCACATATACTAGACTGTGCCTTACTGAAATCTGATCGCGTGGTGCACATGTAACGAGTCTCTCTTTTACTGCACTCGGAGACTTTGTGCACATACGACGAGATTTTTGGCACTGACACGTGAGCCATATGTGTAATACATCGTGTTTACGCTAATATTGTGTTGAATGCGTTTTTCAGCAAAATGCGGAGATTTAAGCTATCGCTCTAGAAACTTTCGTTTCAAAAGCATGCTGATGAGAATAATTTCTTGTATGTATATGATCAGGTTGAAGGAAATTTCTTTATAATTTTGATTTCATACCAGAAACTTATTTTCTATATATAATTAGCGGCTTCGGGTAAAAGAGGTCATCAATGTTTTTGTAGAAGAAAGCTTTTCATATAAAGGAATTAACCGAATATGAGAATCTGTACTGTAATTTAAACGATGTAGGGTTTATAACGATTACTTTGTAACATTTCTATACTCTCTTAAGTTCTTAGAGTGTTCTGTCACTCTAGAAGTATGGAGATATGGACCGCATTGACTAGAGTAAAAATTGAACTCTAATAGAATTAATTTACACTCTAATTAAAGTGAAGTGAATTTTTACTCTGAAAAGAGAGTACATTTTGGCTCGCATTTCTGAATAAAAATTCACTCTAATTGGATTGTAAATTAAATCTATTAGAGTCAAATTTTCACTCTAAGAACTTAAAAGAGTAGGCGAAACATAATTTTGATTGAAAAATGCATCAAACGACAAATGTATTATAGAATTTTATTATACCCAGGTCAAAAATCATCTAGTTTAATCTAGATCTCCGACTTATAATCGAGTACCCCAGCTTAATAAGCCAACAACTCCGATAAAACTGGATAATTTGCTACCGTGATGCTTTAACGTACCATAATTTTATTATAGGAGATTCATCTTTGATTGAACTGAACCGGGTAGTGACAATAGCAGTTTTGCATTGATCTCAATATAACGTGATATCAGTTTTGTTGATACATACAGTTCGTTGCGAGAAACGCTTAACTCTAGAACACTAACAAGGGTCTGTAATGACCTCACGTTATTTTTTTTTAATTTTAGAATAAAAATAATCTTATGTTTTTATTTCTAACAATATTTTATCAAAATGATAAAAACATGCAAAGTTAATTTTATAGTAAGATAAAGGTATGTACAAATTTTGGTAAGTTCTTATTACCTGATTAATATTATAATAATATAGTGCGTCTCATAACTATGGAAACACCAGAATTTTTCACGTTTAAATTAATGCGTGTATTATACCTTCTTTTAAAAAAACTGTAACGTTGGAAGCAAAAATCCGAGGATAATTTAAAAAAAAAGCAAATGTAAGAAAATTGTATTTTCTTTAAAAAGTTACCAGAATTTTTTTCTACATTAACTTATGATAAATTAACGGATGGTTTAAACAAAATTTTAAAACTAGATGCAAAATTTACATTGATTTAAATGGGTCTGAAAATTGAAAGTGTTTCTATAGTTATGAAACAATTATAACTTCTTTAATGTGATTGTGAAAGAAATATTCTAGTAATGTTTTAAAAAGAATACATTTTCCTTTCATTTACTTTTTGTAAAATTATCCTCGGATTTTTGCTTCCAAAGTTACAGGTTTTTTAAAAAGAGGTATAATACATACATTTAAACGTGAAAATTTCTGGTGTTTCTATAGCTATGAGACGCACTGTATAAAGAAACTCAATCCTAAATTTCTAAATTTACCTTATAATGGTGAGAGCAATTTTCTTTTACATTGCAATTGAATAATAAAAACAATTGCATCATCTAACCTGAACTAAGTAATTGAATAAGAAAATAATTGTCGACAGATGAATTTTAGTTTGAGTTTCACCTATTCACATGAATACAATGGTTATACCTACTGCAATAAAGAAAGGGAAAATATCACATTTAATACTTTCTGTTCTTAGAACTAGACACTGCAGTAAATGATAAATGTAGTACTAAAATACAACGCTTTTATCACTGCAAGTGTTATTGCTTACATTTAAATTATGCATTTCCATACAATTATAAAAAAATTATTCTTCAAGAATAATATATTAAAGAATATTTAAATTTCAAAATGATAATTTCATGTATAAGAATGATTCGCATCATAAATGCTAAAAATCACTATTCATAAGGTAAATATGAAACTCGTGTATCGTTCAATCAATTGCACTTTCATATGCTTTAAAAGAATAATTACTTATTTTATGACAGCAGTAATACAAATGCCTCGTTCAACGAGCCTAAGTCAAGCATGCGAATGCGGAATGAACGCATCAACTGTCATCAAACCATAGTTTTCCTTCCAATTTCTTTTCTCTACCTTCTACAAAAATAGACACGATAATAAGTGCAGAACGCGCGTATCTAATAATTTATTTAACATGGAAAGTGAAGTGAAGCTATAAATATATGTGTATGTACAGAAAGATCGTAAATAACGGTGTATGTCAAATGCTTATCACTGCATCGTCAATATAGATGCTACGCTCGGTAGGCGCCAACCTTATATAATATATTCTGCAGCTTTTTTAACCTGACAACGCGCGACGACACGTTCCAATGACCTGCATGTCAGTAAAAACCATACGCGAAATTCACTTGTTACGATAATGAAATCTAAGCAATGTTAAACAGTTTTTATGACATATAAAAAAATTGAAAGTCCGTAATCATTTGATTAGCAGTCTCGGACTAATAAAAAATATTTAAATAAAGTTACTTTCGAATATAATTTGTAATTCGATAATAGAATTTAATACAATATATACTCGTAAAATATTTATTTTTAACATTTGAGACAACTTCACATATCGTGTTAAAATACCAGTAAATCAATGATTATCAATTGACCGAACAGTACATATTATAAAGAAGCATAAAATTAATTAAAATAAATTTAATTAAAATTTATTGTAAGTATGTACTTGAATCTTGACTAATCCAGAGCTATCCATTTTGAAATATGTAAAATACGAATTTTCAAATTATATAAAACATTCTTTGTATTTACGTTCACATAGGTTCAAAGGTATTTCACCGTTAATTCTGAAATTAACTAACTTTTGAACGACGATATACACGAAGTGTGCGTCCTTAGAATAAGATTTGTCCGTCAGCCAGCCAGTAAAAAAGAAATATGCGAGGCGGGATGCGTTGTGTCCGCGCGCACGTTGCGCAATAATAGCGGCTGCGGTGTGATTTATTTTCGGGTTAAAAAAGAAGTTCGGTATTTATGTGAGTGCGATTAAATAAGGTTCACGGTAATTGCAGCATTAGGATTTTTTGCTACCTAACTGCGAGAAGTTCGCGCAAGCCGAACTACTTTCTCTTCATAGGCCCAGAAGGATTTCATGAATTTTAACGGTTTTTTAACGAATTAAAATATCGGACTTTACTCTTTTGTTAGAGATATGAGATATTATTAGGTCGACAATTCACGTCATTCCTACTGACCCAGAAATATCTTGGCAATGAGTTAACTTGTTGCAAACATGAGTTTTTATTCTTTTGTGATTTCAACTGCATTCACAGATAAATTATTGAAAACTTAAATGACAGTATAGAGAAAATACATAAATTATACCAATTCTTATAAATTTTAAGGTAAATTAATGTATATGTAATATCGCACTCCCAGAACAAGACTATAATAACTTAAAATAATATGCTTTTAGAAAACTAAGTTAAGAAAAGTAAATTTTTTATGAAAAAATATATTTTAACTAGAATTTTATTGTAGTTAAACCGTCTTTACCACATTTTGAAGTGTACGCACGAAGGGATTTTATTTTCGTATGCGCTAGTTAGAGTCTGAAAAATTGGTAGAAAAAATGTTGAGTTAAACACAGTCTAATTCTAGGGGTGCTGTACATACATGCTCAAAGTTAAAAAAAATACTCACTCGTGACGATGGGCCTCGAAGCCCCTCCGTCATGACAATTGTCAAGAATAGCAGGAGCAACGCACATTTTAAGAATCTCGGCTCCATTCTAGAACAAAAATTATTATTTTGTTATAAAGAATATTCGCTGTTTATAATTTTTACATTTTGTGAAATTAGAAACATGAGTTAATAATCAATATAATTTAAACCTTATCGTTAAGTTTGTAATCGTTAGTTTTTTTTATTCAAGAGATCCTTTCATTCTAAGTAAACATACTTAAACAGCTTCAGATAAATTTCACTTTAAAAATTTAACCAATCTGAATATCTAATCGAAATAAAAGCAAGTTCCCATTATACGAGAACAATTTTACTAAAACATGTATTATACAGGAGTCTGCTGAAAAACCACTACTACTTCTTATCAGTTACTGCCGAGTTACTGCTTGTTAATTTTTAAGTAATTTAGGCAAAGTGTTTCTGATATATTTTCAAATTTCTTTTTAGAGTGCACTTTTTATATTTTAAGTACTGATAAATATGAAGCCGAAAATAAAGTATAGGGGAGAGCGGAGCTAACTAGAACATTTTTGCTGTTTGCATTTATTTTTCGCTTATAAAGAAAAATAAAAAATCTCGCACTGGTGAATTTTCAAATTTATGTTTTCAATTAACTATTTCAATTTTTTTTAACACACCTCGCCATAAAGTGCGTATTTTTTCCTCGCCGAGCCGGGAAAAAAGCGCTACATTAAATCCCGACCCCCACTCTAGTCCCTGCCGCGACGCACATGTGTCTTCGCCTTCGGCTCGGGCACAAACAGCGCATGGCGGCGGGAACTAGCGCGAGGTTAGGAAATTAATATGTAGCACTATTTTCCCTCTTCGTCGGTGAACGAGTACGAACTTTTTGGTAGGTACGTTATAAAATCGTATATTGCACGCGTGAATAAAGTGAGCCAGCGATTGCCAACGTGTGTGACGCTCTTGCTCCGCTCGGGCGCCAAACCACACGCAGTCATTTAATGGCTCACTTTAGTCCCTAGGTGCATAATATACTATTTCAAGTTCAAATTTCATAACTTAATATGGTTAATGTGTCTTTAAAAAAATGTGATTCTGTACGTGTTAGCGCTACACTTGGGATAAAGTCATCATACAAACTCTGGGGCTACGTTGTACATGTATTTTAAATGTGAAAATTTAAAAAAAATCTGATTTCGCTGTCAGCAAAAGTTTAGAAAAATTAAAAAAAAATTCAATTAAAATTACAAATTTCCCCATTTAAAATACGTGTATGACTTAGGAGGCGTGGATGATGTACAAGATAGCCCCTAAATTGAAAATATCTTAACATCTATGTAACTAAGCTGTAACAAAACTTTTTAAGACTCAAGGCGCCAAATGTTTCCTTAGGTAACCTATTTTTGATGAATTAATTATTAACTTAGAAGTTTTATTTCAATTTTTGTGCTATGTAAATGTTACAGAAAATCGCTTTAATTTTGACAAGTGTACGTTAAAATTCAGAAAATCGGTGATAATAAGTGATTATATGCCCTATTTATTTAATCTACATTATCGACTCCGACTAAAAAGCATATTCTTAAACTAAATATTTATAACGTGTACAACTTAGCCCCTGTACTAATTAGCCCAACTCACCCCTATTATTGGCTCTAAAAAAATTTGATGAGTATAGGTACATTGAATCAATTCTTTAAAGTAATAATATTTAAAACGATGTAAAGATAAACATATGTTTTGAAAATATTAATGTTTCTTTGTAAGAATAAATTATAATACAATACAGATTGTATATAATACAATTATCTAATTCACTAAGACAAATTGCAGATAATACAATTTGTCTTTAAGTAACAAGTACCCAATCAACGAAACAATCAATGGTCAGAATGACAACTTTAAATTGTAAGAATAGCAAGGTTAATAATGATTTAATGGATAAATGAAGGTGACATAAAAATCAGATCTAGTCCAATCAATTTAAGAAAATTTCATTAGCACATTATCTGTTACGTATATATCTCTTTATAACAAAGACATATATATAAACAGTTGCGAATATAAACGCGGTAAAACCATTGCCCAAAAAAGCAATAAAACAACTTTCACGCTCAAAAGTCTTCCACAGAATTCAAGGACATGCGAATTAATGCACCCAAGGTCGCTTGAAAGTTCCTTTCGCTTCGTATACACTTTCGAGAAATTAATTTAAAAAACTGACCTGGAGAAGGAGAATAATAATAAAGTCTTAATTCGTAGGCCTCGAAATTCTTCCGCCCTTGATGCATTTACGATTGGAAAGTATAAAATGTCCTAGTTTAAATCTCTGACTTCAATGAATGCATCAGTTAACTAAAAATGTATCATATTTATTTACTTATGCTTGTTTCAAATGTCTTGATTCTATCATAATTAAAATTCAATTATTATACTATAATTCGACCATTAATATAAAATATGCAGTATAACAATATATTTGTAATGAATTCAAAAAGTTACAACAAAAAATTATAAAGTTTTATCTTGCATGACTTTATCAAATAAAGTAAACAGTTATCATACCCCATCATGTGTTTGAAAAAGTTTGTTTATCCCCAGCATTACAGCACACGTAAATATGCCCAATTCTGACCTGATCGCTAGAGGCAAAATTTAAAAATTGCAATAAAACACCTCGCAGTCCTGTCTCATAATTCTATAATTCAACATAATTCTGAATTCCCTCGTAATTCCAGCGAGCCTTATCCTCATAAATCCTTAAAGCAGCTAGCTGCGACTACAGCTAACTCGCGTGGCTGATGGCTTGTACATAGGCTTTATATATATATATATATATATATATATATATATATATATATATATATATATATATATATATATATATATATTAGCTCGGCCACACGTTCGCCTCTCGCGCCAGACAACAAGAACGAAAACGCAGCCACAACAGCTCTTTGCACCGCTCGCTCTCGCGTGTCACTTTTACTCGCGGCCCGTGCTCCTGCCATGCACCACTCGCTCGCGTGCCCGCGCCTCGATTTCCCATATAATCGGTCCCCGCGAGCGCAAGCCATGTTTATATATATATATATATATATATATATATATATATATATATATATATATATATATATATATATATATATATATAACACGCGTGGCGAGGTCCGGCCATACAGCACCGCCGATATTGTGACAGCGCCGCTCGGGATTTTTCGATAATTCATCGTTATTTCCCACCAGCGCTTTGGCTCTGCAGTACACTATGGCTACGTCCACGTTGTAGCTATATGTGCTTTTATTTTCGAACACACGAGGCCTATTGGTTTCACGGATAGCGCGTTTATGCAGCTGTGTGTAGTGAAGTCTATTCATTTCTTATAAATCTCGCATGTCACACTATCACTCTATCGATTTATTGGGGGAGAATTCGCTTTATTCAGGGTTTTTGGATCGTGCTACTGCGGTGATCGAGGGAGACACGTAACATTGAAATTGATTTTGACTGCGACGAGATCTAACGGCGATCAGCTGTTTGCAATTTGAACTTGTGCACGCTTTAGTGTTATGTATTGTATGGGTATAGGGGCGTGTGTATGCATGTGGTAACCGGATCCGTTCACATGAGAAATTGTATTATAATACAATGTGTATATAGATAATTCCTTTGTTCATTATACTGCCAATTATGTCATTTTACTTCATTGATTCCACATTACTAATTTTAAAAAATCAACAACTGTAAAATATCACTTGTTTCTATTTTCTTTCTTACAAATGATTTATTATTAAAGATCATTATACTTTCACGGGTAAAGTGATAATACAAATATTAAGTATAATCATCACTCGCAACATGATAATGAATTTCCTATTCTAAATGGCGAATAAAAGAATTAATAATTTATTGTAACATAGTCTATAAAAACACATGATATTGACGGGAGATATCCTCATTTTAATATTATATACTTCTTTGTAAATATATCGTAAAATAGGGTTTACTGTAAATAAGAATTTAGGTTATTCCATGGTTCTTAAAAACTGATTAATTGAAAAAAAAAATGATTATACAGTTTGCCACTTTTCATGATTTCGATTAACCAGATAAAATATCAACTACAGAATCTGCTTTAAGCAAACAGTATGTTTAAGTAAGGCAATGGCAAGTAACATTAACTGAGATTAATCTCTAGTACCACAAAAAAAGTAACGTCTTACTATATACGTATGGATTTATATATATATATATATATATATATATATATATATATATATATATATATATATATATAAAATTAATTAACGGACTATAATATGGCATCAATATTTATTTCATTGGTACACCTAAGAGCATCAAATAATTAAATTATAACGCATTTCGGACACCATCCCACAAACAAATTGTTGACATCTTCTTCGCATTATTAAACTACACCCAACCTTCATAAAAAATTCTAATCGACCAATTCCAAATGCATAATTAAAGTGTCATCAATTAAGGAAGGTGAAAACGACCCACCCGTCTACGAGACTCATGGCATGAATGAATCACGGAATCATCTAGCGCTGAAAAATGAATCATTAGGCGATCGTTCGGCCTTTCACGGCGGATAGGAGGAGAATCGACTGCTGACGTTATGTATCTCGCGCGCGCACGCGCTTCTCGTCGTGTATACATATAGGTATACGCGAGCAAACCGTTAGACTCGGCGCGTGCCGTGTGCCCCTCCGCGCGAGATCGATCTCGCCACGACTGAAGAGCTCTGATTCATCCTCCTATTCAGTCTGGCACATGGCCCCGTCGTTTAGTCTCCTCACGTTTTCAATACCGCGCAAGGCTGCTGTTGCTGCCTCTGCGTAGAACTACCCCGCGGTGCAGCGACGAGCTCCAGATCGTCCGTGCGGAAAGTATACCGATCTATACTTACACGAGAGCACCGTTTCGCATTGTTAAGTGATTTTCGATACGAGTTCGATAAACTTGTTGCTTCTTGTTTAGATTTTATTGAAGGGAAACATACTTTGGCTATATAAATTGCCGATTTCTACTGAAATTGTTTAACTTTTCAGTTTATTAATGGAATTTTGTATTAAGGATGTTATAGCATAAATAAATTTACTTGGATGTAATACTTCGCGACCCTTTTTCAGATGAAATCACTTGGAGAACCATGCTTACCTTGTTATGTATTTTATGTAATATATAACGCGAAGAAATTTACATTGAAGTTTATTAAATTCGTACGTTACAATGATATTAATGTAAATAATAACTACTTTGGTCTGATAATTAGCTCAAAAGTTGAAAATAAAGACGATTCTCTATATAAATGTGTGCGTGAGTGCGTGCGTGCATGCGCGCGCGTGTGTGTGTGTATGTGTGTGTGTCATCTCAGTAGAAAAAGTGCACGAAAATTCAGATAGAACACAGGTAGAAGTTACTTGAATTCAGCTGGAATTAACTGGGAACCTCGTGAAATCCAGTCGAAGAAGTATGCCCACAGATTTACAATAATTGAGCCGTTGAAGGGGAACGTATAAAACTAATACCTTTGTTTAGACTTGTCAGGTCATGAATTTTAGAAAAAGAATTGACCCTCTTCAGTGGTGGAAAAGTAGAGGAAAATGCGGTAATTAGACTGTTTACATTGCTTTAAATGGGACAAGTCCATAGATATTATTTTTTTCAGCTTTCCCCGCCCTTAAGGGTATTATTTTTTTTCTATAAATTTCATATCTAAATGAGCTTTCAACGATGATGTTGGTCTCATACATTCCCTCGAGGAGGCCGCTATAAGTATCCTCCTTTACTTTAATCCGAGTGGACTTTTTCTACTAGGCAAGAATTGCCATTCATGCTTATGATTCAGAGGCTAACTAAGAATATGAGAAGATCGTGTGTTGCCCAGAGTTCGTCAATTATTTGATAACATACAAATTAGAAAAAATCGTTCAATAAATAAAATTTCTAATCTATCTATTTTTCGATGAATTAATTGTTAATAAATGTAAGTCTATAAGCACTCAGTAAGGAATATTGATATTCAAACTGATGCACTTTTAAAGAATGCTACATAATTAGTTCAGCTCAAAGAGAAAGACGGTGACAGTGTATATATGAATCCTTTTTTAACTATACATATTTTATAGAGCATTTTATGCTTTTCACTCTTCTTATTACCATGTAAAGTTGCAATCTTTATTATAATCATGACCTTATTATCATATTTGACCCGCTTGTATCTGTACTATATTCTTTACCCAGGGAGAAAGTCGAGAAAAATGCAGGTAAGTTTGATAAATTACAGTGTGATGGATAACAATGTGTCTCTGGAGTAGATGCGAATAAAATTATCTGGTGCACTTTTCAAATTAATTACTGTAATGTAGTTTGCAGGGATTATTATTATTCTTATTATTCTTAATTTTACTTCCTCGTAAAAAGAGTTTATATATTTAGACATAAAAAATGATCAAACTATCGTCACATAATAAGGTATTAAAATGTCATATGAGCATCATAGACTATTAAATGGAATTTTTAGACTTATCGTGTACCACACTTTATTTTTTTAACTATCTAGTTGTCACTGTCTTATAAAAAATTGAAATCTTGAAACTAAAGTATAATCATCATATAGATATATATCTATAGTTAAACAGTGTTTAAAAAGTGTCAGCTTTTTCTGTTTTTTGTTTTTATTTAATTTTCGTTTTAAATTAAAGGCAAGAATTAGCATACAACATAGCTCCATTCTAGTTCGTACAACCTCTTATTTTTTCAAGTATGACTTATATTGCTCCTTAAACTAATTTAGAATTCAAAGTAAGAAAGTGTCTTTATAACTGCTGCAGCATCGTCTTGCGTATACCAATATTAATAACCATATAAAGGACGTAGTATGTAACTAAATTCTAGTTTAACAGGTTATTGAATAACTGCATTTTGTTTATTCGTTTTATAGTTTTACATCTTCGGCAATATATATTTAACTTTTCATTACACTCCTTTGACTGAGAACTAATGAATTATTCAAACAACAAGCAACGCATGTAACAAGTCGTACTACCATATATAAACAACGTAGTAAAAGTTTTTGCATGTTGCTGTACATTTTCCTCCATTCCATTATAAAATGTCTTTATAAATAACTTTGAAAAATATTAATAAAAAAAATTAAATATTTAAGCCTTCAACCATTAAATTGTAATATATAATTTATGAGAATATTTGTTTAGATAAACCTTTACAGGGTGGAAAGCCTAAATATAGGCGCGAGCAATGATAGGAGCTTCGCACAGGGTATTATCTATAATATATGCAGTTATCTCGCTTAAATTGCCGACCCTCTAACGGTTAAATAATATATTCAAAAATTGGAAAAAATGTTATAGAAAAGGCCGTATTCTAAAAGCAAACAGTAATTAGATCAGTTGCATAAAAATATGCACGACATTTTGTAGCAGATGTTCCAAATGTACAGGAATTTTTTCTTTTTCTTCACCCATTCTCACATATTTTTCCGTAGTTTCTCACAATTTCTTACAGTTGCTATTTCCACTAAAATTTGTTTGGAAATTTTCGCATTCAATTCTTTCATTTTCATTTCACGCATGCATGACCTAGTGGATATCACAACAGCTGCGTCTCAGACTCCGCCTGAAACTGCCGATCTTCCCCATCAATACGAAAGAGAAAAAATCCCGTTATAACTGCTACTGGCGTATAATACAAATATCAGATCCCAGCTCCCGATGATGGTTCACCCATAAAAAGAAGTGTACCTGAAACTCAAGCCACATGTTTCCCTCTCTCTCTTTCTTTCTTTCGATCGAGCGAAAAACTGTACGTAAGTCAGCGCGCAGCTTCGGCAGGTCGGCCGAGCATCTGGCGGCCGCTGCGCTGTGCTGCAGGCTCACGATTATGCGCGCGTGAAAGTGGCCAGCGCACTGCTCTATAGGTACACCGCAAGCAGCAACGCTCAGTTAAACGTGACTCTGCTTGGGTTAATATATTCCGCAAATCCTTTCTGTTCGCGCGGCGGCAGGACTCGCTCACTGCGTGGTGGCTTTTTGTCGCCCACAGCCTGTGGAGCGCCCGCATGGTGTCACACTTTTCACCGCGATCTCGCTCATCCTTGGAGTCTCCCCCCCACGACAGGGATGAAACGAAGACGCGGGATTGTCATGACGATTGTATACGCTTGTCGATCGTACGCAGCAGCTGTTTTGCGTGCGCGGATTTTCTTTTGCCAAATATGGTCTGATAGTGAGAAATCTTGAAAAAGTTGAGCCGTTGTGCGCTAAGCTTGGTTATTAGTTTTAATTAACTTTATACTCATCGAATCCATAATTTATTACAGAGAGAATACTCGAGCATGTATTTTAAACGACTTTTATATCTCAATGATACAGTTGAGTAATTTTGTTGAAGATTTAAACCAAGCGATTGAAATAATAATATTGTATTTGTTAAATTAAAATCTGTTGGATTTAGTAAAAGAAAAAACAACAGGGTTGAACGAAAATTATAAAACTAAAATGCACGATAGTGTGCTAATAGCAAATTCGTTAAGTACACTACTATATATATATATATATATATATATATATATATTGTTTAATTTGCATTTAAAAATGTATAGAATTATATAATACTATAATACTGAGCCATACCATTTGTTATTTTATACTAACTATATTTTAGGACATTCATACTCAAGTACTATATTATCTGACCCAAGCTAACAACCCATATGATAACGATTTAAATTAAATTCTCTTTTTATAGCACGTACACTTTCCGAGGTTGCTAAGAAAATGATTGAGGTAACCAATAAAAAAAATCAAAAAGTGCATGAGTCACCTTTCACTTTCATTATAATACATATTTTAATCCAATTAAAAATTAAATACCATACAGGTTTTTAAATATATTAAAACAAAAAAAAATGACTTTTTGTATAGAATAAATATTCAGTAATTTAGGGGATACGATTTTCTTTTTTGTGGAACTCTCTATTAATTCGTAATCATATGAATATGCTTCTCTGATGAATATTCTGTTATAATTAACTCATCAACGAAAAACTTTCGAAATAGTAAATTATGTCCCTCCTGAATCGAATATAAATCTGATCGTTCCGAAAGTCTTAACGACGCAAAGAGCACAGAACTACGCCTTATGCATTGCAGAGCAACTATAAGCAAAAACCAGTATATAATTTGCAATTTGCACCCAATTTCCGGCTTGTTTCCATAGCTCCTATCTATGTAGAGTGGGCGCTGAACTCGTAATTTATTGCCCAATGCAGCGATGGTGTATTATACTTACAGCTATTAAAACTAGTACGTTTTGACGCGTTGTTGAATTTACTCTGGAAGAAATGTGCAGTCTTTACGTTTGAAGTGCCCGAAGCTGTGTTTTCTTTTTTTTGTACCCTGATATCCTCCTAATTGCCGGTTACCCGTCCGCGAACGTTGTTATGCATTCGCTTTGAAGGGTATTTAAGTATTGTTGTAAATATATATAAGACGTGATTTATTTAGGCGTTTTTGTGCGTCTATGAAGGCGCAATGTGCCACGATTAACAGCAAAATCCGGTTTCACTTTCTGTTCTAGTAAGACGTATTTTTTTAGCAGTGCCATGTGTCACGATCTAGTTTACTTCGTAATTTTGAACACTTTTTTGTGAAAGAGTAATTCTGAATATTTATGTACTGATAACCAAGCTTGTACTTTTGATTATAATTAAAGTGTAATAAAAAGAAAATATTTATGGTAATTACATATTTTTGTGATAATTTGATAACATGGTCTAATTATATATAGTATCTAAAAAAACTATCCATCAATCCACTCATACATAAATTTAAAAACTGAAATATATAGAAACTTGTAACCAATCAAAATCGAATTCAAAATACATTTACATCTATCTGAAAATATTTCGTTTGTCTTTAAATATTTACAAATCAAATAAAACAATCATTTTTTCCTACTCTCACTTATGGCCGCAACAAAATTAAAAAAAATGTTTTTTACTCATGAAACCTATACAGAAACTACGTTAATTGAAAATTATGGTAATTAAAGAGAATATTTCTAATATGTATCATATTCAAACGAAAATGAGCGTTGAAATTTTGTTTGATATAACGCTAATTATTACAAATAAGTTAATAAGGAAACAATACAATATTACATTAATATAATATATGAATTAAATAGGCAAGAAAAGTTGCAATTATACCAAATTTTCTACGCTTTCATAAAACAAATCAGTTTACAAAAAGAGGTTCATTTTTTTAGACTATATGATAGATTTATATTGTTAGTGATGTAAATTTCTTCCTTATACATATAACTTTCAACGCTAAAATAATGCACCTTATAATTTTCCTATAAAAAGTGCAACACGCTCAATATTACTTAATGAAATCGAAAGTGAATACTTTCATACTTCCAGCACATGAACTTTCTTTAGCGTGACGTTACAGAAAATTAAAAAAACAAGATCAACTCACTACAACCGCTACTTAACATAAGAAAATAACCTGTCCGAGAGTATGTTATCTATCTCACCTGGCAGTGGCGCTTTATCCCAGCGGGTCGTACATCACAGGTCACTTCACGAGTTCGCTCCAGTCCGGTGAATTACCAAAAAATGCTCTGCGCACACTCGTCGATCTCGAAATTTTCTCGGTCCTAAATTTCCTTTCGCTGCACAGCAAAATCCAAGGAATCGTCTTTTTCTACTTAATGAAATCGAAGAAATTTAATAACTCGCGAACACGGTCAATAAAAAGTAAAAAGTGCTCTATCCGATGTTTTTAAAGCGTGATATTAATCTTATTCGCGGCGACAGGAAGCCTTGAAGACATTTCACTTGAGAATCAGTGAGATGCGCAATTCAATCAGAAGGAAATCATTGCAAGTACATTTCCGAATGTCATGATTGTGGTAGAGTAATAAAATAAATGATCAGGACAATATTAGAACGCGTTTATTTTATTAATAGAAAAAAGAAATGTTTTGCTTTATTGTTTTTTTCTAGAATCAGTAGTAAAACTTTACATAAATCATTATTGTAATTAGTTCAATACTATAAAAAGACAAATAAACAAATTATTTATAATAATAATAACGTTAAACGTCGGGCAGGTTATTACTTTCACTAATTTATTGATTATCGATTAAATGCGGGTTAAAGTTGAAAACAGTTAAATTAACAATATTTTAAACTATAAGTATTGTATAATATCCTTGTATACCAATTTTTACTCGCCAGATCTCGCTCGCTTATGTAAAGGCTTCGTATTATCAAGGTATATTGTATTTTTTGAAAGCAAAACACTTCTAGCACCCCATTACAATCATCGCGCACCGATTTCGCGAAACAACATAATTGCACCTAAGACCACTGTCCTCAGACAGACATCTTATACAACACTTTTCACTTATCGAGATAGGAAAACAAAGGCAAAACGAATCGTCAGCGCGTAAAGTCACTTTTCCGCCCGTCCCAAAGCACACGTGTTTGCAAAAAACGAACCGCACGCGTGAGCTCTCCAACTCAGGTGTTCACTCTTCCTCGCGCAATCCCCCGCTGTATATAAGGCCAAAAGCAAAACTGCTGCACTCGCGCGTGTACGTATACGTGTATATACAAAATCCGGTCGACACAGGTACTAGGTACTAGGATTGTGCTCGCGGAGTGAGTCTCACTGTAAGTGTTATAACGCGGTCCTCGGCGCGCGTTCGACGGCAAAGTGACGAAGGCTCCGGTGGCTCGGGACGTGCAGCCCCAGAAACCCGATCGAGAGAGGCACAGGCGATGTTAAAAAACGTGGTAGCGCGGCCGCGAGTAAGAGCGAGGGGGAAGCCAACGGATCTCCGTATAGCTATATGCAGCAGCGCCGGGCATTTTCCCTTTCGCCGGGGCCCCCCAGCCGCAGCGGCCAGCGCATAGTGTCTCCTTCGCGCGTGCTGGCCACCTCGTGGGAGCGAATCGGTATACCTATACATGTACTCGCCTGCGAGATATCGTTATGGGGGAACCGCCCGTCCGGCCGCGTCCTGCTCCTGCGGCCGGGTAGACGCGGATACTGCGCGCGCGCGCGTGCCTGAACTCGAGCTCAATCCTTGATAGGTATAAGGCATGGAGTGCGCAACGGCTGCAGTTGACTTTTTGCTTGCGGATCGGTATGGATGTGGTATACCGAATTACAAATAATTCAAGTTGCGAAAGGAATTAGAATTTTTAAATAAAGGGCAAAACGTTGTGCGGTACTTTTCTAAGATATGTTACTCTTCGAATTCATCTATTTCTTTATTTAGGTCCGACATTTTTATTTCGTGAGTCTTTTTATATTTATGCAACACTGGATTAATAGACGGTATAACAGTTCCGCAGTTTTTGTTGTTGATATTTTCATTTTCAATATGATCGATTTTTGCGTCTATTTTAGTATTTAGGTTGTTTTGCAATTTTCATTTCTTCATACTTATATTAGATATATTTAGCAAAACATGAGCAAAAAGTCAATATTTTAAAATGCTGGATGTAGGGCCAAAAATAAATTCAGAAAATTTTGATTATACGATTCTTGAAAGTTGAAATTAAAGTTAATTCGTAAATCCATCATTTATTTAAATTTACTGCCAATTAATTCAGATTATTTTTTACTGCAGCGCTTTTAACTTTCAAAAAGGAGAAAATATTTTAGAGACCTGAAATCGCAAATCCCGATAACACCGAAAATCGATTTAACAAAATCTCCATGCATAGAGAACAAGTTTCTGCAAACTGGCTTTAGGAGATAGAGTAAATATTGCGTATCTTGTTTATGAAATAATTGCGAAAGTTGTCCTTGTTTTTTATGTATAAAATAGCATTGCAAAGTTCAGATAAGTTTATTGTAAATATTATTATTGAATTTGTAAATCATTAGAAATAGTAAACATTACAGCAGAATATGTCATTATGGTTTTTCAATTATAATTTATGGAAAATCATTTTAATGTATAAAGGCTCATTTTTCCTTAAACAATTATCTAGAGTTTCACCGAGAGTAAATTCTAAAATAATTAATTTGCGGAGAATAAAATTTAATTGTTATATTTAAATATGTTAAAATTAATAAACAATTAGATTTTAATCTCTGGAAATTAATTATATTAGAAATTCTCTTCAATGAATATTTAGATAATTATTTAAGGAACGAAATGAGCCCTTACACATTGAAATCGAATGAAAAACAAAAAGAAATCGAGACTTTTAATAAGTACTTCTTTAACCCTTTGGGCCATGGTGTATCATGTATGATATACCTTTTTCTAGTTTCATTCCTTTCCAGTTCATAAAGTACTGTTTTTCAACATGTATTATCACTTCCATTATCGGATCTTAATTATTCTAAAGGATATGTATGTAGGGGTATAATTACCTTAATAGACTTGTAATGTAAATACGTAAATGCATAAAGAACAATAGTTTTGCGATAACACGTTATACATACGCATCCTCTGATTATATTAAACATTTAAGATTTGGATGCCGTCGGCGGTCTGATTTACCGTCTGTATCTATTGTTTTACATATTTCTTTATTATTACTTAAAGTATACTATTTTATTACCTATACTAACCTGTAAGTGAATTACCATCGAATCGGAATTAATCTGATATATACCGGAACTGCCTACTAAATTAATTATTTGATATTATATTTTGTTTACTTATATTATTTTAAAACATTTATCGAGCAAAAACCTTTTTTACATCTTAATCGTTAAAAAAGCTACTAATAAACTAAAGAAAATATGCATAATACATCAATTTAAGTTATTTAAAGTAATAAGGATTTTTTCATAATATATTTTTAAACGTCATAATATGTTTTAAAATCGATAATTTAAAATAAACAATAAGAGCACTTTAGAAAAAAGTTAATAAACACAAAATATTGTAATTTTGTTATCATAATTGAAATTTTTGAAACCAGAATGGAGGGACTTTTACGTCCTCGGAAATACTATACTGCTACACTCAAACTATCTCATTTCACGGAAAAGAAAAATGTCAAAACCTGCACATTCACCGGAAAAAGATTTCCTCCCTACTAAAAACTCAGAACTCTGAAACTAATTCACAGTAATTAATTTACCCAAAATTCCTCCTCATAAATTAACCTCGTTATAAAGAGCCCGTCTAAATCAGCGTCCACACACGTCTATTAGTCAGCGACGATTTTCACTTTCGGCCGCCGAACTCGACATACTCGATACGCCGGTAGCCAGGAAAAAGCAATTACAATACAAAACCTATCACGCGAGATCGTATAGGTACAGGCGCGCTATACATTATATTTCTAACAACACGCGATCATCCATCGCGCTCGGAGATCGTTTTATCTAATTCAGTCGATCAATGCTCGATGGCGACGCTTGGCTGCCGTTACGCGTCGCTTGCGATTAGTCCGCTATACTTTCCCTCGCTCTCGGCTTCTCGAGAGACGAGGAAGCTCTTGATATCGCCACCGTTTTTTTCCAGGCGCAGGCCAGCCAGTCTCTCTTTCTCCGTCCGGGAACTGAAAAGGCGGTCATAACGGATTGACCGTGATGCCGCGAGCGCGGAGAGACAGCCTTATAATAATACCTATCGTCGCACAGTCGTCGGCGTCACTGAATTCCGCACTTTCGGTTTTAGCGCTCGCTCGCTCGCTTCGATATGCTACGCGACTTTTGTAGTTTAATGTAGTGCGCGGGACTTTTGATTTTCTATAGTTTGCGTTATTACCAGCGCTCTGGTTCTTTTATATCTGGAACGATTGTAAAGGTGCTAATTGAAAGTAAAATCGATTATCTTCCGACAGTGTATTGTTATAGTTTATGAAGTACTTCGACAGATTCGCTGAAATCGCGCATATCTTACCTGCAAAAGTAAAAACATGAATAAAAGTAAACGTTTTTCTATGTTTTTTTAATTTGCTTCATAATGAATTTTAAAAAGTGTCAAGTTCCATTTCCAAGTCATAGATTGCAAATTACCACAGCGGTTACATTACTTTCAAAAACTTAAATAAATGTTACAAAAATATATATTAATATTATATTATAAGATAGAATTAATATTATTTAGATTAATAAACCTTTTAAACTAAAAACAAAGTAATTTAGTTTCGTCCATTTTTAGAAGTACTAATAAGCATATCATGAACGAACTTGATAAAATAAAGAATTTGACTTACATCTTTTAGTAGAAAAAGTTCAGCATGGCAAGACCTAATATTACCTTTGTATTCATCAATATTCTTATATTAATCGTGTTTATATTGATGAGTATGATTCGTATTAACGGCAGAATTTTCGTATAAACCTACCACAGGCATACTCTATTATTAAATAAAAAAGATTTTTTTCTAAATCTGACCATTAAAAATAACAACATGAGTCAGATATATTTACTAATTCAATATCGCTTATATTGAATTCATAATTATGTTTTGTCGAAAAAAATTAACCACAGTATGTTATCTTCATTGCAATAATTAAGTTTTTAATTATAATTATTTAATATGGATATAAGTTACAATAATGTGATAGATGAGTAATCGAAAATGAACTATTATTTCAGCTTTTATAACTTTTCTTTTTAATAACGTGTAGTGCAGTCAAGGAATATAATATAAATCGCTGTAATTTCCTTTTTTTACTATATTGTTATTAATAACTATTTTCTTCGTGAAAATCACATAATTAAAAATCACGTAAAAACAGTTGATTAATAGTATATTATGACACTGTTGTGGGAGATGGTTTTCTACCTTGCTCGAGGGTTTTCGCACGAGCGAAGCGAGTGAGAAAATCGAGCAAGGTAGAAAAACACCTCCCACAACAGTCTCATACGATATTTTATAGCACAACAACCTCAAAATCGACAATAAAGTTGGCATTTTGAGGTTAGTGTGCTATAAAGAATATAAAAATACAGCTTTGCACTTAATTCAAAAAATGAATATTTCTTTGCTAGTTATTTTTTCTTTAAATCGTGAAATTCAAATAATAGTAAAAGTTCGTAGAAAAAAAGATAAATGCGTTAAATTAATTACCGCAAATTATATGCTAATGCTAATAAATCAACACAGAAAAGAATTAGAAAAGAATTAGAAAAGAGCGCAAGCCACTCGAAAAAGGTGCACATTTGCCTTGTAGACATGTTGTAATAAAAGTCGCGAGATCCTGACACAAATGATCCTTCAACATCAGTTACGATGTCCGTTCAACGTCAAGAGCGCAGCTCTATTCATGACTGTACTCAGCGTAATGCACTTATGGAAAGTTGCGTTCGCGCACATAACCGTATGTACGAAGGAGCACTCGAAGGCCTATTCCATCGTCTCTTTTTTCGTTTGATTCGTTAGGTGTACACTCTACATACCTTCTATGCGAGTCGAGGAGCTGACAGAGCCACTTGAGATTTCGAGTTTTGTACGAATTTTTAATTTTGTTGTGTGAACGATGGGTTGATGAATTGAAAAACTAATAAATGGTATGCGCAAGGTGTAGTAGAAGAAAGCTGGAGCGCGCTTGTGCAACAGATTTCTTGCGTATACACCGAAAATGTTAATGGTTGAATGAAAGCTGGATCAACCTCCATGTAGTGACTACTCTCTAAATTTAAACCAGTGAAATTTTCACTAATTTATGCAGTGATTATTATTTCCACTTATGAAACAGTGGAAATTTCACTGTTTTATCAGTGAACTACTTAATTCACTATAAGAACAGTAGATTATCACTGTTTGTTATAGTGAAACACAGTTTTCACTGCTCAATTAGTGAATCATAGTCACTGTTAAAACAGTGAAATGCTTGCCGCCCGCAGCGCCACTCTCGCGTTAGACGACGAAAGACAGTCGTTCGTACGAGGCAGGAAATTGCGTACTGATTTTTCTTGTTCATAAGGCCTCGTGTGAGGTGTTTAACCTATATCGTTTAAAAACGAGTGCTGTATGAAAGACAGTATGTATCTCGAACGAATAAATTTAGCAGCAATTCGGTGTTCGGTGTTTTCGGTTAGCTATATTATACGTGCAGCGCGCATACGCGCGCACTCGTCCGCGCCAGCACACCGCGTCGTAAAATTGTGGACAAAGATGGCTGCTCGTGCGTTTCTTGTGCAAGGAGGATTATAGGAGGCTCGTGTTCATTTTTCGCATAGCATTCTACAATAGTATTAAAGTGATCTACGAGATATTATATAGATAGTTCGGAGTGTGCGTGCATTTACTAAGTACACAGCTCACATACGTGTACTCGATAAACTGCAGCAACGTAACCTCGTCGTTCGCAAGTGCCGGGAAACGCTAAGGTAATTGTCTTCCGCGCAAGAAGCCCCTACAGTTATATATAAAGATAGCTAATCACCGAGAAAAGTTTGGAACATATACGGATGGTAGGTCATATTTATTAAACAAGCATGAATGCATATTTTGTGCGTAGACGTCAGCACTAAATGAAAAGTCATATTTTTTACAGATCAAAGATATAGGCCTATGGTAGATATGTCAGAAAACAGAGCCTCTTTATCAATTGAAGTCTTGAAAAGCAAGCTTGCTTTACTTAATGTGGATGAGAAGAGTTTGCATATATTAGCAGGTAAGAATTCAATGCATGTGCTTTATTAAAGTTCGCTATATATATATCATTGAGAGGGTAAATCTAAAAGTAAATAATGCTTTAATCAACATCTTGAATTGATAATTTAAAAGTAAAATATGAGTTTGAATATATATTCAAAAATAGAATGATCAGTCATTACCTAATTAACTGCAACTTTTGGATGTTCTTGGTCACTACTGTTCTATTACTATTTTTTTTTTTTTTAAATGGCATTTCGAACTCGAAAGTTTATCGCCTCATCTACGCAAGCCTTCCACGTTTCCCTATTTTGTGCCAACCCCATCCATTTCGCGCCTTCCCGCCCAATTTCAGTTATGTCTGATTTTACGTTATCCTCCCATCTGCGTCTAGGTCTACCAAGAGGTCGCGTTGCTTTCGGTTTTCCTTTCATTATGCGCGCTGCTGTACGATCATCGCCCATTCTTGCCACGTGCCCTGCCCATCTTAGTCTCCGTGATTTTATTATTCTGTTAATATTTGGTGACGCGTACAAATTATGTAGCTCGTCATTGTGTAATTTCCTCCACTCCCCAGTTTCCTCATCTTTCTTTGGCCCGTATATTTTCCGCAGAACCTTATTTTCAAATACCCTAAAACGATTTTCTTCCGCTTTAGTGAGCGCCCAGGTTTCGCACCCATACAAGATTACCGGCATTATTATAGTCCTATATACCCTTATTTTGACATTTTTCGACAGTAGCTTTGACTTAAGTAATCTGTTCACAGCGTAGAAGCAGGCATTACCCGAATGAAGTCTCTTATTAATCTCGGCTTTAATTTCGTTTCGATCATTTATAGTTGTACCTAAATATCTGAATTCTCTAACCTTTTCAAAAGTGAAATTTCCGACTCTGAGATCCCCCTCTGCTTCACGAATGCCCAGTTTCTCCATGATCATATATTTCGTTTTCGATTCGCTCACTTCTAGCCCCGTGTTTTTAGCCGCATTTATAAGGATTTCCGCATTTCTCGCCACCGTTTCACCATTATCTCCCACTATATCCAAGTCATCCGCATAGCCTAAAATTTGCGTTGTTCCGTTGAGTGTTGCGCCTAGCTCGCTAGCCTGCATTTTTCTAACAACATGCTCTAGCGTCAGGTTAAAGAGTACCGTTGAAAGCCCGTCACCTTGCTTCAAACCGTCGCGTATCATGAACGATTCGGATACATTACCGCCTACTCGGACCTTTCCAGTGCTTCCGTTCAGACATATTTGAATTAATTTTACGAGTTTTTTTGGTACGCCAAGGAGCACTAGGATTTCATACATTTTGCTTCGTTTGACAGAGTCGTACGCTTTCTTAAAGTCCACAAATAGCTGGTGTATAGTTTCGCAATATTCCCACTTTTTCTCTAATAATTGTCTTATGGTAAACATTTGATCGCTCGTTGACCTGTTGCGCCGGAATCCACACTGATAATCTCCTATTATATCTTCCGCGAATGGTGTGAGTCTGGCCTGTATTACGTTTGACAGAACTTTGTAGCAGGTAGCTAAAAGTGAGATTCCCCGGTAGTTATTGCAGTCTGTTTTATCTCCCGTTTTGAAGATCGGTATGATGATGGATTCTTTCCAATTTTCTGGTATTGTTTCATTTCTCCAAATAGCACATACTAGATAAAAAATTTTAGATGTAAGCGCGGTGCCTCCATATTTAAGTAGTTCAGCTGGTATAGAATCGTTTCCTGCGGCCTTATTGTTTTTTAGCTTTTTGATCGCGGCCTCTACTTCTTTGTAGGTCGTTTCGTCCATATGGAGTTCAGCAGTGTGGATTTCGTCTCCCATTTCCTCGGAGTTTTCATGCACGTTTAATAACTTATCGAAATAATCTTTCCATAATTTCAATAGTTCATTTTCGCTTGTCACGAGGTTCCCGTCCTTATCCTTCATTAACTGCGATCTACTCTGAAAACCCTTCCTAATAGCGTTTATTCCTTTGTACATCTCGCGCGGGTTATTTTCCCTACTATTAGTTTCTATTTTTCTAATTTCATTTTTCTGATACTCGCGCTTCTTGTTTCTGTAAATCACACGTACTTGCTTTCTTATTTCATGGTATTCTTCTACGGCCCTATCGCTTTCATTGTGTACACTATCTAATTTAGCCTTCTTGCGCCTTTCAAACCAGAGTTCGCACTCTTCGTCAAACCATGGTTTGCTCTTCGGCCTTTTTTTCTTACCCAGTACTTTGTTCGCGGCCCCTTTTATAGTTTTTTCGATAGCCCCCCACAACCTGTTCAGATCGTCATCTACTCCCGTCTGTTCATCCGTTTCCTCGAGCGCCTGAAATCGGTTGCTAACTTCTACTTGGTACTTGATTCGCTCTATCCCGCTTCGTAGTTTTCCAATATCAAAGGTTTCTACTTTGTTCGCTCGCTTACTATTTTGACCGGCTACTAATCTGGCTCTTAATTTGGCCACTACGAGATAATGATCTGAGTCGCAATCCGCCCCCCTATAGGTCCTTACGTCGAGTACATTCGTGTGGCGCCTCTTATCAATAAGAAAATGATCGATTTGATTGTGCGTGGCCCCATCCGGCGATGTCCACGTTGCCTTGTGTATATCCTTGTGCTTGAAGCACGTGGTCTTGACTATAAGATCTTTTGCGGCTGCGAAATTTATGACCATAATACCGTTATCATTGCTGGTTTCGTGCAGACTTTCTTTGCCTATGGTGGGCCTAAACATTTCCTCTCTCCCTATTTTAGCATTGAAATCCCCCACTACTATTTTGGTGTCGTAAGACGCGAATTGGTCGATTAATTGCTCTAAAGTTTCATAATAAAGATTTTTGACTTGTTCCTCTTTGTCCTCCGTGGGGCAGTGGACGTTAATAACCACGTAATTATACCACGCTCCGTCGATGATGATATACGAGAGTCGGTCATTCACGAAATTGCAACTTTTAACGGAATGTATGATGCTTTTGTTAACAAGAAATCCGGTGCCTAGAGAATGCCCGCTCGCGCCCCCATATAAAAAGGTGAAGTTACCGGATCCTAGCATCGCGTTATCTTTCCATCGGGTTTCTTGTATTGCTACCAAATCTATTGTACCTCTCAGTTTCATTTATGATTTCCCGGAACGCGCCTGCTCTGTGTAGACTGCGTACATTCCAGGTTCCTACCCTCAAGTTTCTTTTCGTTTTGGTTTGGTTTTGTTTTCTTTGAGCCATGATAGTAAGTTAAACCCGCGCGTTTTGGATCCTGTTCCGATCGCAGGTGAGTCCATCCGTCTAGGGGTGATAACCCTCATACCTCCCTAGAACTAAGTATGAGAGCTTTCTGACTTTGGCGAGGACACAGTCAACTCGTCGTCAGACACACTCGGTTTCATTTTCATATCCTAACGCCCCCCTGCAAGGCAGCGCGCCTTCGCTGGCTTCGTTGCCATGTAAGACCAGGTGGCGAATCATTCTACACATCCCCTCTCAGGGCAGTTGTCATCGCTCCCGCATCCTCCACGACAGCAGGATTTTTGGCCCATTTTTTGTTTGTTTGAAATGTGTGGTAAAAGAGATAGATTACAGAGTAAGGTAGAAGAAGAAAGTAAGATAGGAGATTTTGTATAGTGTTTGTAGTTGTTGCGGTGCTTGCGTAGTGTTTCTAGATGAATGCGTTCGCCAGTGCGGGCTCATCACACCCACGCCTGGGCCTATCGGCTGTCCGCGACTGCTTATTCGCTTTATTCGCAGCTAACCTCTTTCTCAGGGGTCGTTCCTCTATCCGCAACCTGAGGACGCGCTGTGTAGTGGTGATAGGCACCCACCCGTCCGCTCTGGACGACTACGCCCAGGACCCGCTTAGGGTAACGGCGTTGCAACAGTTCTATTACTATACTAACAATAATAACTATAAAACCTTTTTTTATACTTTTGGGCACCAATGAGACTACGCATATGAGCTAAAAATACAAAAGTGAGTTTCGTGTTAAAATTGTGAATTCACCTATTAAAATATTTTAATAACTTACCTACATCAAATTCTTAACTTGTTTATTTATTAACGTAACTATTTTGACAAAAAAATATCATATAACCTAAGAAAAGAATAATTAATACATATACATATGTAATAATTAAAAACTAACCTTTCAGAATTGTGTAATTAAGCAGAACTGGTATAATATTTTTATATGCAACAATGTTAAAAAAAGTATTGTTTACTTTTAGTTGTTCATTATATGCTGGTTCTGCTGAAAAAAGAAAAGTACACACAAAGAAATCAAGTATTTCTAGCATTTAAATTACTTATAAAATTATAATGCTTATCCGATTTAATCAATTTGTTATAGGATAATGTAGTTTTTTATTCACTGTTTATATACTATTAAAACTCAACATGTTTTGCTACGCTGAATATATAGTAAATATGAACACATCGCTGCGTCGGCAATATAGGTATCGACCTATACGAGTCACTGCAGAGATTTTCTATGACACTCGCGCGAAATTTTGATATCGTAATTTTTGTAAACCTGAATTGAAACAAAAGTACGATTATGCAGATGGTAAGCTTGTAGTAGAGTTATTATTGAGATTTTATCGATTTATTTTATTATAATACGTATTTAAATAAACTTAAGTTATATTTTTCTTATTAAATAATAGATGACTTGAATGCTCTCCATATGTTAATTGATTTACTTCCGACTACTAACGCTGCCAAAGGGAGAAATCCAAAGGGCAACGGAAAAGGAAAAAACAGCAAAGAAAATAAAACCGCTCAAACGAGTTCTCATTGATCAATTTTGGAAATAGTCCCAGTGAGTAAAAGCTAAAGAAAGTAAATTTTATATATTTATTAAGATGTTTTTAATTTTTACATTTTTGTTTATAGCCAGGCACTGATTTGAATTTGTTTGCACAAAATAAAAGAAAGGAAAGCCTAACGAATGTACAGCCGTACATCATCTGTGTACAAGGAGAGCAAAAAAATAATTATTTCTTACAAGCAGATGAATGGCGTATTCAGAAAATTCATTTCTTTTTAAAGTATATTACACTTTTAATTTGGAATATCCTTTATTTCATAATTTTTTTTTTCAATTTATCGATTGCTTTGTATATAATACAAATACTGGAGCAGGAGATTCAACTACCTCTCGTCATGTTAATTTAAGTAATATTAAATTTAATTAAAATAAAATAATTTGAGAATCAATTCTGTCTATATATTTTTATTATAAAATTTCTTTTTTCTATTCTGTGTAGTGACGTAATTTTATTAATATTATTAATATTAGTGAAATATATATTAAAAACATTGTCTCCTAATTACGGGAATTCATATTTCCATTTAATTTTCAATTGTAAAAAAATATCTTTCTGGAATATTAACAAGAAGCAACGATGTTCCAGAAAGTAACTGTTCCCAATTAAAAATTAAATAAACAATGAATTCCTGTAATTACTGATAGTAGGATATCTTAACGTTACTGTTTAAAACAGTGGCATTACAGTTCACTGCTTCGCAGTATACTTTTTCACTGTTTCATTCCGTGAATTTTCTCTGATTTATCAGCGAATATTCACTGTTTCCGTCCATGGATTTTCACTGATTTATCTGCGAATGTTCACTGTTTCATTCCGTGGATTTTCACTAATTTATGAGCGAATATTCACTGTTTCAATTAGTGAATCTATTTTACTGTTTCAATTAGTGAATCTATTTTACTGTTTCAATTAGTGAATAGTCACTATTTTGCAGTGACATACTTTTCAGTGATTCAATAAGTGATTATTCACTACAAATTAGTGAATTTTCACTGGTTTAAATTAAGAGAGTAAATTAATATAAGGTGGATGTACTCAATATGGTCCTTATTCTCAATATGGCCCACTAAGGATATCTTAGCTATTATGCGATTTAGCTGGTAAATAGCTGATGCATTATATATCAGAGCTTCGAAAACAGTCGCTCCTTGCGACTCTTTCAGGAAGTTTTTCTATTTAGCTCTCTCTGCAGAGCACTCTATAAAAGAACTATTTCTCAAAACTCTCTGAAAGAATGATTTCGAAAAGCTTCTCAAAAGAGCGATCCTCTCAGGAGTTCTTGATGAATAACTCCGAGAGAGAGAGAGAGAGAGAGAGAGAGCGCTCCTATTAAGAGCTTAAAGCAGGCATAGCGCGTTTCTTACACATAAGAATTATACACTTAATTATTCTACACAATTTAGCATTGGTCAAATTATATATACTTGACCAATGCTATATTTCGCACAATAATTACGTGTATAATTCTTATGTGTAAGAAACGCACTATGCCTTAAAGCAACAGCTCTAGCATCCGGAGTTTTTAAGAATAACTCCAAGAAAGAGTACTCATATTAAGAGCTTTAAACAATAGTTCTTGCTAGAACAGATCCTCGCAGGAGTTTTTAAGAATAACTCAGAGAAAGAGCGCTCCGAAAGAGTGATTATATGAAAGAGTTATTATAATAGTGGTTTATTCTCTTATTTTGAATAGTGATAACACAGCAACTAAAAAACAGTGAATATTCACTATTTGAAATAGTGAAATAAATTTTCACTACTTGAATTAGTGAACTTTAATCATATTCAATAAATTAAAAAATAAGGATGATATTTAAACACGTATATAATTATATATGAGATGTATTTAGATATTGATTATGTTTCGTAAGTGAAATTATTTTCACTAGCTAAAATAGTGACAAGTTCACTATTTCAAATTAAGAGAGTAAGTAATATAAGAGCGATTACACAAACTTAAACCAAGTTATTAAATTAAACTTAATTCATTTTATATGGTAATTCTTAATATTTTTCAAACATTAAATACGTTTTTCTCGGATTAGAGAAAAGCAAGTGCACGTATACCCCTTGGCATCTAAGTACCTCAAATATAACATTCATAAATTGTAATTGCATACGTGGAGATTTCTTAATAAGCATACAAGATTTAAATAATTCTTTTTAATGATGAATCCAATTTCATTTTATGCGATTCATGATGCCAGGACACGACTTCAATTCTTTTCGTCAACCACAATAATGTTTGCAAAAAGAGACTATCAAACGTTTTGGGCAATCGACACAACTCGAAACTAAAAGAAATTGAACGAAAAAGATAATCATAACAGAATTTATGTAGTAAAGCATCCGCGTGAGCAGATACTGCGCAGAAGAAGGCGCGTGAGTTTCGAAAGAGCTGAGTACGCGCGGAAGCATCATCAGCGGCGCATTTGATTCCTGATTCCCTCTGCACCACACCGCGCGGTTGTTCTGTTGCGGTCGTGCTTGCCTTATTTCCCGCACGTGCGAAGACTTTCGCTCCGTTAACTCCGATTCGTCGAGATATGCGCAAACTTTAGAACGAAGACGTGCATATGCCTGAACTGTGCACGCCCTTGAAACTGCATGCAAATAACCTCATTGCGGAGTAGCATGAAGTTGGTAGCAAGTAACTCTTGGCGTAATTTATTGTAATGTAATAATACATCACGTGTTATTCGCCATTTATACGCGCAAATATTCAAATAAAATAATACGTATTTAATTAGAAAATATTCAAAAATATATAAGTATTCGATTTTCGAACAGTGTCAGATACAAGATATTCAATTTTACAAACTGTGTCTGAAAGGCAAAGAAAACATGCTCACTAAAAAACAAAGAACCTCTTTTCTACGCGATATTGGGGGGTCCGATTTCAAGTGCTTTTCGGGGAAGAAAAGCGTGTCGCTTGCACGACAACAACATGTGGCTGGAAGTAGCCTCTAGACTGCATACACAAAAAAGAGACCGGAGGAGGAGAGGAACTCAACCGGACTACAACGAATTTGTAACACGAGTAAAGTCAGTCAGAGTCTAGGCGTGCTAAGGGACACACGGATTTTCTCGCGATATTCATATATTTCATTCTCCTCGTTATTTCTTGTTTCAAACACTTTTTCACAGTACCCTGGCCGAAAGTACCACATTTCCTCCCGGCTCCGAAACTGAAATGTATCATTTTCGGCCCGGGTATGGTGAAAAATAGTATACGCACCACGGGAGGAAAAATGGCTACCCCATAGAACGTGTTTACCACCCTCGCCTTCGGCTCGTGTGGCAATTTACACGTGCTATGGACTAGCCAATACTTTTCCTCCCTAGATGCGTAATATACTATTAATGCGGTCGTAGCCGGTTTCAAGCCCGGATTAGACGCAGAAACAAAGTTTCGTTGTTAATCAAAATATCCTTATTTCAATCCGCGTTTATTATATGTTATTTCTTTCGTTTATTTCTAATTTATTTAAATAAACTGCTTTCGGTTCACGCGCTACCTAACCTAACCTAAGCTGGGTCATCACATTATATACAGTGGTTATAGTAGTATATAATTATGACGATTAAAATTTAAATTTTTAAACATACAAGAGCACATTCTGAATTGAAGACTGCTGTTTCTGGGAGAGTATGAAAAGATATTCAGGAAACTTAAGAATATTGTGATTAACAAAAATGTGACCGTCATGACGAAATGAATCAGCACGTTTGACGATAAAAGTTTTATTTAAGAAATAATTGCACTTGATTTTTCTACATTTACTAAAAACAATGTGTGATTATCAGATATCGAAATTATATATTCCATGAAGGGGATGCATCAGACCTACTTTACTCACCGATGAATGCATTCGAAAATTTCGTTTTACTAAAAAAATACGCATCTGAATCAAATTTCCTTTTAAGGGTAACTTTATTTACGTAAAATACATAGCCGAACACTCGAATTATTATCAGAATCGAAAATTAGCATAATCACATAACTGCTAATTTCCGGTTCTGATAATAATTCGAGTGTTACGCTATGTACTTTACGTAAATAAATCTACTATTCACAGGAAATTCGATTCTGATGCGTATTTTTTGAGAAAAACGAAATTTTCGAATATAATTTATCGGCAGGTAAAGTAGGTCTGACGCATCCCCTTAAGTGATAACCGAAACTATTTTAAATTCTATAAAATAATTATTGGAATGTATGTAAGATGTTTATACGAACATTCGTTAATTAAAAAATGACTCTATATTTGAGAACCTAAAATTCAATTTATGAACTAGGTATACTTAAGAATCTGGAGAATAAAAAGTTTGAAAATAAATGTAAGTTAAGTCGCTTAAGTCTAAAAGAAAGTATATTTAGTTCCTTTCATACAAAAACGAAACAACTACAAACTAGGCATTAAGAGTCCCATAGGTATGTATCTTTAAACGAAAACGGAATATTAAATAGAAAAAAGTGGGCCAAGATTGCGCGGAACGGATAACAAGTAGATGTATATTATTACACAGAATTGACTTGCCTCACATCTTGATAGTAATAACACGAATAACGATGATTGGCAGGATTACATATATCCATATGCGCGAGCGTCTCTGCCTCGCGCGATTTCTGCCCGAAGTGCGTCATATCGAGCGCGCATTACAAAGTCTGCCCTTTGTCTCTTATGTTTCTTTGTACTTGAGTTAGCCGGTATTTATACCGTTCCGAAATTTTACACTTGAGCGGCTGGATAAGCCTGCTAATTGCATTCGTGAGACCTGCAGTGAAACATCGGAATTGATATTCACGTAAAGAATTAAAATACAAAACAAGTACAAATATTATTATAGTTGTTATTCGTAGACTTTGTTGCTGCAGCACTGTAATCTGCTAAAAGTCTATTTATGCAATTAGATATACGCTATGCACGGCAAGCATGATGAGCCACTACACAGTCGTTCTACGAGGGGCGTTGCGAAATTATGGAAAAATAATGGTTTGTAAAGAGTTCTAACAAGGCCTACTGACCCTCATTATCATGGAAAATAAAAATTCTTAAGAATGAAGTGTATCGTATACGTGAGAGAGAAAGAGTTGAAGTGACTTAGCATTTTTTTTAATTATTTTTAAAAGGCTTACATATGCGACAAAGCGTTACCTATAACTATAGTTCATCGTTGGCTCCATCAGTATAATTATTGCAAATGACATACATAAAAACATTATGATTTTAGTAAATAATGACAACGTTGTGACTAGTTTGTACACTCTTCATTGTTCAATTTCGTATGATACCGAAATTATACTATACAATTCGAATACACAATCTAATACAATAATATGAAGAATTAGAAAACGCATTTTATTAGTAAAAATAAAGAAAAAGTCTCGGAAAAAGTGATATGCTACAATCAAATAATATTATTTTAAAGTTAGTTGTACGACCCACATAGCACCCAACATTACATGAATGTCGTAGAAATATTTCAAGGTTGCTGTGATATTGCGGATAAGTTGATATATTACAGCTACATTTATATGATATTCCAGTATGATTTTCAAGATTGCAGTATTGCAGCAATCTTTGTATAATATTACATTACAATATATCACATTCTAATATTGCAGTGATATTCTTGTAACACTGCGCAATGATAAATTACAACGCAAGATTGCTGCAATAATTCTACAATATTACATTGTGATAAATCACATCGTAATATTCGTAGTACATTACTGCAATGTTTTTATGTGACATATCACATTGCAATATTACATCAATATTATTACAAGTTTACAAGATAACATCTCTCGATGCATGTCACATTAATATTGCCAAAACATTTCTAGAATATTTCACTGTGACAAATCACATTGAAATATATACGAAATATCCTTTAATATTGTTATGTGACATATCGCATGGAAATATTATAATAATATTCCTGCAAGTTTGCAGAATGACATTTCTCAATGCATCACACATGCATAATGCCGAATTATTTGTATAATATTACACTGTTACACATCACACCGAAATATCTGTTAAATATTCTGTAATATTATCATATGACGAATTACCATAAGATATTACAGCTATATTCCTGCAAGATTATACAGAATTACATTCTTGGATGCATTGCAAACTAATACTGTGGAAATATTTCTACTATATAATATGGCAATAAATCAGTCATCATTTGTTTAAGGATAACATTTTAATTTTATCGTTTTATTTTGCCAGAAATCTTGACTCTATCTGTAAAAATGTTTTAATAATGTGATTAGTCAAGGTTTACTTAAAAACAAATCGAGAGAAACCGATTATTGCCATTGTACATTACTTGAAAGTTAATTCTCTCAAGATTGACGCTAGATGGAGCTTTGGCATTTTCTCGCAAGTGCTAAGATTCGACTTCATTAACTATATAAGAATGGTTCAAACATTACGATAATGTGTGTCATCCCGAAGCTGCTGCGTATGAACGATTATTGACAGGCGTTTATTAGACGTATATTATTAATAGGTACTAATAATGGTACTAGCGTTACGGCAAAATAAAAATAATAAAAAATGAAAAGGAAATTATATAAACTTTCGATAAAATAATCATAATATTGCTGAAATTTCACTGAAATATTACCCAGTATTTCCATTATTATTGTGAAATGATAATAATATTCCTGTAATATCACTGCAATATTGCCCGTTCTCACCGCAAGAACTGAAAACCCATAATAATATTGTTGTGATGTTACTGAAATGTTGCCTGATTGTCACCAAAATATTGTACTGATATCACCAGTAATATTCCTGTGATAAGAGCGACGCATTAAATGTTGCAACAGTATCACTGCAATATTACTGCTATATATCACAGGAATATTTAATATTGCGTGTAGTACTCCTGTGATTTTTCAGAAATATTGAGTGCTATGTGGGGAATACAATGTTAAAACACCAGCTTATGCTCTGAATCAAGGGGCGCGGTAGCGCCCGATGGCAAGTATAAGAACTAAGGTTCAGTACGAAGCCAAGGAGTGCACCGTCGCCCTATTTATACGCCTAGTTGTGTTTTTCTAACCTCTTCAAAATTTTGTATGCACCAATACTAAACGCTTATTTAGCTATATGCAATCTATGGTACTTATTTATAAGAGTTTTTAGTCTTACATCTACCTAAAATAAAGTTTCGGTGGAAAAGATTCATCCATTAATGAAATAAAGCTGTTTGAAATTTTGCTCGCTAAAACTCTTTTCGGTAAAAATTCTTTTTCTACCTACCTTCCGTTCTTTTCTCTGATCTGACGTCACTTCCGTTCTTTTCCCAATCATCATCAGTGTATACCTATATATATATACCTACTACCTACTTTGTTTAAGATTAATTTTTGATCATAAACATCCAACGTGTATTACTCAATATTTTTATATTTCATTTATTTCATTCTTTTATAATAAAACATTATTGTTTTTGTTTATGTTATTTTTCGTCATATATTATACACGCGGGGGATGCATCCCCAACCAACCCACACTATCCAGCTGTGCGGACCTGACCTAGTCGGGTGTGCCTTAGGTGGCATTTTCTACATTCCCTCAAAAAAAAATCTATGATTTTGCTAACTTCTTTTGCTTAGAAATATTACCTTCTATTCTACAAACACCGTAAACTTCGAGACAACGGGTCCGTCAAGTATGTTCATAGTTATATGTCAAAATTAAAGAGACCGTCAATGCACTATATTTTATATTGAACTACAGTTAAACCTGGAACATTGCTCGAGTTTGGGAAAAATAACCTCGAACAGTGCCCGAGTTACCTAAGGTTCGTAGCAATTAACGACGGCAGCAAGTCAAAGCCCTAGATAAGGTATAAACTGTTTGTCCGTAATATTATATTGGCTTGATTTCAAAAAGTTTCAGTTAGCTTACTTATAATAGAAATTAATTGCCATATGCGCACTACATGTAACGCGAGTGTAATGTAGCGAGAGTATTATAGATCAGTGTTTGAGGTTCGACTTTTTGACCTATTTCTTATCAACATGTATTTATGTCAAATTTAATGTCTTACAATATTAAATTTGAAAGGTATTATTAGTTTGTATACTTCATACTAATTCATAAAATAAGGAAATTGATTTAAAAATAAAAATACAATATTTGCCAATTTATTAATCGATTTCATTAATTTCTTTAGCGTTCATTTGAGATTATCAGAATTGATAAAAAATGGAAATATTTTAAACTATATTATTTTTTAAATAGAATATTAGTTTAAATTTACTATTTTAATTGTAGCGTATTCATGAAATTCATAATTGAACGTCTTATTTTGGTAATAACATATTTCTTTTAATTTATATTGTGGGTAATAATGAACCTTATACTTGCCAAGATTTTACTTTTTAGAAAGGTATTTTTTATATATGATAAAACGTCTAATTCTTAAAATAAAATTTATAATTTCTAACCATTAAAGAATATGTAGGGGGACTTGCTAATACCGCCTTTTGTCTAGTACCAACTACCAGCCATTTCTCTATTCCACTGCTAGATGGAATAACCTTTTAGATACGGTAATTTGTTGCATATTTAGTGCTACTAAACTTACTCCGAGCTCATTGCTTTAAATTCAAAGCTGCAAAAGTTGTTCGGAGAAATAGTCGTTAGGCTAATTTTGTCAGCGTCAAAAATTAATTTTAACAGCTCAGTACCTATTGTGCAAATAAGTTTGTGTCTTTGTAGCAATTTATACATGATATTTAAACCTTTATCTGCTAAAAAATCCTCAGTGCTCCGATAAATCCTTGACCTTGCGCAATATTATCTAAATTGGTAAAATGAATTTCTTGCTTAGTACCGCCCGCACAACGTATGCCTATAGTACCGCCCATATATTATTATATATATTCTTCGCAATTAAAGTTTTTCTTTTAACCTATTAAAACCTAAATTATATTGTAAGATACTCTTGAGTTTTACTTTGTATTTTTTTGAACAGCAAAATGTCTAAAATTGAACACAAGGTAAGAGAAACGAGAAAGAATGTAAAAAAGCCACAAAATAACGTCTGATAATTGAAATATTCCAAAGAGAGTAAGAATAGTGATTCTTTTGTTTCTAATAAATGCTAAAGTACATATTCTTAATATAAATACTATTTTCTTACCTTAAATACTTTCTAACTATTATTTATTGGCCATTTACACCATTAAAACTACGAAAACTATTAGTCGGCGGTACTAGGCAAACCTTTTTATAAATCGTAAAAACGCAAATTTTAACCTTGGTTTATAATTAATTCAGATTATTATTTTAGAAAACAACATTTTTGTTCTTTAAAAAAGTCCATTTACCAAACATGTACCAATTTTTATTGTTAAATTTCACCGTTCCGATATATTAAAATAATTATTATTTGTTGAAAATTGAAATTTTTAATTTACGAATTTGGCGTTCTATTAAGATCAAAGCGTAAACAGGTATACATATATTATTTTGTGTGATTCATAAAAATTAGATATCTTTGTTAAATAATTACGTACACTAGACGGACAAAACATCTGATTAGATTTTAAGATTTTAATTTTATGGAACTCATCCAATGAGGTTAACGAAAATGTGCATTCGATCCAATGAAATTGCAGTATTTCAAAAAAATTCAAATCGTTCGAATCAGATGTTTTGTCCGTCGAGTATACATATCACGATATTTTATCTTATTTATTTATAGTTTGTGATCGTTAAAAGAGGTTTCTGTTCGTGTAAGAAGAACAAAACATGACTGCAATATAAATAGGGATTATCTTTATCGACAAGTTGCTAACTTATCCCAGTCGGTATGTGATATCAGAAACATCTTTTACTGTCAAACGGTAAATAAACTTGTATAAATCGTATTGCATAAATAATAGTCTACTATTTAAACGCCTATAATAGCACATATTTAAAATTATAATACACTAATTCAACTTTTATATTTTTAATAATAAAGTAATTAATAGAAAACAATAAATAGAGTCAAGATTTCTGGCAAAATAATAGTTTTATAATCATATAATGCAATCTATGATTATGAGTTATTTAAAAACTATAACTGTCTATATTATTAGTAACACTGTTTTTGCTTTCGCAAAGGGAAAGCTTATCACGATCAATTTTACCGCTACTATGATCATTAAAATAATAATATTTGTTATAGTTATTGGAACCGTACAACTTTTAAATGAATCAGAGGTTTTCCAAAGTTATCTAATGAAGACTTTTCCTTATATTATAGGAAATATTAAAATTCACATTTATATTGATTAGAACTTAAAAATTGAAATGCATTTTGAGTATTAGGACAGTTTTTGTACCGTTATTATGAGTGTACATATTATATATATATATATATATATATTACATTGAATGAAACGACATCATTTTCTTAACTTTTTCGCTATTTTTTTAACAGACGTGACTTGTGTTTTTATAAATTCACGCAATGTCATAAATTTTACAAGTGACAGTCAGCATTATATCTGAACTTCTTACTCAACTTGCGTACTTATAATTGAAGATCTACGAAAATCATATCTTAAAAATCACTTTGTCACTTTAATAACTAACAATTAAAATGTAAACGTGATTAACAGCGTTTTTTAACCGAAATCAATATCCCGACTGATAGAGATTTCATATATACTCATGTATGATCAAATATGATTATATATGATCTTATATAGCCATGTATGATTATGTATGAGATTTTTGTATGATCATATATGCGCATATCCGAATTTTGGTTACATATGATCATATATGATTATATATGGATGATATATAAAAATTCTAATTATTGATTAAATTAAGCTGAATTCCGCAGTTTGAGTGTTATCATCAGCATAATACCTCCTAAAAAGGCAACTGTATCTATAGTAACTACATCTGAGCGCGAAAATTCGATTCGAAAATTCATATAGGTCGTATCTATTATATATGATCATATATGCACATATCCGAATTTTGGTTACATATGGTCATATATGAACATAATATATGATTCATTTTTAGCCGGGATATTTAACAAGACATGTTTCAATAAATTATAGTCCCGTCAGAAGTCATTATCTATTATTATAATTATTTTATACTATATTATATAAATAAATGAATTATTATAACATTAAGGTAGGACTACGGTGAAAAAATAAAATTCTTCTGGTTTTATTTTAACATAATGATGTTTTGATGATATATTTACTATTATTATATGATGCTATGTATACAATTTCAGCAAGTCTAACTTATTTTACCCTTACAGTGTGCCATTATTGCATTTATTTGGTTTTTATCAAATGGTTTGAAAATATTTGTACATACTTAATTCAATGTAACAAACAAAACTTGGCATGATTTTTCATTTAAAGATTTTATTTATCCAAAATAAAATTATAACAAAATAAATTGTTTAAAAATGTAACTTTATTTATATTGTTTAGTAGTGGCACAATAAACTGTGTTTTTATAAAAAAAATGCCAACTTTTATTGTAAAGAGCATAAATAACTTATCCTAAAAGTTTCAAAAAGATTCATTAAAACCTCTTGCGCCAACCACTTTTGAAAGATAGAAAAATAAGTGTCGAGAAAAGCGCGTTTAAAGTTTCAATTTTGTATGCTATCTAATGTAAATGATTTTACTTGACCGCACGTAACTTTTTCGAATCATCGAGTTCTTAGATCTGACAGCTCTTAAAAATATTCTTAAAGTTACAACGTTTAAGAAAATATAATAACAAATTTATTAGTCCTACCTTAATGAAACTTATGTTACCAACTTCATAGGAACAAATTTTAATTGTACTTTGTAATAAATTATAATAGTGATTTTTAAGTTAATGATTATACTGTTCATTATTAGATTTATACTAGTATAAATTATTTAAAAACAAAAATGATGGAACACTGTTAATGTTCTTACTGTTAATCACAAGCTTAATGTTGTGTGGTCGTACTACATTTTGAACTATTACTAATATTCGTGAAAATGAATACTAATTGTGGTATAAAATTAAGGTGATGCTAAAGCCACCAGTCACCGACAAATATGAGAAACCACTTTTCTTATTTTATTTTTAATTTTGAGTAAATATCTCTATGAAACGTTATTGTCCTACTCAAAAACAACAACTTTTCAGAGAGATATTTTCTCAAAATTGAATATTGAATGAAAAAAGTGGATCCCCGTATTTTACAGTAACAAGAGGGTTTAGCATCACCTTAAGGGGATGCGGTGAAATAGCTTGAAAATTGATATAAATTACTTTTTTGTAATAAAATTGATAGCAAAAAATATTTCAACTTTATTGGGCAACAATAGGGTAAACTACCCAATAGATAGACGCTTAAGGATTTTCTCACTTTATACATTAGATTTTTGTATGATAATATCGTTTGTTTAAAACAATTTGACACTTATCGAATGTAAGAAAGTTCAATTTATCAGTAAAAAAACATTAGCAGTGTTAGAAGTTTTTGTTTAATTAGAAATTACAAAAATAGTGCGAAGACCTCATAAGGTAAAAGTACCTATTATGAAACGGTTTTCGGGGTGCATTTTATACTTTTATAAAATTGAGATTGAATAAGCATATAACGTTAAAACTTTTGATAGTACTCGAAGGGCTAGACTTTCCTTGAACAGATAATGACTTTAAAATACAAATTAAACGTTAATAATTAATTATATTAATAATATACTGAAGTGATCCATTATACGTATTATGAAACAGTGCAATCGCACGATGTCCGGGTGTTTCATAATTTATGTCCCTATTATGAAACGTAATAAATATGTAAATATTATTTTATTTGACTGTTTATACTTACAATTACTATATCTGTCGTAAACAATGCGCCTAATATACACGAGTAATAACGTCAACATAAGATTTACATCCTTTTTTAAAAGTTTTTAATAACAACAAAATGATCATATTTAGGATAATGCCTCATAGAATCGACTTCGTAATCTATAAGTTACAGGTTAGGCTGCTAAATTCAATAAACATGCTTATTTTACTTACTTTTCATATGTATACGGGAGCTATATCATTAAAATTTAGTATTTATTACTTCATAATACAGAAAATAATATGCAAATAGCTAAAATTATTAAAAAAAAGCCCTTGCAAAGGTGTTTCATAAATACGGACTTCCACTAACTCGTGCACTTATTATGAAACATGTGACATTTAAACAGTTTGTAGATAATTAAAATCTACGGACCGAAAGCTACAGTTTAAGCTGTTGCATATGGTGTCAAGTCATTTATATTTATAAATATAGTTAAAAACAAAGTCGTATAAATCAGCTGCTTCGGTTCCCAAATCCGCCGATCTGCACGGGTTTGGAGACATGCAAAATTGAATTATTTTTTATAATACTACTTATTCTATAACAATAATCATTTTCGTGTATTTACAGACGAAAACATTCATAATTATCAATAAAAATGTTATAATCGCTTATCATGTTATAATTATTTCTTATTTTATTATTTTTGATACTGTTTCATAAAAGGGACACAGTTAAGAGGGTGTTTCATAATAGGTACTTTTACCTTATATCCCAGTAGATAGACGATTGTCAATGTCCATTTACTTTGTTAGTCTATCTATTGGGTTTTTAGGTTATACATAGCGAAGACCCAATAGATATACGATATTTTTGAAGATACTTTATTGCATATAAAAAGAACATTTCGATCATAAATATCATATTTAATCTAATCGTAACAAGCCCTGCTGAGAATAGGTTTTTAAAATTCATTAAAATACATAGAGCTGATATTCAATAAATTTGAAAGACCGTTCTTGATCATACTTCTACCTATTAAAGATAATTAAAAAACATAGAGGTTATTAGAAACCATTTAAAACAATTAATAGTCATAAGATATACTTAAAAATTTTCAATAAACTTTAGTTGGTTTTTAATAATTAAATTCAATTTAAAGACATAGGAATTCATTGGACGTTATTCAGAAAAAAATAATTAAAATTCATTCATTTAATTGTTTTTTAAACTATACACGGAGAGAAATCGTCCGGTAAATTTTACTAAATAGTATAGGACATTTTACTTAAAAGTATAGTAATTTAGCCACAGACTGTAAGTTTTCAGGATTTTACCATGCAGTATTATAAAATTTCTAGTTTCGTAAATTTTACTATATTGTATTGTAAAATTTCCAAATTGAAATTAATAAATTTTATATTTTTTATTGACTCCTAAAATGAAAATTTGTTTGAAAAAATTATTTTAAAATTTTTTATTCTTGAATTGTGTAGTGATATTTATAGTATAGTTAGATTTTTATAGTATAGTTTAATGTTTAATGGAAATGATTATGAGTGATAGGAGATGATTGATGATAATGATGGTGATGGTGATGGTCGGTGGGTAGTAGAATAAAATTTCGCTTGCCGCAAATAACGTTTAATGGACCCTTATTTAAAACCTAAACTAATTTACTAATCTAACAATACGTTATAGATATCGCAGTACGAACACGCTCACATATGATTTTATATGCAACCAAATGAACTTATATATTAACCAAGGTGAAATTCGGGCGCTTGCATATTTGGATTAATCGTCCAGCCTCTAGCGGCAGATGCGCGTATCTCACTGCGATATTCGTTTGACTTCAATATTTGATTGGTTGGGAAGTTACGCGCGAAATTCGAATTTCATGTATAAAAAGCGAGTAATTAAAATTATAACGTGAAAAGCGCGATTTGAATATTCAATTAAATATTCAATTATTAGGTTGAAGTACATAATAATACTAAAATATGCATTATTTTATTATTGTATTATTTTATTTCAGAAATTAAAATTTTTACATCCAACATTTAGGTATAAAATAATATTTATTTGAAAGTAGCGTTACGTAAGTAACAATACAATTTTCAGCATCTATTCTACTCAATACATGATAGTATACTATACTATAATCATATATCTTATATGTTGAGAAATGCGTATCATAAAAGCAATCTTGAAATTGTTGACACAATACGAAAAATTCTCGTTCCTGAATGAGGATTTCAATAACAAAATAGAACTGAGGAGCATCTTCTGAAAACATAACTAAAATTGTATTTCGCCAGATTCTATTTTCATTAACATCAATCCACTTAGTAGTCGTTACTGTATTTTTCATAGGGTTAGGTAACATCGTAGTAAATTTATTAAAATTTTCTATAGAATTAATCAAAATCTCTTTCTGTTTACCGAATAAATATGATGGATAATCACATATTTTATTAATAAACCTATAACTTTGAATCAATGAAGTGGATATAGTTTGGATGGTGCAGATACGTACAGATATAAATCAAAATACAAGTTTTCAAACTTAACACGTGTTGGATTATAGGTTATTCACAAGGAGGAAAGAATTATTAAGATATTTCTATTTCATTGACAGTTTTTAACAGATTGGAGAAGATAAAATTATAACAGTTAATAGCAAAGATCCTTAGAAGAATTAATACAGTATTTATACAGATTGGGTAATTGAAGAAATTAAAAGAAAATTGGATTAATAAAGACGAAATACTTCTCGAATTATAAGATTTTTTGGAGCAAGCTGGAAAAAGGAAATTCTCAACGAAAAGAGTAAGAAATCATTATACTACTCTCCTGGTGTATTTAGCTATATTTAGCATATAATTACATAAATTCTTTTTTTTGTATAATAAGATAAATATTGGTTCATAGGTTATATTATTTTTGATAATTTATTTTATTAATGCTATTAAATCTTGGTTTAATAATAAATATAATTTTAAAATAATAAATTATAATAAACGTTAAATAATACAGATGCTAAATTTTAATTGATTATATTAAAGAACTATTATTATTAGTGATTCAGATTTATAAGTTCAAATTTGGAGGTTAACTTGATCACAATAAAATTTTATAAGGTTTTATATAGTACGAGGGTAGTTCAATAAGTCTTTAGAATGACCAACAGTTGGCGCGCGAATCGCTCCAAATCATCTGTTTTCAGTCAGCACCACTCCCGACTAGATATATGGTGCAGTCACAGTCCACATCTTCTGAGTTTACGTGTTTTTATAACCAATTGAAAAAAAAAAATTGCTTGTTAAGAAAAATGGAAAAAAACGAGTTCAGAGCGGTAATTAAACATTTTCATTTAAAGGGTTTAACTCCATATGAGATAAAAAATGAATTGGACTCAGTTCATGGCACATCTGCCCCTGCCTTAGCAACGGTTTATAACTGGGTAAATGAATTTAAGCGTGGTCGTACATCAATAAGTGACGAACCACGTTCAGGAAGGCCCGTAGAAGCAACTACTCCCGAAATCATCAATAAAATCCACGATATGGTGTTGAAGGATAGAAGATTAAAAGTGCGTGAGTTAGCTGAGGCCACAAGGATATCTATAGGTGCAGTTGTTTCAATTCTACATGAAAAATTAGGCATGAAAAAGCTATCGGCAAGATGGGTGCCGCGTTTGCTCTCAGCTGAGAATAAACGCAATAGAGTGGTCGCCTCTGAGGCTCTTTTGGCGCGCATAAGTCGGAATCCTGAGGAATTTTTTCGTCGATTTGTGACTGTGGATGAAACATGGATACACCACTACACTCCTGAGACAAAGGAACAATCCAAACAGTGGATTTCCACAGGCGAACCAGCTCCAAAGAAGGCAAAGACCGTAAAGTCAGCTGGTAAGGTTATGGCTACAGTTTTTTGGGATGCACGTGGAATTATACTTATTGACTACTTGGAAAAGGGTAAAACAATTACTGGTGAGTATTATGCATCATTATTAGAGCAGCTGAAAGAAGAAATTAAAAAAAAACGACCACATTTGGCGAGAAAAAAAATTCTCTTTCATCACGACAACGCTCGAGTTCACACATGCTTCGTTTCAATGGCTAAAATTGAAGAACTAAAATTCGAATTGGTCGAACACCCACCGTATTCACCAGATTTAGCCCCCAGTGACTTTTTCTTATTTCCAAACTTGAAAAAATGGCTCGGTGGACAGAGATTTACGGACAACGAAGACGTCATTGCCTCTGTAAGTGCTTATTTTGAGGAACTTCCGAAAACGCACTTTTCTGAAGGATTAAAAAAACTTAAAAAGCGATTGACCAAGTGTATAGAGCTCCAAGGAGATTATGTTGAAAAATAAAAAAAAATTTACCCAAAAAAAATTGTTTTTATACTTTATTCTAAAGACTTATTGAACTACCCTCGTATCTAATGGGAAGTAATAAAAGGACTTTAGATAAAGTTAAATCTAATGATATAGATGAAGAAGTAGTTAAAAAAAGAAAACTATTAGAAAATTTGCGTGATCAGGATGATAACAGATATGTTTCTGATTCTGAAGCCCCTTTCTCGGTGCATTTGATTGACAAGAGAGATGGGCATAACCTGGGTAATTGTCATCCTATGGTAATAGGTAGATATTTTAGAGTCAATAATATCTCATTGAATAGTATTAATACTTCTGATTCTGATAAGGTGGTTCTTGCGTTTAATTCTTATATTGAAGCAAATGAGTTTATAGAAAATAAAATACAATTATTGGATACTAATTGGAGAGCATATATTCCAGACTCTGCATTATAATTTACTGGCGTCATAAGAGATATTCCTTTAGAATTTGATGAAAACGATATTAGAGAGGGTATAATTGATGAGGAAATCCTCAAATACATAATTAGTATAACTAGAATTAAAAAAAGAATAGTGTCTGATACTGGGTCCAATTTGATTAATACAGGGTCCGTTAAAATAATTTTTAAAAATAAATTGCCAAAAAAAATATTTATTAATAGCTGCTATAGAAAAGTATTCAAATTTATACCTCAGGTTAGAAGATGTTACAAATGCCAAAAATTTGGACACATTAGTAGTAAGTGTAGATCAGCACCTAAATGTGTTATATGTGCCGGAGACCATGAGTCGCACATGGACTGTCAGGAAGAAGAAAGGTGTGTAAATTGTGGGGATAGCCATAAAGCATCGGATAAAGATTGTCCGTGCTTTAAATTTAGTAAGGAAGTTAATGAGCTTAAAATTAAACTTAATATTAGGTTTGAAGAGGCTCAGGATATAGTTAAAAAGAGACATTTTGAAAAGTATGCTGATGAAAGTAACATTGGGGAATCGTTTAAGAAAATAATTAAGGGGTTAAATTTAGACAATACTCACTATTCTATTAATGAAAGTAGAAACCCAATTGCTAATAGTACACGAAATATAACACCTAGTAATAACAAAATAAATAAGAAAATTATTGATGCTGAAGGTAAGAAAGTAGGACTATCGCTAATGAATGAATACTCTGAAAAACTAATGCTATTTTTAAGTAAAGAATTGGGTGATAATCATGAATTAATTATGAAAATAAAAGGTAAGGAACTTGATTTATTCTGCAATACTATGAATTATGAAGATAATGAAATGAATAATGATGATGATGAGGATTATTAATTATAATGATACAAATAATTAATTTTGGTTGTTAGGCTTTGTTAATAAAGAAAAGTTCTAAATATGATTCAGGTTATTTGGAATATAAAAAGCAGTTACTAATATAAAAGATTTAAAAAAAAAATAATACTAATAATAAAATGTGGTTTTACTAAAGTAAATCGGATAAAACATAACATATCACCAAAGAATATAATTAAATATCGAAAATAAGATTAGATAGCAATATTTAAGATGGATTGATGGTATTAATAAAAGAATTAATAATAATAAAGACACTATTATACAGATTAATTCATTATTTAATTATCTGTCTAACAGAATGTGATAATAATATTAAAATCATCAATATTAAATAATAAGTTATATAAGAAGTTGGATAATAAAGTAATTCTAGAATAATAAGTACTATTGACTATAAGGAGGTTTACAATACAGTTTTCTGATGCAAAGGAAAAGAAATTTATAAGGGTTAAATGAATGGGATCAAAGTGTAAAGTTAATATGACAGAATGCAATGGTGGTGTGAAGATAAAAACATTATTCCTAAAAAATTTTTTGGATTTCGCAGAAATAAATCTTGTTATGATTGTCATGCTATATTTAGAACGGAAATATGCCTAGCTAAAGCTAAAAATAAAGTTTTGGGAGCCCTATCGTTGGATTTACAAGGAGCATATGATAATGTAAACTTACAAATATTAGTCAATACTCTAATAGATTACAAACTTCCACCACTCATACTACAATTTATTGCTAATAGTATAAATAATAGAAAACTAACAGGATTTTATGATGGATTTGAACTTGGTGAAAGGTCAACTAATAAAGGTCTTCCACAAGGGAGCATTCTAAGCCCATTACTGTTTAATATATATCTTAGTAAAATTAATGAAAAGATTGGGAACTATTGCAGATTGATCTCCTTTGCTGATGACTTGATAATTTACTTCTCTGATACGGATATTAAAATGGTCATAAATGAATTAAATTATGCTGGTAAAATATTAAATGATTGGTTAAAGGAGATTTGTTTGAGTATTTCTTTTTCTAAGTCCAGATTTATTTTATTCTCTAAAAATTCAAAATTAATCAAAGAAAAAACTTATAGCATTAAATTTGAAAATGTGATTATGAGCAATTGTTCATCAATTAAATATCTAGGAGTTATGTGGGATTCACAGCTAAAATGGGACATTCATGTGAATTATTTATTAGGGAAAGCTAGACATATTTCCAGAATATTTAATAGTATTACTAAATTTAATAAAGGAGCTCATCCAATTACAGATCTTATGATATACAAACAATTTGTACGTCCATCCCTAGACTGGGGAGGTTTTCTATTTCATGAATGCACTAATAAACTAAGTAAAAAAATAAATGTAATTCAAAATGCTGCATTAAGAAATAGTTTAGGATGTATTAAAACGACGCCTATTAACGTTTTGCACCACTTGGCGGGCATTCTCACGTTACCTATTAGAAGAAAAAATTTAACTGAAAAATTTCTATGTAAACAACTAACTTTCCAAGATAGCATGTTAATGCCTAAATTACAATTATTACATGAATACATTTAAAAAAAAAATAATAGCCCTAAATATCTTAAATCATTTATTTACGAATGCTATACTCAAGTGCTTGAATACAAAAATATTTTAAATCGTAACAAGAAAAGTATAGGGTATGTGATACCATATTTTGCATTATACAAAAAATATAACATATATTTAACAGTTGGAATGGAAATTAAAAAGGATACAAACACTAACCAAAAACTATACGAAATTTTAAGAGAAAATATTAATTATTATAGTGATAGAGATAAAATAATTTTTACGGATGGTTCCAAAAAAGAATTTGCTACTGGATGTGCCTTATATGTTAAGAATCTTGATATTAGCATAATGTATAAAATGAATATGTTAAATAGTATTTTTTCAGCGGAAGCCTTTGCAATATTAAAAGCAATTGAATTGATATTGGAAAAAAAATGGCAAAATGTGATAATATGTACTGACTCAAAAAGCGTATTAACTAATTTAAAAAAACTAGGAATATCATCCAAAATTAATCCCATTATAGGTGAGATATTTAAGAAACTATTTATTTGGTATAATGACAATATTAACATTAGTTTGGTATGGGTTCCTAGTCACTGTGGTATTAAGGGTAATGAAAAGGCTGATGAACTAGCCAATAATGCTTTGTCTATGGAAATAATCACACATAATCTAATTCACTATTCAGAGATTTTTTTAACCTAAACCAAAGAGCCTTAAATGAAATGATTGAATATGTGAATAAATATGATTTTGGAAATGGTAGAAAAGGTGTTAAATTTATAAATTATAATAATAACTTTAAAAAAGACACATGGTTTTCATATTATGATTTGGATAGGAAAAGGACTACTATCATTAACAGAGTCAAAAGTAATCATGTTAGAACGAAAGACCATTTATTTAGAAAGAACATTCTTGAGTCTGATATGTGTACATGCGAAAATATCCAAACTTTGGAACACCTCATTTGGTATTGCCCTGATCACAGCAATTATAAAGAATCATTGATCCAGTTCTTACAATCAAAAGGGATTAGAATAGGTGATGATATATGTGAAATATTTAATAAAAGAAACATAAATATAATACTTAGAATTGTATTCTTTATTCTAATATGTGGAATTATAGTGTAGATGGGGTAAATATATAATTAACTATGAACTAATATTTTATATTATATTATTTTTTTAATTTTCTAATTTAATATATTAAGGATATAACTTTGAAGTTACTAAAGGAAACTAGGTATTTTAGATTTACAAAATTAAAAAAAATTTATAAAAAAAAACAAAAAAAAAAGCAATAAAAGAAAAAAAACAAAAAAAAAGATAGGACAAAATTTAATAAAAATAATAATAATAATAATAATAACAGAATAAAAATAAAGAATAAATAGATATAATCCAAAAAAAGGAGGGATAAAGGATTTTGCTCTATAATTTACAATTAAAATAAAGAAAAGATTTATAATTTTGTATTTATATATTAAAGAAAACGAAGAAATAGATTAAGGCTGAAGAAATAAAACATAATAAATTTCATAGAATGAAATGCAGACGAGATAACCAGTATATTTCAAGATAATTACAATAAAGAAGATATCAAGAAAAGTTGTGACTATTTAAACACAGAGGTCGTTAAGGAGACCGAGTGAATACTTGATAGTCACTAGATAACCTCCAAAATCAAAGTATATCAATGAAAGTGAAGGAAAATTAAACAGATAATTTTGACAAAGAAATAATAAGCACATTGAACTTAAGATTATAAGAAGAAAAAGTAAAATATTAATTTGAAACTAAGAAGAAAATAAGTTAAATATAAGTCTAGGACATAGCCTGGGGCTAATACCTGCGGAAGAAAAAAAAACATATCTACAGAGTGCTATAATATTCATAACCTCAATTTTTACTAAACTTTATTGTAATTTTTCCTATGAAGTTAGGCAATTTTTTATTCATGTTTTGTAAAAATTAACAAAAGTATTGTCAAAATTATCAAAAGTGTAGTAAAAAGGTCATTTTTGGTAGTCTATGACTAAATTACTATACTTTTTAGTGAAATTTACTAGACGTTTCGTAATATTTACTAGACGATTTCTCTCCGTATAAAGTACGCGTATAAAACTTCATTAAAGTTCATAAAAAAGTATACCAAAACTGCTCATTCAAAATAATTAAAATTAATTAAATTACAAAACATCATAAATGCTGATTCAATGTTGAAGCTCGTTGATCGTTAATAACATTTTTGCGCATTAAAATTTATTTAGTCTCAAATAATTTAAAGATATAGGAATTCATTGGATATTAATCAGAAGAAAACAATTCAAATTCATTCATTTATTTGGTTTTAATAAATTTATGCAAGTGCATTAACGTTTATTAAAATTTATAAAGGTCTATACTGAAATTGAACATTAAAAGATTTTAATGTCAATTAATTATAAAAATTCATTATAGTTGATTCAATATTATTAAAGTTAATTCATAGTTTGATAATTGAAATGTCGATGTTCATTGGAGATATAGAAGTTAATTAAAAATGATTTTACTTTAAAAAATGTTAATGAAATTTAAAAACCTATTTTCAGCAGGGAGTTTTTATGACATTAGAATTTGAAATTTTGCTTGAAAAATCATTAGTTTCGTAGATATAATAATATTTATAAACCGTCTATCTACTGGGCAGGCTACCCTAGCGAATTTTTTTAAAAACGCCAGTCATACCTTAAGTTTGGGTACACAACATTCAGCTTGGGACCTTAAAAAATTCCTATATGATTTTGAAGTACTAATAAACCAAAGTTATCATTTTACAAAAATAATTGATCCAAAAAAATCTATCTTGACACGTATTAAAAAAAGTATTAAGAAAATAATAAAAACGACATTTATCTATAATATCTTGTATATATATATAATAAACCATGGATGTATAGGTACTTCAAAAGTAATAACTTTTATTCACAACATACCCTTGTGGAAATAAAAAAGTAATAAAACGTAAGAAAACGTAAGAAAACGTAAGAAAACGTAAGAAAACGTAAGAAAACGTAAAAAAAACGCAAGAAAACGTAAGAAAATGTAAGAAAACGTAAGGTACCGTAAGATTCTGTTGGATTTCGGACATTTTTACGTTCCTTTACGGTTTCCTACAGATTGTTATACTCTATTACGGTTTCGTACGTTTTATTGGAAATTTTTGGAAAAATTGTGGAAAATTTGGAATCTTTGGAAAATACTGAAATTGTTGGAACATTTTTAAATTTTTGAAAAATTTTGAAACTTTTGGAAAACTTGGAAATTTTTAGAAAATTTACAAATTTTTAGAAAATTGGGAATTTTTAGAAAATTTGGAAATATTTGGAATATTTTGGAAATTGTAATTTCGAAGATGAAATAGTAATTTAATTCTGTAAGTAATTGGCGCACGACTCAAAATGTGTAACTCCCCATTCGCCCTAAGTTATATGCTTAAAAAAGTGCCTTAGTGTCGAACGGGGTATTGCCGGTCGCCTAAGCAAAAGTGCTTGTTATTTCTACTTTTCAATTGTTTTTTATTAATTTTAAATAATTATTATGTTAGTGCAAACCATAGACTTTAAAGATATCTTATTGTTTTAATATAAAAATTTAAGATATCGAAGCTATAAGACGAAATAAAAAGAAGCATTTTGACTGCATTTACTCCACATCAAAGGGTAATACCGGTCAGCCTTGGTACAATTCCGGTCACTACTAAAATTTACTTTTATAGGTAAAACTTTTTCTTAAATCAATTATATAAACCTTCATATAATCAGTCGCATTATTCGCACTTACATAGTGAAATATGTAACACATAACCATTGTTCAATCAATAGTATATTATGACACTGTTGTGGGAGATGGTTTTCTACCTTGCTTGAGCGAAGCGAGTGAGAAAATCGAGCAAGGTAGAAAAACACCTCCCACAACAGTCTCATACGATATTTTATAGCACAACAACCTCAAAATCGACAATAAAGTTAGCATTTTGAGGTTAGTGTGCTATAAAAACACTTAAGCAAAGTTGCCATACCTGAGAGCGCAGCGTTCTCTTAGCCTCACTTTCGGGAACGTCATATAAATAACATTGTGACCGGTATTACCCCAATTCTACTTAGTAATTTAAATTGCAATGACAAAAAAACAATAGGTTTATACTCTTTTTTATCACTACTTCGTATTCTTAGTTTGTTCAAATTAATAAAGTTGTATACAATAGCTGCATAAAGTAACAAATAATATGCATAAAAGCTTGTTTTATAGACCACATTTCTTATAAGAAATGTAAACCTAAACTTTAATTGTGTATAATTCCTTAATAATACTCAATAGAAGGATGTTTGAATACTAGATTAATTGCATTTTATGTTGCGTTTAATATACTATTCGAATTATAACGTAAAAATGTTTAGATTATTGAAAATAAAAGTAACCGCAACTAGCCAGTTACCGGCATTACCCCGTTCTCCCCTACATGCACTTGTAGCTCGGGTGATGATTTTAGCAATCAGTCATCTTACCTTAGCTAGAAATGGCCCTTTTACCCCCTAGTTGCACAATATACTATTATTCCCGACTCACTCGTAATGGACACTTTATTGACCTGAAAAGCGGGACAAAAGTAGTATATGATTCCCGCAAATCTACTGTCTCCTTCAAAGTTACTTTCTTCCCGTAAATGCATTTCGTTTTTTTTAAATTATTTTTCTCTATATTAATATACATTTTCAATAAATTTTAGTTTTTACCGAAAGTCCCTATTTTTAAATCAATAAAGTGGCCACAGTTAAGTCAGGAATAAAGTTCTATATGCAATACGAGGATAAAGTCGAGTATTCCCTCGGGTGATTACTGCCCGAGCGACACTCGGGCAGTAAACCCACCCTTAGGGATAATCTTCGACTTTATTCCCTTGTCACATAATGTACTATTCATCCCGCGTTACACACCGTATTTTCTTTAACAACGGCATGATTTAGCCTTTTTATGGGGTTTTTAACAATATCCATTTCTTTCCTGAAACAGGTGAGAAATTTCCATTTCCACTTCTTTGCGGATGAAAAATGATTCATTTCTCGCCTCTTTTAGGGTGAAAAATGGATATTTCTCACCTGTTTTTCATTTCTCATCTCTGTTCAGGGGAGAAATTAATATTTCTCAACACTTTGATCAAACTCGCTTGAAATACGTAATTTTCCAACCAATTAACAGGCATGAAAAAAGGGCCATTTCATGCCTGAGTTGAGAAAAATACGATGTGTAACACGCGTGAAAAGGACTGTCTCAGACTCGGATGATGATTTTGACGACCCCGACTTCCACTCGTGCTCAATCATCATCCTCGCTTAGAAAAAGCGAATTTTCCCCCCTAGTTGCACAATGTACTATAGTTTGAGAAAGCTAAGTGCCAATGAATTGACAGCGGTTTTTTATTATCATTCGATTTATATTCTGAAGATCTCATTTTGTTTTTTTGTACAATTAGGCTTTTTCACGTCTGACGTCAAACCAATTAGATGACGAAAAGGATGAGGGGTACAACAACGCGTTGCCAGGTTACTAGTTCTCGTCAGCTAATCAAATATCGAGAAAGCTATGGGGGTACAACAAAAATTACGTCAGACGTGAAAATACCTAATTTCAGGGGGACTTGTCGATTATTATACAAATTGGAAAATTATCAAAACCTCTGAAGTTACGTGCAGTTGTTTATAAGTTCGTAATTGTGTTTTACAAACAATTGGACGTAACTTTGTAGGTTTTGATAATTTATCAATTTTTATATAGCTAACTCCCCCTGAAACTATTTAAGGAACAATATAAGACCTTTACCATTTTAATCGGGTAACAAATAAAAAAGTGTCCACTGTTTCGTCAATTCTTTCTTTAGTTGGCGATTACTACTTTTGCAAGAACGGAATTTTGATAAATAGATTTTTTTTAGTTAGATGAGAATAGTACCTTGTTTTACACGCATACACACACCCACACACCAACAAATGTGTACGCACGCACGCACTCACGCACACACACACACACACGCGCGATTCAGACATCAACAATCATCATGAGTCACACCCTCTCCGGATTTTTCGCGACTGCTCAAGTGCAAACACATGTGTGTGCATTTGGTACATGTATTATTACGTCATCGATATTATACACGCGTTCTCGTGATGATGTCGTTTCAACGCTCGCCGAATTTCCCCGCGCGTCTTGGTAACACTGACTGCTGACGTCACAGCCGTTTGGTAGAGCAAGAAAATATACTTGGTGTATATAGGGGCGCGACAGAGACGGGAGAAACCTTGGCACCGTGCGCACAAACTAGGTATAATCAAAGGGAATCCGAAAAATTAAGGAGGGATGGAACGAGAATGAAGAGAGATGAGAATTGAGAGAGAAAGTAGATGCAGCAAATAAGGGTGGGAACGAGAGCGAGCGAGCGAGTGAAAGAGAAACAAGTAGAAAAATCGAAAGTTGTAACTTTCAATTATTTTTCGGTCGTAGCAAGAATCACGCATAGAAAAGCTTGACTTTTAAGGTTATGCAAAAAGTATCCTATAATCCCATCGTTACTTTTTACTTAATAAAGGTTGAAAAATGTTCAATCACGCAGGAGTAAAAAAAGAGCAGTAGTAATAGACACGGCGAAACAATGACAGCAGCTGGAGAGAGAGAGAGGGATGTAGCTTGGAGCTGAGACCAAAAGTGAGAGAGTATACAAAAGATGTAAAGTGTGCATGTGACGCGAGTACTCTACTGTATAGTGTAGGTATACTCGCGAGTCGCGGTCGCTTCTCGCGCCGACTGCACTGCACACACACGCACACCGACGAGAGTAGGCGGATCGAGTCACGGCAAACAGCGAGAAGGACAGACTCATCTAAAAGCCACATGCGCCGTCGGAGTGAGAGGAAGACGGAGAGCGCGAATCACTACGGAGGCCACGTCCAAAGTGTGCTGTTGTGTGCGTGAGTGCGCGCGCTCCATGCAGAGACGAGAGACAGAGACTCGAAATTCTTAATTCCAAGCGGCTCGCTCTGGTGTTAGTACTGTCAGTCCGCCGCGAAAATCTGGAGAGCAAGTAGTCCCGTAAAACGCGAATTACAGCGCGAACCGGGCCAAGTCAACTATAAACCTACTGTCAGACGCGAAGAGGGGGGCAATTCAACCGAGCAGTACACTGCAGAGGATCGACCGAAATTGCCGAAAGCAGGAGAAAAAAAGACAGACATAGGAGCACGGCGCTCGCGTGTGTACCCGTGCACGACCGTGGACGGCAGCAGTAGCAGCGGATGATAAGGGGGTCCCCTCCCCCCTCCTCCTTCCCCCGCAGTAGAGGCGAGAGCGAGTCAGCAGGCAGCAGAGTGTGCGCGAGAAAGAGAGGGGTTGGGTTGCCCGCCGCACACTTACGCACGCGTCGCCCGTGTGACGTGTGACTGCTGCTGCTGCTGCTGCTCTACTCTGCTCTGCTCTGCTCTGCTCTGCTCTACTCTGCGTGTGCCACACACTACAATACCGCCGTCGCCGCCGCCGCCGCCGCCGCCGCCGTCGACGACGACGACGTCGCTCATCATCCCGAGTCAAAGACGTGGACGTGGGACCTCGTCGTCATCCTCCTCCCGGCCCATGTGCACCAGCGCACCCTGAAAGATGCTCATCAAGGAATTGTGAGTACCTAATATACACACTCTGCGCCTATTGTTCGGGGGACCTTCGCCTCCAAGGTTCACCGCTGGCTGACTGTATCTTGTTCGCGAGGCCCCCCCCCCCCAATCGTTACTCCAAAATTCAAAGGCTAACCTATAACCCATACGCGAGCGCTCACGTTCGATCCGCGCTCTCTATCGTTTTGCGTGCTCTATATAGGTATCTATGGGCTCTCTCTCTCTCTCTCTCGCTCTAATAGCTCGCAAAGCTCGCATTGGCCTGCTGCTCTTGAACTGACTGCTGCATGCTGTCGATGATATGGTCAGCAGCGCGCGGATTAGGGCCGACACGGGGTGGCCTTGCCAACCCCCTCGTCATTTCCTTCTTTTCTTTCAAGAGAAAAAGATTGATTTTTTTTTCTCTAGAGAGAGAATGAGATGATCCGGAATCATGGTCGTTCTTGACTTTTTGGTGTTTTAAATTTTGGATCTCGTAGCTGTTTTCGAGACCGAAGGGCTTTTGACAATTTTAAATAGATCCTGCGGGACTCGCGCGGGAGAGCGATGGAGACGAGAGACTTTTAGATTTTGGAGCAAACACGCGTTTCATGGCCACGCGCGCAGACGCATCGACTTCGACGTGTATAGCCTTGGATGCGCTGCTGTCCTCGCCGAGGCTGTTTGCCGCTGTTATGCGCTTTCTTGACGATTCCGTGTCTTTTTTCTCTGTTGCAGCCGCGTCACCCTGCCCCTCACCGTCGAAGAGGTACGTACACAGCAACAAAGCAAGCTTCCGCAGGGTCTGGGTTGAACAGCGGAGCAGGATAGTGGTTGTGTCCGATGAGATTGCAGTATTGCCACTTGTCCGCACTGCAATTCATCTAACCACCGTTTATTGCTCGGGGATAATTAGCACCTTCAGTACTCTGCACATTCATTATGCTCTTACGTGCCATGCTGGACATCTTGCTATTTGTTTTTTAAGAAAATCCAAGATTTGTGAATTCCTAATAATTAAACCATATTTTTCTGTATATTTTCAGTAACTTTTAAGTTATTGACAGCATTAACATATATTTATTGTCTAAAATCATATTGAAATAACTTGAGTTACTAACATACAAACTAAATACACATGAACTCTACTTTGTAATTATTAAATTTGTTCAAGCTTAAATTTCAAAACATTTTGGGAACAGGCAAATCTACCTACTTTCTTAACATTTTTTCAAAATAGTTTAGTTCCTTATTTATAGGATTTAATGAATTTTATTTAAATGAACTATTAATTATTAAGCCATATTCTATGTATTATTTTTCAGTATCAAGTAGCTCAATTGTACTCTGTGGCAGAGGCTAGTAAAAATAACACCGGTGGGGGTGAGGGCATTGAAGTTTTGAAAAATGAACCCTTCACAGATTATCCGCTACTTGGCGGAAGGTATTCCTCTGGCCAATATACATACAAGATTTACCACTTAGCGAGCAAAGTGCCTGCTTTCATTCGCATGCTGCTACCCAAGAACTCACTAGAGATTCATGAGGAAGCATGGAATGCTTACCCTTACTGCAAAACTGTTATAAGTGTAATTATTCTCAGTTTTTGTCCACTATTCAGAAAGATTGTGAAGCTATCTTATTAATGTATGCTTGTCATTTTGCAGAATCCTGGTTATATGAAAGAGAATTTTATTATTGTCATAGAATCCTATCACATCGGAGATGTTGGAGACCAGGAAAATGTAAGAAACACCTAAATATTGAATTCCTGATTTGAATATATTACATAAATCTTTTCGTAAAATTTACTGTATTTATAATAATATTAATATTTCCATTATACCTTTCAAAGTTGAAAGAGGATCTTAAGTGATTCTCATCAAGTTTTAATAAACACATCAGAGTTTGATTTAAAATAGTGATGAGTCAGTCTTGAATCATGCAACAGAAAATGAGCTCATTTACTATTAAACACAATTAATAAAATGTATCATAATTTTAGGTTCACGAACTACCTTCAGACAAACTTAAAATCAGGGAAGTTGTACACATAGATATATCCAATGACCCAATTACTAGTGCAGATTACAAAGAGGATGAAGATCCAAGTAAGTTCAAGTCTGAAAAAACTGGTCGAGGGCCGCTGGTCAGCAAAGACTGGAAGCATCACGTTAATCCAGTGATGACCTGCTACAAACTTGTTACCTGTGAGTTCAAATGGTTTGGCCTGCAAACACGTGTAGAGAGCTTCATTCAGAAAGCTGAGAGGCGTCTGTTCACAAATTTCCATCGGCAAGTGTTCTGCTGGATGGACCGCTGGCATGGCCTTAATATGGAGGACATTCGAGCAATTGAAGATACTACAAAGGAGGAATTAGATAGGGTAAGAAAGCTTGATTTATTTAAAAATAAGTTAGTTATACTTCAGAAATATAGATAACCATTCACTAGCTAGAATTGAAGAAAAATATTGTCTAGCGACATTCAATTTTTATAAACTGAAAAATCAATTTTATTTTACAATTGATTTCTATCGTACAAAACTATGTTAAAAATTATTTCTTATTTCTAGAAATAGTATATCTAATTCTAGAAAAATATATCTTACTTTTAGAAATCAAAAATCTGATTTTTTTTTTTAAGAAATTATTAGTTTATAGAAGATAATTTGAATCTTATCTTTAGAAAGTAATGTACAATTTATTTTAAAATATTTTTTAATTGTACAAACTAAAATTTTAGTTATTATAATAATAAGCCTAATTATTTAAGTTTAATACTAAGTTTTTTGTACCTGAAAATAATCCTATATTAAAATCAAATTTAAAAAGCTATTACATATTATAGTATTTTAATAACTAAATACTAATTAAATTTATTTTTGCATTACAGCAAAGACAGAAAGGCGAAGTACGAGGAATGCGTGCCGATGATTGAGGCTTTGATAAGTACAGTGTAATAAGGTTAAATGAATTTCCCTTCAAAGTAATACGAGCGCCAGACTTACACCTATACACACATATGCATACACTCAAAGCCATACGCGGTCCTGCCGGATCGGGGCAGTTTCCAGAGTTTATCTGTCTAGATTCAGTGTCTACTCTAATTACTTACAATTTTAATTTATTTACATTTACAAACATTTAGATAAATGTATCTACAGTCAAAGAGTAACGATATTGTATTATTATTGATAAAACAAAAAAAAACGGAGATGCTGAAACAGACATTTGAGACGAATTGTATGTTCTTGAGACAATTAAGCACAGCGTAAAAAAGACAAAAATGGAATAAGGGGAGAGGGAGCAAAGTGAAAATGCAGTCTAGATAATTTAATCATTATTGAATAATTAATTGATAGAAAAAAGGTAGTCAATGATATTAGCTATTAACAGTTGTTAACAAGCAGATAAAACTTGCTTGCTGCAAACGCATAAGTGATTACGGATGAGTGGTTATACTAAGAGCCCATGTCGTGGTCTAATATTAAACGTAAAGAAGCTGCTATGTGAATTCCGAAAGTGCTAGTGTGTGATAAGCAACAAAGTTACAAACTAAAAGTAATATGAAAGAAAAGAAACAAAGAAAAAGATGAAAACAAATTTATGAAAGCACTTAATTTATTAAAAAAAACTTGCGCCAAGTCCTTAGAAAATTGCTCGTTATTTTTTTAAACAAATAGAAAAGATAAACCTCCTGTACTTTGAGCGTCAAGGCAGTTGCCGATATTCCAGTTGGAGTTTCGGATCAATCGAGTAATAAATACATATAAGCGATTCACTCGCATTACGCTTCTCCACTTAATCCGTGGATCTTAACAGTGGCTTTGTCCAGAGGACGACTTTTTCTTTTAATTAAGCGTCTATCTTTTTAGTAAAGAATTTTGAGCCTCAGTATTCGAGCAAACTGAACTCTCACTTCTTGTGGGATTACAGTCGTTAATTGCTCCTTGTAATAAAGTGAATAAATATAAAATAATTGGTATGAATTAGGCGTATGTGTAGAAACGAGTGTAGGCTATCTGAATTTCAGCGAAATTTGGGCGTCAACAACTTAGGATGTGTTAATTGTACATAAACCAAGCATACAATGAAATTCTGATATACTTTTGCATGATATATTTCGTTATATCTGATTTAAAATAGCAAATGCCTTTCTCTTAAGCTATGCAGCTTTTTATTTTTTTACAATTACAATATACTATTTTCCTATTTATAGTAAATATTTTTTTTTCTTGAATTGTAAGTTATATACTGCCCAAAGAAGAATGCTTGAGAGAAAAATTATATAAAATTATATGAAAATAAGGCAGAAAATTATTTTTCGAATATTTATTCAAAATTAATTGAAATAGATCAACAAATTTCATATACAGTTGTTAAAAGTTCAAGAAAATCTAGTGACTTTGAACAATTATATATTATCATATATAGTTATTATATGTATTTATTTATGTATAAGTATATATAATCATATATAACTATACATTTGTATAGAAACAAAGTCTGTATATAGTCTATTTAATTTTTCCCAGAATAGAAAAAGAAGTTAATCAATGATCTCGTTGAATTCAGTGTAGTTTAATTGTCATTTGCACAAACAGATCTGTAGAAAATGTTCTGGCAGGGAGGCTAGCAAAGAAACTCATGGTAGCTACTTTTTAATCAATAAACAGCTTCTACGTTATTAAATGTCAAGGTTGGAAAAGTGTTTCATCTAAAATAACAATGGTTTCTCGATGTATACACATGCTTGCATGCACTTTCCAATTGAATTTCATTGTATGTGTATTTAAAAAAGGAAAACCAACTACCTTTCATCCTAATGAATGCTATTTGATCTAGTTAATAAAATTAGTTGTTCCTCGTATTACGCAGGGCCGAGATCCCTGTAGCGCTGCCAAAGGGCTGATAGTGAAGAAGATATCCCAACATACGCATATATACGCGTATGTTTATACGAATCTGAATAAGCATACGTTCATATATACGTTTGTAACAAAAAATATGTATATGTATATACGAGAAAGTAAAGTATACATATGTCAGTCAAGTGGTCAAAAAAGATAATAAAGCCATAAGATAATAACGTATAAAATTTATTAATTCCTTAATGTAGAAAAAATATAGTATAAACATCTTGAATACTTCATATAAAGTATATTGAATCAGTTTTTAAAAAATAAATATCGTATATATATCACATTGCACTGCCAAATGTGCAATTAAATTTTCAATTATATCACTAGTGAAGAAACTACTGTTGCCTCCAACATTTACAACAATGCTGTTAGTAAACCAAAGGAGTTCAGAACAACTATTGCATTAACAATTCAACTAAAAAAAGTATTTACATGCTGTATTCCTTTATGAGGCTGCCAGTAATAACCAGCCTTTGAATCTCTGATGTTCCTTCATAAATTTCAGTTATGCGAGCATCTCTATAATGTCGTTCAGCAGGCATATCTGTTACATATCCCATTCCTCCCAGAATTTGGATACACTGGTGAGAACAAAATGTTGCAGCTTCAGATGCTGATAGTTTTGCCATTGCAGCTTCCTAAAAAAAACTTGTTTACATATATATATATATAACCAAGCATGACCCCGAGTTCAATTCAATGGACTAAAACATTAAGTAGTTCAATTTTTCGGATACCCGCCCCACCCCCTACAGTAAACAATCATTTTAAATTAAAAAACAGTTTGAATAGTTGAAAAAAATGTAACTAAAATCATATTTTATAAAGACAAAATTTGACGCTATATAAATGTTAAAACAATTGTTTAAATTATTAATAGTAAAATGTAATAATTCTTGGAAGGGACAGCAGCGTACTATAAGAATGGATAAAGTCTTTTATGAAGGTTCATGTATAAGACAACTTAATTCACACAAATAATACCTCACCTTAGTATACGGTTTCCCTTGATCTTTCAAATATGCAGCTCTCCATGTCAATAACCTAGAACTCTCAAGCTTCATGGCCATGTCGGCCAATTTAACTTGAATAGTTTGTAATTTTATAATTGCATTGCCAAAGGCAGTTCTTTTGCTGGCATATTCCATTGCACAGTCAAGAGAAGCTTGTGCGATACCCAAAGCTTGTGAAGCTACTCCGATTCTGCCACCATCTAAAAATTCAACACAAATTCATTAATTATTGACATTAATGTATACATATAATATAATCTATATATAAAAGGACAAGTTCCGACTGACTGACTGATTCATTCATCAACGACTAGCCAAAACCATTAAACCTAGCGTCTTGAAATTTGATTGGTATATTGTTTTTACATCGTAGGGAACAAATAAGAAGGGATTTTATTTAATTCTAACTCTGAGGGGGTACATTTTATAAATTTCAATTTTTATAGCGTTTAAAGCCGTAAAATGTGTTTTTACGAAATTATTTCAAATCTCCAAGGCCCGATGAGAGATCGGTTTTTTATTTTTTATAGATTTTTTAATTCCAATTTCTAGAAAGCAATTTCTGGGTTTTTACCTAATCGACCGCCAAGTGGGTAAGTTTTTCAAATTTCGAATCCTAAATTGGTAAAAAATGACAAAATGTGATTTTACGGGATACAATTTTTTTAAAAAATCTCCAAGGTCCGATGAGATATTAGTTGTTTTATCGTTTTATAGATTTTTTAATTCCAATTTCTAGAAAGTAATTTCCTAGTTTTTCCCTAATCGACCGCTAAGTGGGTAAATTTTTCCAATTTTTAGTCCAAAATTGGTAAAAAATGACAAAAGGTTATTTTAAAGAATTTGATTTATTTTTAAATCTCCAAGGCCTGATGAAATATCAGCTGTTTCATCCTTTTAAAGTTTTCTTAATACTAATGACTAGAAAGTAATTTCTGGATTTTGTTTCTTTCATCGACCGCTGAATGGGTATATCTTTTAATTTTTTAATTCTAAATTGGTAAAAAATGGCGAAATGTAATTTTACGGATTCATTCAAAATCTTCATGGCCTGATCAGATATCGACTTAGCTATCGTTTAAAAAGCTTACTACTAACTTATAAAAAGTAATTTCACAGCTATTCCCTAGTTAACACCAAGTAGGTTAATTGTCCAAAATTCAACCTCTATCTTCTATATGTAGATTCTGACTGACTGACTGACCGACTCATCAACACCCACCCAAAACCCTTAAACTCAGCGACTTGAAATTTGGACAGTATATATACGAAAGTTCAGTCTTGATATGATACTTTGTAAAAATTGCAGCCAACGCCACGACAGAGGATGCTAGTATAGATATATGCATATAACAGTTAGACGATACATTAGACAGATTCATTATTTTTTATACTTCTAAAAGATCTGTGTAACAAGTAATTAATTATGTTACAATAATGAAAATTCATACTTGAAAGCTTTCATGCCTATTTACTAAAAAAATAAAAAATATCAAAAACTCTTGTTTTGCTTTAAACATTTGAAATTATAGTAGAAATATAAGGACTTATCTTAAAACATAAAAATCATTTTGTATCAATAAATAAAAAAAATACATACCTAAAGTCATCATAGCAATTTTAAAACCCATTCCAGGATCACCTAATATATTTTCAGATGGGACTGAGCAATCTTCAAAGATAAGAGAACAAGTGCTACTGCCTCTAATTCCCAACTTATCTTCTTTCTTTCCAACAGACAATCCTTCTGTTGGCTTATCAACTATAAATGCACTAATTCCTTTATGTTTTTTTGACTTATCGGTAGTTGCAAATACTACTGTACTATTTGCTTCATAGCCATTCGTTATCCAAGACTTTGTACCATTAATTATGTATCGACTTCCATCTGATTTGGCTGTAGCCGATGCAGCGCCAGCATCCGAACCATTACCAGGTTCACTGAGAGCGAAACAACCAACCTTGTCTCCATTTGTAAATGGTCGAATGTACTTTTCTTTCTGTTTATCATTACCAAATTTTTCTAAAGGCCCTAAATAAAGAGAATTGTTCACACTCATAATTATACCAGTGCTAGCACACCCTCTAGAAATTTCTTCCATCGCTATGGCATATGCAAGATAATCAAGTCCAGTTCCACCTAGAGATTCAGGTACCGTCATAGCCAACAAACCAAGCTCACCCATTTTCTTTACTTGATCTTTGGGGAAGAGATGCTCTCGATCAAGTTTTGCAGCTATTGGTTTCAATTCTTCTTCTGCAAAAGCTCTTGAATAAATAAATTTATTGTTAATGAATGCACATATTTAACATTGCATAATTTCAATAGTTAACTTTTGTAATTTTTGAGACAAAAATTAGATTATCCATAATTTTTAATAAATAATTAGATACCTAGTTCATTTTTAATAGCACTACTCAATGAAATTTTTTCAAAATTACTTAAAAATTAATTGAATAAAATAAAAACATGTTTTTTGAGTATAAGTTGTTCGATAAAAAATATATTCACTAATACTATTAATAATTATTACATTTTCAATTTATAACCACAAAATAAAATGAAAAAATTCAAACATACCTGCATGTTTGTTGTATCATTTGATGAGTCTCTGGTAAAGATGAAAGAGAAGCAATATTCCGGTGGACACATATTTGGATAAATGATCTGCAGGCTCCTACAGAGAGACGTTAAAAAACGTAATTCCAATACTAATAAATATTGAATTAAATATACATATAAAACTCTACATATGTAAATTTTAAAAATTATATTAATTTAAAATTACCAATACAAAATATTTAGAACGTAAAGAATTTACTTTTAAACTTTCCTTGTTTTAATTAAAAAGCGTTAATTGAATGGATCTGCATTTATAAATTTCATTTAAAAACTGCACCTATGTAATTAGTATTCTGTCACCAAAAGTTTAGTATGATTTATTTTTTAACTTCTAAATGAAATGTAAATTCCACATCCTTACCTAACATTTATAAAAAGGAATTTGCTTTAATTTAATAGAAAAGTGATGAGTAATGTCTAAGTAGCCAGAGTGTACTGTCTGGAAATCTTTGACCTGCTATCCCAGATAACAGCACGTGCCGGGCACGGTGGCTCATGGCGTGACGGCTTTCTGCCGTCAGCGTGCGGTCATGCGTGGTCACCATTTTTTATTTTTTCCCAGATAGCATTGAGTCGGCACTGTGTCGGCACGCTGACGGCCCGCGGGCCGCCCGCGGTCCGGCATTGTGACGGATTCCTGCCCCCCCAGATAGCATTGAGTCGGCACTGTGTCGGCACGCTGACGGCCCGCGGGCCGCCCGCGGTCCGGCATTGTGACGGATTCCTGCCCCGCTTCTGAGACGGCACGGTGCAGGAACGCGGTCCTGGCACGCGGGCCGTCATAGTGCCGTCATTTTGCCGACGCAATTTGCATGCGCGATTGGTGCTGCGGCCCGCGTGCCGGCAACGTGTCAGCACTGTGCCGTGCAATTTGCCGACAATATGCCAGCACGGCGATATATATATATATATATATATATATATATATATATATATTATTTATATTAAATGTATAATTTTATCATAATAAAAATACTATATTTTATATTTGTAATTTTTTATTTATACACTTTAAATATTTAATATAATTGTACAATAAATTAATAAGTTAATACATAATATATATATGGTTTTGCAGAATAACAACATAAGTCCACTTTTCTGTTTTGAAGATACTAATACTTAAAATTTTTATTTTCCATTTGAACTAATGTAAAAAAAATCATAAATAGTAGATAAGGCTACTTATTTTTACACTTTCTTGATTTTGTGCACTTTTATCTGAAAATATACTATATAAAGATATTAAAATCGCTTAAAACTCAATTTTCAAAAAAATGGACTTGAGTTGTTTTTCCGGGAATCCGCAGCAGATATATACATACAATAATAACACATATATACCATTTATTTACGTAAATATTTAAATTTAATTATAATTTTATACTTTAATTATGATTATTCACATACCCCTACTGAATAATCTCAAGTAAGATTCTCACCTGAGATCTCATACGAAAATCTCATGTTATTATATGTACACTTAATGAAATATTGAAATTCGTTCAGAATGAACTTTTACTACAGTTTCTTTTTATTATTCTTGAAGTTTCTTTCGTCTTTACAATACATCAGGAAAGTATAATACATTTTTGGCCAATTTTTATTTGAAAATTTTTATATTTAAAATTTTGAAATTTTAAATCTCACCTGAGATCCTACCAGAGATCTCGTGTGAGATTTTGAGTAAAATTTCATGAGGTTTTCGCATGATATTTCGCATGATTATATATATATATATATATATATATATATATATATATATATATATATATATCCCTACCAAAAAATCTCAGGTGAAATATCATACGAAAACCTCATGAATTTTTACTCAAAATCTCACACGAGATCTCTGGTAAGATCTCAGGTAATATTTAAAATTTCAAAATTTGATATATAAAAATTTTCAAATAAAAAATTGGCCTAAAAATGTATTATACTTTCCTGATGTATTGTAAAGACGAAATAAACGTCAAGACTAATAAAAAAAAACTGTAGTAAAAGTTCATTCTGAACGAATTTCAATATTTCATAATAATATATATTTCACGTAAACCCGTGAAGAAATTTTTTACATTTCGCTGAAAATGTTTTTACTAGTTTAGAATAGTGAAAAAAGCATGTAAATAAAATTTTAGCTCATAAGACCCAAATCTTGCAGAACCGTGACCCTAAAAATAAAGTTTATTTAAATTTTTTAAAAAGTAGAAAATTCAATTCGAGATAGGTGCAATTTGGGTATTTACATATATATATATATATATATATATATATATATATATATATATATTTATATAGATAGATATATGCATATATATATGCATTTTTTTCTGTAAATTTTCTGTACAATATGCTGACATTTTTTTCAGACCCCAATTATCACGTTTCTGATTGGTTTATAAAAGATATACCGTTATATGCTATTTAAAAAATTTCGGCAGTTTATTTTAATCTCAAAATTTTGTAGTAAAAAGCTCGGTCCATGGTCTACCTGGTCTCATTTTGAAGCTCTTATTACTATATAACGGTATATCTTTTATAAATCAATCAGAAACGTGGTAATTAGGGCCTAAAAAAAGTGTTAGCATATTCTATAGAAAATTTACAGAAAAATATACAGAAAAATAATAAAAATGTATATGTGTAAATACCTAAATTGCACCTATCTGGAGCTAAAAATCATTAAAGTTTTCTATGTTTCTAAGAATTGAAAAAAACTTTATTTTTAATAGGGCCACAGTTCTGCATAGTTAGGGTATTGTGATCTAAATTTTTTTTGCATACATTTTTTAACTATTCTGAACTAGTAAAAACATTTTGAACGAAATGTAAAAAATTTCTTCCCTGGTCGACGTGGAATATATATATATATATATAGTCTCTGAAAATATTTACGTAAATAATGGTATATTTCGGGAGCCTGCAGCTCCAGGAGGCTACGGTCACTCAAACGGACCAGTGGCTGAACCAGCTGGTCCTTGTGCAGGTTCCCCTATTGAAAATATCAAGCTAAATCTCAAGCTTCAAATCCAGCGATGAGTTTGAATCCGGCTCGATCGAACTTGAAATTCAACGATGAGTTTGAATCCAGCTTGATCAAACTTGAAATGTAGGTCGATCAGGGTGGATCTTTCGAGTTTGATTTCGAGCTTGAAATCGAGCTGGATTTTAAGTTCGATCAAACCAGATTCAAGCTCATCGTTGAATTTCAAGCTTGAAATCCAGCTTCAATTTTTTAACAGGGATCGCTTGAGCAGCAACTCGCAAGAAGCCTCCTACTCAATTCTCGTTGCCCCTGCGTCATCGAGAGTTTTGCAGGCATGTCCATGCGCTCGTACGACAACAGCATGACCTTGGGTACCATTCAGCAGATCGCTATCACATCCAGGCAGGCGCACACCGTTTCTGCGCTCAAAGTGTTATGAACTCTGTTGAAAAAAACGAAAAAAATAAAAATTTTTATTGCATTATGGGTTGGAAAGTTATAATAGAATGATGAATAAATTACCTTTGCTAGGCCCTCCTTGCAGCTCAGCTTGCAAGTCTGAAAACGATGTCATTTTTGTCGCTCCCAGCCTCAGCTTGTCTACCTCAGTCTTGGGTCAGTCGCTGAATCGGCAGTCTTTGTTCCTTGACGTCGTCTCTCAGTACGTGCTGGATCGGTTCTAGAGTTATTTTCTGACGTCTCTCAACGGCATCTGAAAACAATTATTATTTTTATTTTAATAGAAGTAATAATAACACTAAAGAATTCCCAGACGGAAAAATAAATTTCATGAATGTCGCAGATGTTAGAATTCTTTATGAACTCTTTTCAAACTGTTTAAGAATCCTTTTCTAACTTACATTCATAATTATTCTTAAAGTGTTCGAAAAAAATCCTTAGAAAAAATTCATTTTTTGCTGTCTGGGTAATAATCATAATAATTATAATGTTATTAGAATTATTCTCTTGTAATGTAAAAATTACCTCAATATTGCTATTTTTTCAAACAAAAATAAAAGAATTTTGTTTTTATGTGAGAGAGGGCCCCGTCCTCGCCCATCTCTGTGAGGCACAACCAACATTCTCTGCCCCTCCAACGCTTCCTTACATTTTTTTAAATTTAATTACGTAATTAAAAATTAAAATAAATTAAATTAAAATTAAAAATTAAAAACTTAAAAATTAAAAATAGGGCCGCCCGCGGTCCGGCATTGTGACGGATTCCTGCCCCGCTTCTGAGACGGCACGGTGCAGGAACGCGGTCCTGGCACGCGGGCCGTCATAGTGCCGTCATTTTGCCGACGCAATTTGCATGCGCGATTGGTACTGCGGCCCGCGTGCCGGCAACGTGTCAGCACTGTGCGGTGCAATTTGCCGACAATATGCCAGCACGGCGATATATATATATATATATATATTATTTATATTAAATGTATAATTTTATCATAATAAAAATACTGTATTTTATATTTGTAATATTTTATTTATATACTTTAAATATTTAATTTTTGTACTATAAATTAATAAGTTAATACATAATATATATATGGTTTTGCAGAATAACAACATAAGTCCACTTTTCTGTTTTGAAGATACTAATACTTAAAATTTTTATTTTCCATTTGAACTAATGTAAAAAAAATCATAAATAGTAGATAAGGCTACTTATTTTTACACTTTCTTGATTTTGTGCACTTTTATCTGAAAATATACTATATAAAGATATTAAAATCGCTTAAAACTCAATTTTCAAAAAAATGGACTTGAGTTGTTTTTCCGGGAATCCGCAGCAGATATATACATACAATAATAACACATATATACCATTTATTTACGTAAATATTTAAATTTAATTATAATTTTATACTTTAATTATGATTATTCACATACCCCTACTGAATAATCTCAAGTAAGATTCTCACCTGAGATCTCATACGAAAATCTCATGTTATTATATGTTCACTTAATGAAATATTGAAATTCGTTCAGAATGAACTTTTACTACAGTTTCTTTTTATTATTCTTGAAGTTTCTTTCGTCTTTACAATACATCAGGAAAGTATAATACATTTTTGGCCAATTTTTATTTGAAAATTTTTATATATAAAATTTTGAAATTTTAAATCTCACCTGAGATCCTACCAGAGATCTCGTGTGAGATTTTGAGTAAAATTTCATGAGGTTTTCGCATGATATTTCGCATGATTTTATATATATATATATATATATATATATATATATATATATATATATATATATATATATATCTATATATATATATATATATATATATATATATATCCCTACCAAAAAATCTCAGGTGAAATATCATACGAAAACCTCATGAATTTTTACTCAAAATCTCACACGAGATCTCTGGTAAGATCTCAGGTAATATTTAAAATTTCAAAATTTGATATATAAAAATTTTCAAATAAAAAATTGGCCTAAAAATGTATTATACTTTCCTGATGTATTGTAAAGACGAAATAAACGTCAAGACTAATAAAAAAAAACTGTAGTAAAAGTTCATTCTGAACGAATTTCAATATTTCATAATAATATATATTTCACGTAAACCCGTGAATATATATATATATATATATATATGTAAATACCCAAATTGCACCTATCTCGAATTGAATTGTCTACTTTTTTAAAAATTTAATTAAACTTTATTTTTAGGGTCACGGTTCTGCAAGATTTGGGTCTTATGAGCTAAAATTTTATTTACATGCTTTTTTCACTATTCTAAACTAGTAAAAACATTTTCAGCGAAATGTAAAAAATTTCTTCATATATATATATATATATATATATATATATATATATATATATATATATAGATAGATATATGCATATATATATGCATTTTTTTCTGTAAATTTTCTGTACAATATGCTGACATTTTTTTCAGACCCCAATTATCACGTTTCTGATTGGTTTATAAAAGATATACCATTATATGCTATTTAAAAAATTTCGGCAGTTTATTTTAATCTCAAAATTTTGTAGTAAAAAGCTCGGTCCATGGTCTACCTGGTCTCATTTTGAAGCTCTTATTACTATATAACGGTATATCTTTTATAAATCAATCAGAAACGTGGTAATTAGGGCCTAAAAAAAGTGTTAGCATATTCTATAGAAAATTTACAGAAAAATAATAAAAATGTATATGTGTAAATACCTAAATTGCACCTATCTGGAGCTAAAAATCATTAAAGTTTTCTATGTTTCTAAGAATTGAAAAAAACTTTATTTTAATAGGGCCACAGTTCTGCATAGTTAGGGTATTGTGATCTAAATTTTTTTTGCATACATTTTTTAACTATTCTGAACTAGTAAAAACATTTTGAACGAAATGTAAAAAATTTCTTCCCTGGTCGACGTGGAATATATATATATATAGTCTCTGAAAATATTTACGTAAATAATGGTATATTTCGGGAGCCTGCAGCTCCAGGAGGCTACGGTCACTCAAACGGACCAGTGGCTGAACCAGCTGGTCCTTGTGCAGGTTCCCCTATTGAAAATATCAAGCTAAATCTCAAGCTTCAAATCCAGCGATGAGTTTGAATCCGGCTCGATCGAACTTGAAATTCAACGATGAGTTTGAATCCAGCTTGATCAAACTTGAAATGTAGGTCGATCAGGGTGGATCTTTCGAGTTTGATTTCGAGCTTGAAATCGAGCTGGATTTTAAGTTCGATCAAACCAGATTCAAGCTCATCGTTGAATTTCAAGCTTGAAATCCAGCTTCAATTTTTTAACAGGGATCGCCTGAGCAGCAACTCGCAAGAAGCCTCCTACTCAATTCTCGTTGCCCCTGCGTCATCGAGAGTTTTGCAGGCATGTCCATGCGCTCGTACGACAACAGCATGACCTTGGGAACCATTCAGCAGATCGCTATCACATCCAGGCAGGCGCACACCGTTTCTGCGCCCAAAGTGTTATGAACTCTGTTGAAAAAAACGAAAAAAATAAAAATTTTTATTGCATTATGGGTTGGAAAGTTATAATAGAATGATGAATAAATTACCTTTGCTAGGCCCTCCTTGCAGCTCAGCTTGCAAGTCTGAAAACGATGTCATTTTTGTCGCTCCCAGCCTCAGCTTGTCTACCTCAGTCTTGGGTCAGTCGCTGAATCGGCAGTCTTTGTTCCTTGACGTCGTCTCTCAGTACGTGCTGGATCGGTTCTAGAGTTATTTTCTGACGTCTCTCAACGGCATCTGAAAACAATTATTATTTTTATTTTAATAGAAGTAATAATAACACTAAAGAATTCCCAGACGGAAAAACATATTTCATGAATGTCGCAGATGTTAGAATTCTTTATGAACTCTTTTCAAACTGTTTAAGAATCCTTTTCTAACTTACATTCATAATTATTCTTAAAGTGTTCGAAAAAAATCCTTAGAAAAAATTCATTTTTTGCTGTCTGGGTAATAATCATAATAATTATAATGTTATTAGAAGTATTCTCTTGTAATGTAAAAATTACCTCAATATTGCTATTTTTTCAAACAAAAATAAAAGAATTTTTTTTTTATGTGAGAGAGGGCCCCGTCCTCGCCCATCTCTGTGAGGCACAACCAACATTCTCTGCCCCTCCAACGCTTCCTTACATTTTTTTTAATTTAATTACGTAATTAAAAATTAAAATATAATTAAAAAATAAAAGATTAGTAAATTGATAATTGAATTTAGTAAATAAATGAACAAATAAATAAAATATAAAATGTAAGAAAACGTTCTATTCATATAAAAAGTCCACGTTAATTTCAGCAAGTGATAATATAAAAAGAATGCAAACTAATATAATAAACGTGTACTTTTTATATGAACTTCCCTAAAAAGTAAAAAAATAAATAAAGTTGCCTTTATAAAACGCAAAGAAAAATGTAGCAAGCTAGTATTTTTCTTGGTGTTTTATAAATGCGTAGATGTCCGGAAATTCTTCGGCCCCATCCTCAGGCTGGCCGTTGTCCTCCATCATGGTGTTGCTGTGGTCGTCATGATCCTTGTTGTTCTCGGCGTCGCTTTCGATCTCCGTGTCATCGTCCGGGTAAGGTTCTGCACCTCCTCTGCCAGGTCGGCACTCCTCCAAATACTCCGCGGGGTATTCGCCAGAGTGGGTCCTTCCATCGAATTCTCCGTCCTCTGATTCCCTGATATATTTTATATTTTATTTTAAATTAATTTGATTTTGCTTCATCACAGAGGAAGCTTTGGGATGGTAATAAAAAAGTTTTGCTAAAATCACTATAGAAATATCTTTTGAGACAATAGGAATCAACATACACTATTTTTAGAAAATGTCTGTATGAATGAGCGTGCGTGAGTGCGTGCGCGTGTATGTGTGCTGCGTGTATGCATGCATGCATGCGTGCATGTGTGTGCGCGTGTATGTGTATGTGCATGCGTGTGTGTCCGTATGCTCGTATGTGTGTGTGCGTGCGTGTGAGTGAGTGAGTGTGTGTACGTGCGTGCGTGCGTGCGTGTGAGTGAGTGTGTATGTGCGAGCGTGTGATTGTGTGTGCGTGCGAGTGAGTGAGTTAGTGTGTGCGCATGTGCGTGTGTGTGTGTGTCACACCATATTTTTTTGTAACACATGTATGGATTTTTGCGTTTTTTAAAATAAGTTTTTAAATAAACGGGCAAAAAAGAAATTTTTTGGCGGGCAACAAAAATGGTTAACGGGTAAAAAAACCTTTTTACCCGCTTATCCGGACAGAATAGTACATTATTACAACAAGGGACGAAAGTAGCAGTTTTTCCCGCGGGCAGTAATCACCCGCGAAATCTACTTTCACATTGTAGGGTTTTTTGGAATGTTAGATATAACGTACCTATAACAATAGTTATAAAAGACGTGAAAAACTGTAATTTAATCTAAATATGTAATTTTAGTAAAAAATTATCTTTTGACAATTCATCAATACTAAAAATACAGCTTTTTTAAGATATTGATTAAAAAAAGATAAGTAAATTTAAAATTAATTTCATATTGAAACAATCAATGAAGTTTGAGAAAGCAAAGTGCCAAGGAATTGCCAGCGGTTTTTTACATGTTCTATGATAATATTTAACAGGAGGCCACTTACCAGAGTTTATCAGGTGGATTCTGCTGTAAATGGTCGAAATTTTCTGTAGGTGCGTCATCTTCGTCGGGTATTTCATCCTTCAGGTTATCGAATCCTACATAGCTCCTTGGACTGGACAGCTGCTGATGATCATCCCTCTCCCTCTCGTCGTCTGAAGTTTCTTCTAAAACTCTTCTTCTTTTTGGACTGGGTGGCAGGGGTTCTTGATGTTCTTCTTCTTCTTCTTCTTCTTCTTCTTCTTCTTCTTCATAAGGAGCTCGTCTTCTCCTCGGAGATGGTGGCAGCTGCTCCTCATCTCTTTCTTCGGGCAGTAGCTCGTCTCTGCGTATCTTGTTCTCTTCGAGACGCCGTAGACATTGCTTAAGGCTTTTCAGGGCCCTGGTCATCGAATCTGTGAATTGCAAGTTACTTGGCCTCGGTAAGATCATGGCATTTGAGGAGATGGCTTATATAAGAAATTAATGAAACATTCATAATTAATATAATAAGTCTAGTGTGACAAGTTAAATAAAATATATAAAACAATATACCTTCACAAGCTGCCACAAAACGGGTATCACGTAACCTTGTAACATTTTTTTTCTTATCTCCAAGCCAAGTAACATTGCACAGAAGCTCTGTGTTGACTGTAAAGCAATTTTTTAAAAAAATTGCTGAAGAGTCATCGGTATTTCTACCACCAAGATAAATCAAGTAGTTGACCTAAACATAAACGATATATTTAAGAAATGAAAAATTAAATAATTATAAAACTAAGTCTTGCGTTCAGGGGTTTGACGGTTAATGACATGTTTTTCTGATTAAATAAATAAATAATATTAATAAATATTTTTACATATTTCGTACTTACAACATCATTGTATGTGTCTTCATCGACAGCGTTAAAAGCTAGAAGATCTTCACGTGTCTTGAAGGGAAGGCAGTCTGGAATATCTCGTGCCGTTCTCTTCCTACTCTTCGACAGATCCTTTAACATTTTATGGCTTTCTCTGAAAAATGTGTTAATAATTAATTCTTAATCAAGTAATTTATGGTATTAAAATACATACAAGTTTATACATACTTAGCTAATTGTTCAACATGAGCCATCCTTGAATTAAGGTTTCTACGATAAATTGTAATATTATTATATATCATAAATAATAAAATGTATATATGTATCTGCGTATTGTTACGTACTGTAGGGCTTGCATAACAGCATTCTGAAATGGCGTAAACCTCGATGATGATGCTGTTAGAACATTAATTGGTATTAGTGATTAATATAAAATTATGAGTTAACGTGACTCCAGCGACATTTTATAATAACAAAGACGTCATTGAATCTTTCCAAAAATCTTCATTAAACTTTTGATATAGATAAAGAAAATCTGAGGTCAACGACTTCTTTCAACTAGCTTTTAACACGTAACTTATGAGAATGAGCTGCTTTAAGTTATTATTAATAATATCAAGTTACGCCGACGTTTTCTACGTATTAATATAATATTTTGTTTGTTATAAACATTGAGAAATAGTTCACAATGCTTTAGAATAAAATTTATATAATATAATTGAACCAAAATTAAAAACGAAAATAAAACCTCCCAAAGCCCTCACTTGACACGGCCCCCACCGCTGGAGCCACCTTAAGGGAGTGTCAAAGTCAATTTTTATCCTTCCTTACTTACCGACCCGAGAATTATAAAATATTGGCTTTAATTAAAAGAATAAGTATAATTATGAAAAACTAAGAGGTCCTTGCCCTCCGTAATACAATTATCTACCACTGTGCGAAGTTTGAAATAAAAACTTCGAAACCTCTACGAATGGCTTTGGAACGAAATTTGAAGGTTCGAGTCTAGACTAATATAAATTTCGTTCCAATGGCATTCGTAGAGGTTTTGAAGTTTTTGTTTAAAACTTCGCACAGTGGTAGATAATTGTATTATGGAGGGTAATGATGCCTTGATTTTTCATAATTTAGTTTATTTATTAATTGTAATCAATTGTTAAAGAATTTGAGGTTAGGACTGTCGGCGGGAAATTTGAATGGTTTGACACCCCCTTGAAGAATAAAATACCATTTTTATTTATTTGAATAACCTGCGTCCCCAAAATCAGACATTAAACCAGCTGGTTCCTCTTGACGAAATCCTACCTGCGATCCGTTGAGCGCGAGCGAATGCTGCATATTCACCTTTTGTGTGCGTGAATTGCCGAGTATGGGTGATTGCTGTTGAGTGGATGATTGACTTTGTGTAGGTGACTTGTAACGTGTAGATGGTTGTTCTTGAGTGTGGGATGATTGTTTATCGCGCGGATGTTTATAGTGCGATTGATCCGGTGTGCGTGATTGCTGTTGTGTAAATGACTTGCCATGTGTGGGTGGTTTCTGTTGAGTGGATGATGGCTTTTGTTTCGATTGATTTGGTGCGCGTGATTGCTTTTGTGTAGATGGCTTGTGAAGTGTGGGTGGTTGTTGGTGAGTGTAGAATGATTGTTTTGATTGATCTGGTGTTCGTGATTGCTGTTGTGTAAATGACTTGCCATGTGTGGGTGGTTTCTGTTGAGTGGATGATGGCTTTTGTTTCGATTGATTTGGTGCGCGTGATTGCTTTTGTGTAGATGGCTTGTGAAGTGTGGGTGGTTGTTGGTGAGTGTAGGATGATTGTTTTGATTGATCTGGTGTTCGTGATTGTTGTTGTGAAGAAGACTTGTTGTCAAGTGTGTGTGGTTTTTGTTGAGTGATAGGTGATTGCATATCGCGCACTCGTTGGAGTATGCGCGGGCGAAAAGGCTCAGATGGCAGCCCTTCCTGTGCAAAATGTGATTTATGCACTGGACTTGGAGTATAGTCGCTTCTTGTTGATGTATGCGCTAGACTTGATAGCGATTGGGACGATGCTCTTATCGGAGGTCCACCCACTTGTGATAAAATCGACATGCCACAAGATTCTGCTTGCTGAAAGCGGTGGGAAGACGCAAGATTCGTCGAAGCTCCAGATCGCATCTTTTGCATTTGGTCGAAAATGTTTTTAGCAGCAACATCGGGTGACACTCCGCCACGATTTTTAGCCGGTCGTGAATACATCTAAAAAATAAATGTGGTGCCAGTAGGATGCTTAATAACAATAACGAAGATTCGCTTCGTAACAAAATTGATTCTATGTAAATACATTAAAACTTCACACATAAATACATACATACAGACAGACGTACATACATACATACAACGTTGCCGTAATGCCATATCACAGCAATATTTTGCAATATCGCAAAGTTAAATATCACGATATATCACTGCGATATCACGGGAACATTGTGATACGATTTTCGGCAGCTTTGGAGCAAGGCAATATGATGGCGATATTTTGCAATGCCGGAGTGTTGCATATCGTATCAATGTATCTCTGCAATATCGTCGAAACATCGCAATACGACGTTCCACAGCTGCAGTGCAAACCGATATTAGGGCAATATTCTAATTTCTTTTATTTTTCATCTGATTTGAACTTTAAACCACTCATTTGAATCGTTAAACAATTTAAAAACGATTAACCGTTGGAAATTAAAAAATCGACAAAATCAGCAAAGTTAGAGCCAATTGTTTAAAGTAAATGTGAATGAATTTATGAATTCATGAATTTATTCACATTTAATTAGTAACAATTTACCCATAACAATTAAGGCTCTAACTTTGCTGATTTTGCCAATTTTTTAATTTCCAACGGTCAATTGATTTGAAATTGTTTAACGATCAAAATAAGTGGTTTAAAGTTCAAATCGGATAAAAAATAAAAGAAATTAGAATGCACGAACATGTTACGATTTTCAATCGAAGATACATGGTTTTGCAATAACATAATTTCCATAAAAAAGTGGTAATATTTTGTACAAGGGAACCACCTTAACATTTCTAAAATAATCCTGAAATATTCCACAAAAGATTCAGTAAAACCATTTGATTTTGGGAATATTTCAGAAATTTTTCAGAAATATTTCATGTAATTTTTCTAGTAATAATTTAAGCAACTTTTTTATTTCAGGAGACAATGTAAAACAAACTCTAGTATTATTCAAACATGAAAACTAACCTATTTATTAACTAATATAATTATTAGAATAATTATAAATAAAAAAATCAATGTAATTACTAATAAAATTCTACAATTTCAAAATACTAATATCAATAAAGAAACCTAATAAGTCTATTTAATAATTATTACACTTAGCAACTTTTGATTTCAGAAGACAATGTAAAACAAACTCTAGTATTATTCAAACATAAAAACTAACCTATAATTTATTAACTAATATAAATATTAGAATAATTATAAATAAAAAAATCAATGTAATTACTAATAAAATTCTACAATTTCAAAATACTAATATCAATAAAGAAACCTAATAAGTCTATTTAATAATTATTACACTTAGCAACTTTTGATTTCAGAAGACAATGTAAAACAAACTCTAGTATTATTCAAACATAAAAACTAACCTATAATTTATTAACTAATATAAATATTAGAATAATTATAAATAAAAAAATCAATGTAATTACTAATAAAATTCTACAATTTCAAAATACTAATATCAATAATGAAACCTAATAAGTCTATTTAATATTTATTACACTTAGCAACTTTTGATTTCAGAAGACAATATAAAACAAACTCTAGTATTATTGAAACATAAAAACTAACCTATAATTTATTAACTAATATAATTATTAGAATAATTATAAATAAAAAAATCAATGTAATTACTAATAAAATTCTACAATTTCAAAATACTAATATCAATAAAGAAACCTAATAAGACTATTTAATATTTATTACACTTAGCAACTTTTGATTTCAGAAGACAATGTAAAACAAACTCTAGTATTATTCAAACATGAAAACTAACCTATAATTTATTAACTAATATAATTATTAGAATAATTATAAATAAAAAAACTTTACATTTCAGCCAGAATGATCCTCAAGACAATTTCTTCCCTCTGAAAATTCCACAGTTCTCTTGGGAAATCCAAATTACAGCATGTAAATAATTAATGATAGTAATTATTTACTGTGAACTGCAATTGCACGTGCGCGCGCCAGGATGATCCTCAAGACGAGCTGCACTTCCTCTCGAACGTCCACCACAAACTTGCCACCGTCGAATTATATAATTCAGAATTCCAAATGACACCACAGATAACTACAATAATTAATAACTACAATAATACCGCTAAAATTATTAAAAACAATTTCACTTATTGCGCGCGTCTGCAATTGAAGATCAAGTCTTCATGAAAGCAGGGAGATTACTGCAATGGCGGGATGCGATACATTTCTTCAAACAACACAAAGTTCAAAATTATTTCAAGACTTTAAATTTATAATGTAAATCAATTTTAATATTCAATTATAAACAAATATATTTATTATTAATAAAAATAAAAATCATAAAATTATACTATTATTTATTTATTTATATTTATTTATTTATTCAATTACACCAATTGAGCCCCATATAAATAAATTAACAAATCATTACTATTATTATCAATTTTATTTGTAATAGAAATAATAACTTAAATATGCAATTAAATTATATTTTTATATAATTATATTGCTGGCACGTCGTGCTGTCCATAATCCGTCACATTGCGGCCACGATTTTCCCGACACGGCGGGCTTGCACTGTGCCGTCATTCTGCTGGAATCTGAAAGTTCAAAAAAGTGATGTTGCGTGACGGCACGATGACGGCACAGGGCGGTCACGACGTGCCACCGAATCGGACAGCACGCCGCGACTGCACAGTGATGGCACAAATTCGTCACGCCGTGCCAGCACGCCGTGCTCGGCACGGGCTGCTATCTGGGTTAACCCAGATAGCAGCCCGTGCCGAGCACGGCGTGCTGGCACGGCGTGACGAATTTGTGCCATCACTGTGCAGTCGCGGCGTGCTGTCCGATTCGGTGGCACGTCGTGACCGCCCTGTGCCGTCATCGTGCCGTCACGCAACATCACTTTTTTGAACTTTCAGATTCCAGCAGAATGACGGCACAGTGCAAGCCCGCCGTGTCGGGAAAATCGTGGCCGCAATGTGACGGATTATGGACAGCACGACGTGCCATCAATATAATTATATAAAAATATAATTTAATTGCATATTTAAGTTATTATTTCTATTACAAATAAAATTGATAATAATAGTAATGATTTGTTAATTTATTTATATGGGGTTCAATTGGTGTAATTGAATAAATAAATAAATATAAATAAATAAATAATAGTATAATTTTATGATTTTTATTTTTATTAATAATAAATATATTTGTTTATAATTGAATATTAAAATTGATTTACATTATAAATTTAAAGTCTTGAAATAATTTTGAACTTTGTGTTGTTTGAAGAAATGTATCGCATCCCGCCATTGCAGTAATCTCCCTGCTTTCATGAAGACTTGATCTTCAATTGCAGACGCGCGCAATAAGTGAAATTGTTTTTAATAATTTTAGCGGTATTATTGTAGTTATTAATTATTGTAGTTATCTGTGGTGTCATTTGGAATTCTGAATTATATAATTCGACGGTGGCAAGTTTGTGGTGGACGTTCGAGAGGAAGTGCAGTGCTCGTCTTGAGGATCATCCTGGCGCGCGCACGTGCAATTGCAGTTCACAGTAAATAATTACTATCATTAATTATTTACATGCTGTAATTTGGATTTCCCAAGAGAACTGTGGAATTTTCAGAGGGAAGAAATTGTCTTGAGGATCATTCTGGCTGAAATGTAAAGTTTTTTTATTTATAATTATTCTAATAATTATATTAGTTAATAAATTATAGGTTAGTTTTCATGTTTGAATAATACTAGAGTTTGTTTTACATTGTCTTCTGAAATCAAAAGTTGCTAAGTGTAATAAATATTAAATAGTCTTATTAGGTTTCTTTATTGATATTAGTATTTTGAAATTGTAGAATTTTATTAGTAATTACATTGATTTTTTTATTTATAATTATTCTAATAATTATATTAGTTAATAAATTATAGGTTAGTTTTTATGTTTCAATAATACTAGAGTTTGTTTTATATTGTCTTCTGAAATCAAAAGTTGCTAAGTGTAATAAATATTAAATAGACTTATTAGGTTTCATTATTGATATTAGTATTTTGAAATTGTAGAATTTTATTAGTAATTACATTGATTTTTTTATTTATAATTATTCTAATAATTATATTAGTTAATAAATAGGTTAGTTTTCATGTTTGAATAATACTAGAGTTTGTTTTACATTGTCTCCTGAAATAAAAAAGTTGCTTAAATTATTACTAGAAAAATTACATGAAATATTTCTGAAAAATTTCTGAAATATTCCCAAAATCAAATGGTTTTACTGAATCTTTTGTGGAATATTTCAGGATTATTTTAGAAATGTTAAGGTGGTTCCCTTGTACAAAATATTACCACTCTTTTATGGAAATTATGTTATTGCAAAACCATGTATCTTCGATTGAAAATCGTAACATGTTCGTGCATTCTAATTTCTTTTATTTTTTATCCGATTTGAACTTTAAACCACTTATTTTGATCGTTAAACAATTTCAAATCAATTGACCGTTGGAAATTAAAAAATTGGCAAAATCAGCAAAGTTAGAGCCTTAATTGTTATGGGTAAATTGTTACTAATTAAATGTGAATAAATTCATGAATTCATAAATTCATTCACATTTACTTTAAACAATTGGCTCTAACTTTGCTGATTTTGTCGATTTTTTAATTTCCAACGGTTAATCGTTTTTAAATTGTTTAACGATTCAAATGAGTGGTTTAAAGTTCAAATCAGATGAAAAATAAAAGAAATTAGAATATTGCCCTAATATCGGTTTGCACTGCAGCTGTGGAACGTCGTATTGCGATGTTTCGACGATATTGCAGAGATACATTGATACGATATGCAACACTCCGGCATTGCAAAATATCGCCATCATATTGCCTTGCTCCAAAGCTGCCGAAAATCGTATCACAATGTTCCCGTGATATCGCAGTGATATATCGTGATATTTAACTTTGCGATATTGCAAAATATTGCTGTGATATGGCATTACGGCAACGTTGTATGTATGTATCTACGTCTGTCTGTATGTATGTATTTATGTGTGAAGTTTTAATGTATTTACATAGAATCAATTTTGTTACGAAGCGAATCTTCGTTATTGTTATTAAGCATCCTACTGGCACCACATTTATTTTTTAGATGTATTCACGACCGGCTAAAAATCGTGGCGGAGTGTCACCCGATGTTGCTGCTAAAAACATTTTCGACCAAATGCAAAAGATGCGATCTGGAGCTTCGACGAATCTTGCGTCTTCCCACCGCTTTCAGCAAGCAGAATCTTGTGGCATGTCGATTTTATCACAAGTGGGTGGACCTCCGATAAGAGCATCGTCCCAATCGCTATCAAGTCTAGCGCATACATCAACAAGAAGCGACTATACTCCAAGTCCAGTGCATAAATCACATTTTGCACAGGAAGGGTTGCCATCTGAGCCTTTTCGCCCGCGCATACTCCAACGAGTGCGCGATATGCAATCACCTATCACTCAACAAAAACCACACACACTTGACAACAAGTCTTCTTCACAACAACAATCACGAACACCAGATCAATCAAAACAATCATCCTACACTCACCAACAACCACCCACACTTCACAAGCCATCTACACAAAAGCAATCACGCGCACCAAATCAATCGAAACAAAAGCCATCATCCACTCAACAGAAACCACCCACACATGGCAAGTCATTTACACAACAGCAATCACGAACACCAGATCAATCAAAACAATCATTCTACACTCAACAACAACCACCCACACTTCACAAGTCATCTACACAAAAGCAATCACGCACACCAAATCAATCGAAACAAAAGCAATCATTCACTCAACAGAAACCACCCACACATGACAAGTCATTTACACAACAGCAATCACGCACACCGGATCAATCGCACTATAAACATCCGCGCGATAAACAATCATCCCACACTCAAGAACAACCATCTACACGTTACAAGTCACCTACACAAAGTCAATCATCCACTCAACAGCAATCACCCATACTCGGCAATTCACGCACACAAAAGGTGAATATGCAGCATTCGCTCGCGCTCAACGGATCGCAGGTAGGATTTCGTCAAGAGGAACCAGCTGGTTTAATGTCTGCTTTTGGGGACGCAGGTTATTCAAATAAATAAAAATGGTATTTTATTCTTCAAGGGGGTGTCAAACCATTCAAATTTCCCGCCGACAGTCCTAACCTCAAATTCTTTAACAATTGATTACAATTAATAAATAAACTAAATTATGAAAAATCAAGGCATCATTACCCTCCATAATACAATTATCTACCACTGTGCGAGGTTTTAAACAAAAACTTCAAAACCTCTACGAATGCCATTGGAACGAAATTTATATTAGTCTAGACTCGAACCTTCAAATTTCGTTCCAAAGCCATTCGTAGAGGTTTCGAAGTTTTTATTTCAAACTTCGCACAGTGGTAGATAATTGTATTACGGAGGGCAAGGACCTCTTAGTTTTTCATAATTATACTTATTCTTTTAATTAAAGCCAATATTTTATAATTCTCGGGTCGGTAAGGTAGGAAGGATAAAAATTGACTTTGACACCCCCTTAAGGTGGCTCCAGCGGTGGGTGCCGTGTCAAGTGAGGGCTTTGGGAGGTTTTATTTTCGTTTTTAATTTTGGTTCAATTATATTATATAAATTTTATTCTAAAGCATTGTGAACTATTTCTCAATGTTTATAACAAACAAAATATTATATTAATACGTAGAAAACGTCGGCGTAACTTGATATTATTAATAATAACTTAAAGCAGCTCATTCTCATAAGTTACGTGTTAAAAGCTAGTTGAAAGAAGTCGTTGACCTCAGATTTTCTTTATCTATATCAAAAGTTTAATGAAGATTTTTGGAAAGATTCAATGACGTCTTTGTTATTATAAAATGTCGCTGGAGTCACGTTAACTCATAATTTTATATTAATCACTAATACCAATTAATGTTCTAACAGCATCATCATCGAGGTTTACGCCATTTGAGAATGCTGTTATGCAAGCCCTACAGTACGTAACAATACGCAGATACATATATACATTTTATTATTTATGATATATAATAATATTACAATTTATCGTAGAAACTTTAATTCAAGGATGGCTCATGTTGAACAATTAGCTAAGTATGTATAAACTTGTATGTATTTTAATACCATAAATTACTTGATTAAGAATTAATTATTAACACATTTTTCAGAGAAAGCCATAAAATGTTAAAGGATCTGTCGAAGAGTAGGAAGAGAACGGCACGAGATATTCCAGACTGCCTTCCCTTCAAGACACGTGAAGATCTTCTAGCTTTTAACGCTGTCGATGAAGACACATACAATGATGTTGTAAGTACGAAATATGTAAAAATATTTATTAATATTATTTATTTATTTAATCAGAAAAACATGTCATTAACCGTCAAACCCCTGAACGCAAGACTTAGTTTTATAATTATTTAATTTTTCATTTCTTAAATATATCGTTTATGTTTAGGTCAACTACTTGATTTATCTTGGTGGTAGAAATACCGATGACTCTTCAGCAATTTTTTTAAAAAATTGCTTTACAGTCAACACAGAGCTTCTGTGCAATGTTACTTGGCTTGGAGATAAGAAAAAAAATGTTACAAGGTTACGTGATACCCGTTTTGTGGCAGCTTGTGAAGGTATATTGTTTTATATATTTTATTTAACTTGTCACACTAGAGTTATTATATTAATTATGAATGTTTCATTAATTTCTTATAGAAGCCATCTCCTCAAATGCCATGATCTTACCGAGGCCAAGTAACTTGCAATTCACAGATTCGATGACCAGGGCCCTGAAAAGCCTTAAGCAATGTCTACGGCGTCTCGAAGAGAACAAGATACGCAGAGACGAGCTACTGCCCGAAGAAAGAGATGAGGAGCAGCTGCCACCATCTCCGAGGAGAAGACGAGCTCCTTATGAAGAAGAAGAAGAAGAAGAAGAAGAAGAAGAAGAAGAAGAAGAAGAAGAAGAAGAAGAAGAAGAAGAAGAAGAAGAAGAAGAAGAAGAAGAAGAAGAAGAAGAAGAAGAAGAAGAAGAAGAAGAAGAACATCAAGAACCCCTGCCATCCAGTCCAAAAAGAAGAAGAGTTTTAGAAGAAACTTCAGACGACGAGAGGGAGAGGGATGATCATCAGCAGCTGTCCAGTCCAAGGAGCTATGTAGGATTCGATAACCTGAAGGATGAAATACCCGACGAAGATGACGCACCTACAGAAAATTTCGACCATTTACAGCAGAATCCACCTGATAAACTCTGGTAAGTGGCCTCCTGTTAAATATTATCATAGAACATGTAAAAAACCGCTGGCAATTCCTTGGCACTTTGCTTTCTCAAACTTCATTGATTGTTTCAATATGAAATTAATTTTAAATTTACTTATCTTTTTTTAATCAATATCTTAAAAAAGCTGTGTTTTTAGTATTGATGAATTGTCAAAAGATAATTTTTTACTAAAATTACATATTTAGATTAAATTACAGTTTTTCACGTCTTTTATAACTATTGTTATAGGTACGTTATATCTAACATTCCAAAAAACCCTACAATGTGAAAGTAGATTTCGCGGGTGATTACTGCCCGCGGGAAAAACTGCTACTTTCGTACCTTGTTGTAATAATGTACTATTCTGTCCGGATAAGCGGGTAAAAAGGTTTTTTTACCCGTTAACCATTTTTGTTGCCCGCCAAAAAATTTCTTTTTTGCCCGTTTATTTAAAAACTTATTTTAAAAAACGCAAAAATCCATACATGTGTTACAAAAAAATATGGTGTGACACACACACACACGCACACACACACACACACATGCGCACACACTAACTCACTCACTCGCACGCACACACAATCACACGCTCGCACATACACACTCACTCACACGCACGCACGCACGCACGTACACACACTCACTCACTCACACGTACGCACACACACATACGAGCATACGGACACACACGCATGCACATACACATACACGCGCACACACATGCACGCATGCATGCATGCATACACGCAGCACACATACACGCGCACGCACTCACGCACGCTCATTCTGTTCGGGTTATTTAGGCCTTTGGGGGGAATTTGAATTGCGCGCCGTAGCTCGCCAATCACCGCGTATTACTTTTCTAAAAATAGTGTATGTTGATTCCTATTGTCTCAAAAGATATTTCTATAGTGATTTTAGCAAAACTTTTTTATTACCATCCCAAAGCTTCCTCTGTGATGAAGCAAAATCAAATTAATTTAAAATAAAATATAAAATATATCAGGGAATCAGAGGACGGAGAATTCGATGGAAGGACCCACTCTGGCGAATACCCCGCGGAGTATTTGGAGGAGTGCCGACCTGGCAGAGGAGGTGCAGAACCTTACCCGGACGATGACACGGAGATCGAAAGCGACGCCGAGAACAACAAGAATCATGACGACCACAGCAACACCATGATGGAGGACAACGGCCAGCCTGAGGATGGGGCCGAAGAATTTCCGGACATCTACGCATTTATAAAACACCAAGAAAAATACTAGCTTGCTACATTTTTCTTTGCGTTTTATAAAGGCGACTTTATTTATTTTTTTACTTTTTAGGGAAGTTCATATAAAAAGTACACGTTTATTATATTAGTTTGCATTCTTTTTATATTATCACTTGCTGAAATTAACGTGGACTTTTTATATGAATAGAACGTTTTCTTACATTTTATATTTTATTTATTTGTTCATTTATTTACTAAATTCAATTATCAATTTACTAATCTTTTATTTTTTAATTATATTTTAATTTTTAATTACGTAATTAAATTAAAAAAAATGTAAGGAAGCGTTGGAGGGGCAGAGAATGTTGGTTGTGCCTCACAGAGATGGGCGAGGACGGGGCCCTCTCTCACATAAAAAAAAATTCTTTTATTTTTGTTTGAAAAAATAGCAATATTGAGGTAATTTTTACATTACAAGAGAATAATTCTAATAACATTATAATTATTATGATTATTACCCAGACAGCAAAAAATGAATTTTTTCTAAGGATTTTTTTCGAACACTTTAAGAATAATTATGAATGTAAGTTAGAAAAGGATTCTTAAACAGTTTGAAAAGAGTTCATAAAGAATTCTAACATCTGCGACATTCATGAAATTTGTTTTTCCGTCTGGGAATTCTTTAGTGTTATTATTACTTCTATTAAAATAAAAATAATAATTGTTTTCAGATGCCGTTGAGAGACGTCAGAAAATAACTCTAGAACCGATCCAGCACGTACTGAGAGACGACGTCAAGGAACAAAGACTGCCGATTCAGCGACTGACCCAAGACTGAGGTAGACAAGCTGAGGCTGGGAGCGACAAAAATGACATCGTTTTCAGACTTGCAAGCTGAGCTGCAAGGAGGGCCTAGCAAAGGTAATTTATTCATCATTCTATTATAACTTTCCAACCCATAATGCAATAAAAAATTTTATTTTTTTCGTTTTTTTCAACAGAGTTCATATCACTTTGAGCGCAGAAACGGTATGCGCCTGCCTGGATGTGATAGCGATCTGCTGAATGGTTCCCAAGGTCATGCTGTTGTCGTACGAGCGCATGGACATGCCTGCAAAACTCTCGATGACGCAGGGGCAACGAGAATTGAGTAGGAGGCTTCTTGCGAGTTGCTGCTCAGGCGATCCCTGTTAAAAAATTGAAGCTGGATTTCAAGCTTGAATTTCAGCGATGAGCTTGAATCTGGTTTGATCGAACTTAAAATCCAGCTCGATTTCAAGCTCGAAATCAAACTCGAAAGATCCACCCTGATCGACCTACATTTCAAGTTTGATCAAGCTGGATTCAAACTCATCGTTGAATTTCAAGTTCGATCGAGCCGGATTCAAACTCATCGCTGGATTTGAAGCTTGAGATTTAGCTTGATATTTTCAATAGGGGAACCTGCACAAGGACCAGCTGGTTCAGCCACTGGTCCGTTTGAGTGACCGTAGCCTCCTGGAGCTGCAGGCTCCCGAAATATACCATTATTTACGTAAATATTTTCAGAGACTATATATATATATTCCACGACGACCAGGGAAGAAATTTTTTACATTTCGTTCAAAATGTTTTTACTAGTTCAGAATAGTTAAAAAATGTATGCAAAAAAAATTTAGATCACAATACCCTAACTATGCAGAACTGTGGCCCTATTAAAAATAAAGTTTTTTTCAATTCTTAAAAACAGAGAAAACTTTAATAATTTTTAGCTCCAGATAGGTGCAATTTAGGTATTTACACATATACATTTTTATTATTTTTCTGTATATTTTTCTGTAAATTTTCTATAGAATATGCTAGCACTTTTTTAGGCCCTAATTACCACGTTTCTGATTGATTTATAAAAGATATACCGTTATATAGTAATAAGAGCTTCAAAATGAGACCAGGTAGACCATGGACCGAGCTTATTAACCGAAGTAACAGAATTTTGAAGGAAATCTACATTCAATTTGTATATCTATATATGAAGATTTCTTTTATAAATGATATACCCTACATACATATAGATATATAAATTGTATGTAGATTTCTTTCAAAATGCTGTAACGTCAGTTATAAAGCTCGGTCCATGATCTACCTGCTCTCATTTTGAAGCTCTTATTACTACAAAATTTTGAGATTAAAATAAACTGCCGAAATTTTTTAAATAGCATATAACGGTATATCTTTTATAAACCAATCAGAAACGTGATAATTGGGGTCTGAAAAAAATGTCAGCATATTGTACAGAAAATTTACAGAAAAAAATGCATATATATATATATATATATATATATATATATATATATATATATATATATATATATATATATATATATATATATATGTAAATACCCAAATTGCACCTATCTCGAATTGAATTTTCTACTTTTCTAAAAATTTAAATAAACTTTATTTTTAGGGTCACGGTTCTGCAAGATTTGGGTCTTATGAGCTAAAATTTTATTTACATGCTTTTTTCACTATTCTGAACTAGTAAAAACATTTTCAGCGAAATGTAAAAAATTTCTTCACGGGTTTACGTGAAATATATATTATTATGAAATATTGAAATTCGTTCAGAATGAACTTTTACTACAGTTTTTTTTATTAGTCTTGACGTTTCTTTCGTCTTTACAATACATCAGGAAAGTATAATACATTTTTAGGCCAATTTTTTATTTGAAAATTTTTATATATCAAATTTTTAAATTTTAAATCTCACCTGAGATTTTACCAGAGATCTCGCGTAAGATTTTGAGTAAAAATTCATGAGGTTTTCGCATGATATTTCACCTGAGATTTTTTGGTAGGGATATATAAATATATATATATATATATATATATATATATAATCATGCGAAATATCATGCGAAAACCTCATGAATGTTTACTCAAAATCTCACACGAGATCTCTGGTAAGATCTCAGGTGAAAATTAAAATTTCAAAATTTTATATATAAAAATTTTCAAATAAAAATTGACCAAAAATGTATCATACTTTCCTGATGTATTGTAAAGACGAAACTTCAAGACTAATAAAAAAAACTGTAGTAAAAGTTCATTCTGAACGAATTTCAATATTTCATTAAGTGTACATATAATAACATGAGATTTTGGTATGAGATCTCAGGTGAGAATCTTACTTGAGATTATTCAGTAGGAGTATGTGAATAATCATAATTAAAGTATAAAATTATAATTAAATTTAAATATTTACGTAAATAAATGGTATATATGTGTTATTATTGTATGTATATATCTGCTGCGGATTCCCGGAAAAACAACTCAAGTCCATTTTTTTGAAAATTGAGTTTTAAGCGATTTTAATATTTTTATATAGTATATTTTCAGATAAAAGTGCACAAAACCAAGAAAGTGTAAAAATAAGTAGCCTTATCTATGATTTATGATTTTTTTTACATTAGTTCAAATGGAAAATAAAAATTTTAAGTATTAGTATCTTCAAAACAGAAAAGTGGACTTATGTTGTTATTCTGCAAAACCATATATATATTACGTATTAACTTATTAATTTATTGTACAAAAATATTAAATATTTAAAGTATATAAATAAAAAATTACAAATATAAAATACAGTATTTTTATTATGATAAAATTATACATTTAATATAAATAATATATATATATATATATATATATATATATCGCCGTGCTGGCATATTGTCGGCAAATTGCACCGCACAGTGCTGACACGTTGCCGGCACGCGGGCCGCAGTACCAATCGCGCATGCAAATTGTGTCGGCAAAATGACGGCACTATGACGGCCCGCGTGCCAGGACCGCGTTCCTGCACCGTGCCGTCTCAGAAGCGGGGCAGGAATCCGTCACAATGCCGGACCGCGGGCGGCCCGCGGGCCGTCAGCGTGCCGACACAGTGCCGACTCAATGCTATCTGGGTTAGCGCTAGCTCCCAGATAGCATTGAGTCGGCACTGTGTCGGCACGCTGACGGCCCGCGGGCCGCCCGCGGTCCGGCATTGTGACGGATTCCTGCCCCGCTTCTGAGACGGCACGGTGCAGGAACGCGGTCCTGGCACGCGGGCCGTCATAGTGCCGTCATTTTGCCGACGCAATTTGCATGCGCGATTGGTACTGCGGCCCGCGTGCCGGCAACGTGTCAGCACTGTGCGGTGCAATTTGCCGACAATATGCCAGCACGGCGATATATATATATATATTATTTATATTAAATGTATAATTTTATCATAATAAAAATACTGTATTTTATATTTGTAATTTTTTATTTATATACTTTAAATATTTAATATTTTTGTACAATAAATTAATAAGTTAATACATAATATATATATGGTTTTGCAGAATAACAACATAAGTCCACTTTTCTGTGTTGAAGATACTAATACTTAAAATTTTTATTTTCCATTTGAACTAATGTAAAAAAAATCATAAATAGTAGATAAAGCTACTTATTTTTACACTTTCTTGATTTTGTGCACTTTTATCTGAAAATATACTATATAAAGATATTAAAATCGCTTAAAACTCAATTTTCAAAAAAATGGACTTGAGTTGTTTTTCCGGGAATCCGCAGCAGATATATACATACAATAATAACACATATATACCATTTATTTACGTAAATATTTAAATTTAATTATAATTTTATACTTTAATTATGATTATTCACATACTCCTACTGAATAATCTCAAGTAAGATTCTCACCTGAGATCTCATACCAAAATCTCATGTTATTATATGTACACTTAATGAAATATTGAAATTCGTTCAGAATGAACTTTTACTACAGTTTTTTTTATTAGTCTTGAAGTTTATTTCGTCTTTACAATACATCAGGAAAGTATAATACATTTTTGGTCAATTTTTATTTGTAAATTTTTATATATAAAATTTTGAAATTTTAAATCTCACCTGAGATCTTACCAGAGATCTCGTGTGAGATTTTGAGTAAACATTCATGAGGTTTTCGCATGATATTTTGCATGATTATATATATTTTTTTATATATCCCTACCAAAAAATCTCAGGTGAAATATCATGCGAAAACCTCATGAATTTTTACTCAAAATCTTACACGAGATCTCTGGTAAGATTTCAGGTGAGATTTAAAATTTAAAAATTTGATATATAAAAATTTTCAAATAACAAATTGGCCTAAAAATGTATTATACTTTCCTGATGTATTGTAAAGACGAAAGAAACGTCAAGACTAATAAAAAAACTGTAGTAAAAGTTCATTCTGAACGAATTTCAATATTTCATAATAATATATATTTCACGTAAACCCGTGAAGAAATTTTTTACATTTCGCTGAAAATGTTTTTACTAGTTCAGAATAGTGAAAAAAGCATGTAAATAAAATTTTAGCTCATAAGACCCAAATCTTGCAGAACCGTGACCCTAAAAATAAAGTTTATTTAAATTTTTAGAAAAGTAGAAAATTCAATTCGAGATAGGTGCAATTTGGGCATTTACATATATATATATATATGCATTTTTTTCTGTAAATTTTCTGTACAATATGCTGACATTATTTTCAGACCCCAATTGTCACGTTTCTGATTGGTTTATAAAAGATATACCGTTATATGCTATTTAAAAAATTTCGGCAGTTTATTTTAATCTCAAAATTTTGTAGTAATAAGAGCTTCAAAATGAGAGCAGGTAGATCATGGACCGAGCTTTATAACTGACGTTACAGCATTTTGAAAGAAATCTACATACAATTTATATATCTATATGTATGTAGGGTATATCATTTATAAAAGAAATCTTCATATATAGATATACAAATTGTATGTAGATTTCCTTCAAAATTCTGTTACTTCGGTTAATAAGCTCGGTCCATGGTCTACCTGGTCTCATTTTGAAGCTCTTATTACTATATAACGGTATATCTTTTATAAATCAATCAGAAACGTGGTAATTAGGGCCTAAAAAAAGTGCTAGCATATTCTATAGAAAATTTACAGAAAAATATACAGAAAAATAATAAAAATGTATATGTGTAAATACCTAAATTGCACCTATCTGGAGCTAAAAATTATTAAAGTTTTCTCTGTTTCTAAGAATTGAAAAAAACTTTATTTTTAATAGGGCCACAGTTCTGCATAGTTAGGGTATTGTGATCTAAATTTTTTTGCATACATTTTTTAACTATTCTGAACTAGTAAAAACATTTTAAAACGAAATGTAAAAAATTTCTTCCATGGTCGACGTGGAATATATACATATATATATATATATATATATATATATATGAAGAAATTTTATATATATATATATAGTCCCTGAAAATATTTACGTAAATAATGGTGCAGGCCTTGTGCAGGTTCCCCTATTGAAAATATCAAGCTAAATCTCAAGCTTCAAATTCAGCGATGAGTTTGAATCCGGCTCGATCGAACTTGAAATTCAGCGATGAGGTTGAATCCAGCTTGATCAAACATGAAATGTAGGTCGATCAGGGTGGATTTTTTGAGTTTGATTTCGAGCTTGAAATCGAGCTGGATTTTAAGTTCGATCAAACCAGATTCAAGCTCATCGCTGAATTTCAAGCTTGAAATCCAGCTTCAATTTTTTAAGAGGGATTGCCTGAGCTGCAACTCGCAAGAAGCCTCCTACTCAACATCATTCTCGTTGCCCCTGCGTCATCGAGAGTTTTGCAGGCATGTCCACGCGCTCGTACGACAACAGCATGACCTTGGGAACCATTCAGCAGATCGCTATCACTTCCAGTCAGGTGCACACCGTTTCTGCGCTCGAAGTGTTATGAACTCTGTTGAAAAAAAACAAAAAAATAAGATTTTTATTGCATTATGGGTCGGAAAGTTATAATAGAATGATGAATAAATTACCTTTGCTATGCCCTCCTTGAAGCTCAGCTTGCAAGTCTGAAAACGATGTCATTTTTGTCGCTCCCAGCCTCAGCTTGTCTACCTCAGTCTTGGGGCAGTCGCTGAATCGGCAGTCTTTATTCCTTGACGTCGTCTCTCAGTACGTGCTGGATCGGTTCTAGAGTTATTTTCTAACGTCTCTCAACGGCATCTAAAAACAATTATTATTTTTATTTTAATAGAAGTAATAATAACACTAAAGAATTCCCAGACCGCAAAACAAATTTCATGAATGTCGCATTCAAAAACTCTTCTTCTTTTTGGACTGGATGGCAGGGGTTCTTGATGTTCTTCTTCTTCTTCTTCTTCTTCATCAGGAGCTCGTCTTCTCCTCGGAGATGGTGGCAGCTGCTCCTCATCTCTTTCTTCGGGCAGTAGCACGTCTCTGCGTATCTCTTCGAGACGCCGTAGACATTGCTTAAGGCTTGAAAAGCCTTTTCAAAGCCCTGAAAGGGCCCTGGTAAAAAATGGAAACATTCATAATTAATATAATAAGTCTAGTGTGACAAGTAAAATAAAATATATAAAACAATATACCTTCACAAGCTGGCACAAAACGGGTATCACGTAGTCTTGTGACATTTTTTTTTCTTATCTCCAAGCCAAGTAACATTGCACAGAAGCTCTGTATAGACTGCAAAGCAATTTAAAAAAAAAATTGCTTAAGAGTCATCGGTATTTCTACCACCAAGATAAATCAAGTAGTTGACCTAAAAATAAACGATATATTTAAGAAATGAAAAATTTAATAATTATAAAACTAAGTCTTGCGTTCAGGGGTTTGACGGTTCATGGGTTGTAGGTTTCATATGTTTGAAGATTCATGGATTTTAGAGTTTGAGTGTTCATTTAACCTCCGAAGCACTCACCAGACACCTAGAAACAACGCAGCATTAGTAAGGGGAGATTACAGTGATAAACTAAACACTAATCTCACCTAATAATATTGGCAGTGGACGAATGCAGTAGGAAGCTGTATGTAAACATAACCTCTTCGAGGTTAACCGTGCCACTGCTGCTGCCGCAAGTTCGCCGTCCTGGGCCTTGCAGCTCTCATCTTCGTGCCCCTTCGTGGGGACCGTAGCCCAGATACCCCTCCTGCTGCATCCATCGTCGCACTTCCTCGTCCTGGCCACTCGTCCTTCCTCGTCAAAACTAACCTATTTATTAACCTAATATAATTATTAGAATAATTATAAATAAAAAAATTTTACATCTCAGCCAGGGTGATCCTCAAGACAATCTCTTCACTCTGAAATATCCAGATAGTTGCCACAGTTCTCTTGGGAAATCCAAATTGCAGCATGTAAATAATTAATGATAGTAATTATTTACTATGAACTGCAATTGCACGTGCGCGCGCCAGGATGATCCACAAGACGAGCTACACTTCCTCTCGAACGTCCACCACAAACTTGCCACAGTTGAATTATATAATTCAGAATTCCAAATTACACCACAGATAACTACAATAATTAATAACTACAATAATACCGCTATAATTATTAAGAACAATTTCACTTATTGCACGCGTCTGCAATTGAAGATCAAGTCTTCATGAAAGCAGGGAGATTACTGCAATGGCGGGATGCGATATATTACTTCAAACAACAGAAAGCTCGAAATTATTTCAAGACTTTAAATTTATAATGTAAATCAATTTTAATATTCAATTATAAACAAATATATTTATTATTAATAAAAATATAAATCATAAAATTATACTATTATTTACTTATTTATATTTATTTATTTATTCAATTACACCAATTGAGCCCCATATAAATAAATTAACAAATCATTACTATTATTATCAATTTTATTTGTAATAGAAATAATAACTTAAATATGCAATTAAATTATATTTTTATAATTATATTGATGGCACGTCGTGCTGTCCATAATCCGTCACATTGCGGCAACGATTTTCCCGACACGGCGGGATTGCTCTGTGCCGTCATTCTGCTGGAATCTAAAAGTTAAAAAAAGTGATGTTGCGTGACGGCACGATGACGGCACAGGGCGGTCACGACGTACCACCGAATCGGACAGCACGCCGCGACTGCACAGTGATGGCACAAATTCGTCACGCCGTGCCAGCACGTCGTGCTCGGCACGGGCTGCTATCTGGGATAGCATGCGCGGAGCTTGGAAATTGATAGCTGTATGCCGACACGCTATGGCGCATAAATTAAAATTATCGTGGCAGCATTTTGACGGCATACGGACAGCACGACGTGCGGTTGGGGACATATCGATCAACAGCCCAGATAACATTGTGTCGGCACAATGCTCAGCACATACCGGCGTGAAGCTGGCCCCCGAGCGAACTTACATAGTTGCTTTAAATAGTTTTCTAATTGCTCTAATTGCTTCCACTAATCTTTTAATTTGCCCAATTTGCCTTTAAAAGATTTTCAACAGTAAAGTGGTGAAAATGTAGTGCCCCAGTCCCCGGAGAGATATGCGATTTTCTCGGTAAATATTTGACGTACGGTGATGATTAAGTACTCAAATTGAAGCTATTGATTTGCCCTAATTGATTATCAAATTGTTTTTACAATAAATTAATTGTTATCATCCAAAATTAATAATTATTGTCTGCGCATACGCAGATGCGCAGTTGGGCGGGTCGAGCAAGTACGCGCGCGTAGATTGAAACAATACAAACGATAATAGCAACGTAAACTTTTTTTTGTTTAAAAACAAAGCATTAAAAATCACATAATATTTTTATTTACCCAATGTACCCTTAAAATGTATTTAATGGCAAAGTTATTAAAATATAGCAAGCTAATCCTTCTAAAAGTGATTTCATTTTCTCTGGAAATGTGCCACGTAACATAGTAATTCTGTACGTATATCAAGACGGTCAATTGTATCAAACTACTTATATATTTATATTTTGCAATAATGTATTGCAATTACAGATAAATAATTATTATTACTACAGCACATGTGTATAAGTATATACTTTAGTGCTGGAACACGGGACAACGGAATGCGAACCATGCATGTGTTTTACTTTTGCTCTGTTTTCCTATATCGATACATCTCGTCAATCGATATAAATGTCCGTTAGTTAGCTGTTTAATCTCATCAGATATTTTGGCAAATATAAGGTATAAATTTTATCGAGGACATAGTCTGGCGATTATACCCCTTGGAAGAAAAAAAAATATAAATTTTATATCTGCAGTCAATTAGAAAGTGAGGTTAGTGCATATTATTGTGTTTGCTCATTTTCCATATATAAAAATGTACATGAATACTATAAGTTTTCAAGAATAAATAAAATAAAAATGCTTTACATTTTATTATGTACAGATAACGATTAAAAAGTTGTGTTAAGAAATCTTTATGCCTGTACGCAATTTATGTTTCTATTAATCAGAATTTGAGATGGAGTCAGCAAAGAAAAAATTAATAAATGATAATGTAACTAATGTAAGTACAGTTATTTAATTCTATTTGTTTTAAAAGCGAACTAAATATTTATTCACTTTGTTATTAAATATTTAATGTTTATAATATTTATACAGTGCGTCTCATAACTATAAAAACACCAAAAATTTTTACATTTAAATCTGTGTATTATACCTTTTCTTAAAAAACCTGTAACTTTCGAAGCAAAAAACCCAGGATAATTTTAAAAATAGCAAATAAAAGGCAATTTTATTCTCTTTAAGACGTTACCAAAATATTGTGTCTACATTAACTTATGAAAAATTCACGGACGGTTTAAACAAAACTTGAATACTAGATAAAAAATTTACATTGATTTAAATGGGTCTAAAAATTTAAAGTGTTTATATAGTTATGAAACAACGATAACTTCTTTAATGTTGATGCGAAAGAAATATTCTAGTAATGTTTTAAAGAGAATATATTTTCCATTCATTGGCTTTTTGCAAAATTATCCTCGGATTTTTGCTTCCAAAGTTACAGGTTCTTTAAAAAAAGGTATAATATACACATTTAAACGTGAAAATTTGTGGTGTTTCTATAGTTATGAGACGCACTGTATGTATATGTGCAGAATATAGTTATATTTTTTATTGTTTAATTCAGGAACTTGACAACAAAATGAAGAAGAAAATCAAGAGAAAATACAGGAGAGAAATAAAAAATATATACTAAAATAGATAAAGCTTTAGCTAAATTCTTTTTGATTGCAACATTCCATTCGTAACTGTTGAATCTACGCTCTTCAAGAATTTACTGACTATGTTGTTTAATCGTGATTATAAACTGTCATGCAGACAATATTTATCATCAACATTATTGGATAATATTCATCAGCTTATGTTATAAGAATGAAAGGAGTATCTACAAAATAAAGAAAATGTTATGTTGATTGATGGGTGGAAAAATTCTGCTGCAAATAAGACAAAAGTTGTGGTGACGATTCACAATGATGATGAAGGAAAGCAACACTTTGTAGAATCGTATGATCTAACAGCAGATAGTGACACAGCTGAAAGTTTGACAAAAGTGATTGATAAAGCTAAAATGTTTGTTCAAGAAAAATACAATGCAAGTATGTACGCAATAGTTTCTGACAATGAATTAAATATGATGTGTATAGGTAAACCAAGTGATCTTTGGCATGTGACATGCAACAGTCGTTGTGGCAACTTATAGGCAAATCTCTCGTTGATAAAGAATTTGTAAATAAAGTTAATAATTTGTTAAAAGAATTTAAAAACTCTGGTGTTCAACAGGAGCTTCTACAATTGGAAGGAAAAAGAGTAGTTTTAAGTAGTGATACTAGATGGTGCAGTTACAGGGACTTATTTAAAAATAACTTAAGGGGGTATGAGCGAAAAGTAATTTTAAACTTTAAGACCCAAATCTATTTTGTAATTGTTATTAAAGATTATTTGAAGCCAGAGACAAATTTTCAGTATATGTTGCCTTGCATTTCGAAAAGATATTTAATTCTAAAGTTCGCCGTTTAGCCCGTTTAATATGCAGAAAACGCATTTTTCGCGTTTGAAATAAAAAATTCATGCATTTGTAGGAAACTTTTCTAGATTATTAAAGTATCAAATTAATCTTTAGCTTTCCAATTTTATATGCATACAATACAAAAATAGGGTTGCCTGGCGTTTTAGAGAGATATTTATAGAATAACGCAAAAAAGTACTGAAAAAACAGAGAAACACCTTAGAGGTTAGAGTCAAATCAAGGTCTATATTGATCTTTTCAGAAAGAAATAATATAAATATGCGTTTAATATAAATATGAATATTCAAAGTTTTTTAAATATTTAATTTGTTAACATGATACATTGTCATAAACTTCTATATTGAATAACGTTTTTTCATAAGTTACTGTTTTGACTAGTATGCCGCTCGGACCTCCTTAAATAATTTAAATATAATGAGAAGAATTGCAGCCGATAAGAAATTCAATTTAAAAGATAAGACTGTGCTATTTCTGAATGATGAAATATACGAGGAAAAATTGTGAATGAGTATAAGTTTATTGGACCTAGTGTGCGTACTTGTGAACAAATGTCAAAGCGCATATTACACTTTAGCAGATGTAACAGAGTCATGGTTAACTTTGCAATTACCCACTACGGATGATAACATTTTGGCTATTGTTGAAGCCTGTGTAGAAAAAACCTTAAGACCTATACATTTTTCAGTAAATTTTCTTCATCCAGCATATCGAGGAGAACATTTATCAGTTAATCAATTAAATCAAGCATGTGATTTCATCAACGAGGAGACAAATATAGAAGGCAGAAAAGAATTCGCAATGTATAGTGATAAATCTGATATTTTTTCAAAATTATGTACAAAAGGAACAGTAAAACCAAATGTACTTTGGACAGTTGCTGAAGCAAAAGCACCAAATTTATCTAAAATAGCTCTAAATATAATGAAAATTCCAGCGTCATCAACACAATTAGAGAGACTTTTTTTCAACTGCGCTTATTTGCAAGAATTTGCGCTTATGTTCATTTAACTTTACGCAATCGTTTATCCGAAGAGAAGTCTAAAAAGCTAGTTGATATTTATTATTCACTTAAGAATATGGAATATTACTATCACGATTTACCATTTCTTAATCTATTTTCTGAATAATTGTGAAAATGACATTGATATGATTAATTAATAAAAATTAAGTATAATAGCATTACGTAAGTATATTATAGTATTTTCAAGAAATGATTGACTTAAATATTTAAAACCTATAATTGACTACAAATGCTTTCCTTTGATATACTAATCCAGTCAATAGAATACATATTTTTTAATAAACTGTTATTTTAACCGAGAATCCTAAAACACAAACTGTTAAAGCTTAATGCATTTAGCAAGATGTATAATTATTCATATGCTTTTTCATTTCTGTGAGAATCAAACCTAATCTGACATGCTTAACTTTATGATTTTTCTCATGATTAATCATGTAATTAATATTTTTAATCGTTTAATTAATTACTATTCATACGATTTATTATATAAATTTTCATAAAACTAATGTATCAATAAAGATAACTTTGGGAGTTATTATCATAATACAAACAAATTAATATATAAAAATTTATTTTAGTGTATTTAAAAAAAAAATATTTTAAATTATAAATATTTTCAAAAAATTCATATATTAAATGCAGATAATGAATCGTACGCATGTCGACCTATATAACTAATCTTTTTAATCTTAAAAAAATTATAATAAATCATAAGCATTAACCCTGTATGGACGTCCGTTGCACTAATGCAAAATTAACTTTTTTCGTTCGTAAAAAATTATCACACGATAAACTTGAAACTCAACAAAATAAGTGAGAGGATCAAATGAAAATTAATTATATAACCTTCGTAAGGCACGTGAAAGGTATCTGAGTATTTTATAGTTAATACAAAATGAAAATATTGTAAAAAATATTTTTTGTAACACATGCACGATTTTTGCGCTTTTCTGGACTTAAAAAGCGAGCCTAAAGTGCTTGTTTTCTAACCAGCAGGCAAAAAAGTGGATTTCTTTGCCTGCTAGTAGAACGAAAAAAGGGGCTTTTTTGTCCACTGATGATTTATTTACTTATTTGTACTTTTTGAGACATTTCCGCAAACCTCCATTTACGTGTCACGAAAAATATGGTGTGCACCAACAGTCCTAGGGCCAGACAATGCTGTCTCCAACTGGAACCACTTTTACTTTATGTATTTTAACCTCCTAAATCCGAATATCGAGTGTAGAATGCTAAAAAATGGCCCAGTTAATGGCTAATTAACAATTTTTATAAAAAATTTAAAAATATTGTTTTCTCGTTCTGGAAAAAATTTACTTACATTCCTTAGGCAATTCTAAGAAAAAAATATTCTTACAAGTTTTTTACTAGGACCTATAGATTTCGAGTAAAAAATCATTGAAGTTTCGAAAAATGCGATTTTTCGCCAGTTTCAATCGTTTATTACAGCAAAGACACTTGAATATTTTTTAACGATCCAGGGCTTAAATTAGATTGTAATAAGTATTTACAATATTTTCGACGATATAGGTGTGTTTTGGACGTCGATTGAGTAATTTTTGTCACACGGGTATAGTGTGACAAAAATGACATTACCCATTAGAATCTAATAGTACATGACCTAATGAGTAATTTATGCCCTTGATCATCCAAAAATATTCAAGTGTCTTGCTGTAATAAACGATTGAAAATTGCAAAACTCGCATTTTTCGAAACTTCAACGATGTTTTATTCGAAATCTATGCGTCCTAGAAAAAAACTTGTAAAAATCTTTTCTTGTTAGAATTGCCTGAAAAATGTAAGTAAATTTTTTCCAGAACAAAAAAATAATATTTTTTAATTGTTTATAAAATTTGTTAATTAACCAATAACTGAACCATTTTTTAGCATTCGACCCTCGATATTCGGATTCAGGAGACCAAAATACATAAAGTGAAAGTGGTTCTAGTTGGAGACATCAGTTGGTCACGAAATCATGGTCTGGCCCCAGGACTACAAGGGCCAGGGGGCTTTTTGACCTCGTGTGTTTGCAGTACTCGTCTTCGGCTCGTACTGCACACTTCACACTCGGTCTAAAAAAGCCCAATTTACGCCCTTGGTACACATGCACGATTTTAGTAAAGTAGTTACTTTACGCACGCTGGTCGTTTTACTTTACGCCTGCTCGTTCCAAATGGTAGGCGAGTTAGCAAGAACCGAAGGCAAGTGCTTACTGCGAGCTGAAGACTCACACTTCGACTAAAAAGTCCCACATCTCGGGCTTGGTACTCAATGTACTATTGATGGTCCCATCCTTACATTCTCCGGTTCTAGAATTATTTTACCCTGAAATACACTAACCCTTATACCCATTACCCTAAGAATCATTTACCCTAAATCCCATTAATCCTACAATTCATTAACCCTTTAACGTCGGAATGGACACTTTCTTTGTATACTTTTTAACGCTGGATCTTACGATCAAAGGAATGTTAAAGAAATTCTTTAATGATTATATTTTATGTTTTTGAGGTCGCTTTCTCAGATCCCGCATATAGAATCTACTCAAAATTCAACCTTTTAAAGTTATAGTCGAATTTTCTCAAAAAATTTGGAATTTTGCTGTACTTTCTTTTAGAAATTCAATGTTGTTAAAGTGAAAAGCATTCGGCAGAACACTGGCAGGTCGAAATATCGCGTCCAAAATGTTTCTTTCAGATGGTTATAGTCTACTTTTTCCAAAATTCAAGACCTCCTATTTAAAAAGTCACGTGATAAATCGCGTGAGATTATGAAACAATTTCTCACGTAAGTTCCAATTTATCACGTGATTTCTCACGTGACTCGCATGTTTTCACGCATCTTCTATGTTGTCACGTAACCTATCACGCAACATCTGAATTTGCAAGTATTTTCGTTGACGATTTCTCATCCTAGTATTAAGTTTTGATGTGATTTTTTACGTGATATCTGATTTCATATGTGATTTTTAAATTCTGAAACGATTTCTTATTTCTCATGTGAAATCTCCAACAACTCTCAAATTCTCACGATATCAGGAATTGCTTAAGGGGGTGCATACACGTTTTGTAAATTTATACTAATTAAAAGAATTTACCCTTTTCCTACGCTTATAATGTACCGTTTCACCGGATAAAATGGTCCAAATATCGATTGCAAGCCCACAAGTCGAGCGTCTAACTTTCATGAAAAATTCACTGATACAGTCCAGTGTTCGTAAAGTATATCATCTCACTTTAAGCCAATGTCAATTTTTCAAGTTTTTTTTACTCTGTTTTGATACTGGCTACCTGCAGAACCAAACTCTTGAAGAAATACAGATTATAAGACCCTTTTCTAGTGCTACATTTATTTTTATGCGTATAAATAATAAAAATTGAATGATGTTCTGCATTTAAATAAGTATTTATGGTATGTTTACGTTTTCAATCCATGAGATTTTGGTTCTGCAGATAGTCAGTATCAAAACAAAGTGAAAAAACTTGAAAAAATGACATTTGCTTAAAGTGAGATGCTATACTTTACGACCACTGGACTATACAGTGAATTTTTCATGGAAAAATTATACGCTCGACCTCTAGGCGTGCAATCGATATTTGGGCCCTTTTCTCCAGTAAACAGTACTATATATGCGTAGGAAAAGGTAAATTTATTTAATTAGTATACATTTACATCAAAATTTTTATCATCAAGCCCCAAAAATAATAATTATTATTTCAAACTTAAGGTGTATGTACGCGCTTAAGAAATCACGAGAGAAGTTAAAAATGTGGTTTGAATTTACAATGAGTCTGAAGTTTGGAAAGTTTTTCGAGGCCGAATACGAAAAAAAAATTTTATTTCAATTTCTAATTACATATGGGTATACATCGGTGCATTATGCCTAGAAAAGACAAACAAACTATTTTGAGCCATTATTTCATCCCCAAGTCATCAACCATTTCAAAAAGAATTCTTATCAGTGTTTCATTTTATCTGTGAAATTTTTTTGTGGAACATGCCTATTACCTCGAAATATAATAATAAAAAAATGACGGCCAAATTCTATGGCTACTATCCCCATGGCGAAGATTGAAAGGGGGTTAGAAACAGTAAAAAAAGTTTTACTCTTCATGGTTTCATTTTATCTGCGAATATTTAGTGGAATATGCTTTTAACCCCGAAACATACCTTTAAAAAAAGTTACGATAAAATTGTATGTCCGCTACCCCCATGGCAGGAGTTGAAAGGGGGTTGGATTAGAAACAACATAAATTCTAATTTGTCAGCGTTTAAAATATTCATAATAACGTATTTTATTTAATTCTGTATGTTTTATAATGCATTTCACTTTAAAAGGGTCGATTTCTTCTATCTTTGATTTTCGATTTTACGGTAATCTTTACATTATTAAAATAGTATGTTGGCGTAGATATTGAAAGCCTCCAAGAGTGTAGACTTAATTTTTATCGGTACGTAAAACCTGGGCTTCATGTCCCAGAGCCCCGAGTGATATACACGCCTTATTCGAAGAGAATGACTACGACTACACAGACACACTAATCGTATACTTGGATATGCACTTTTATTTAAAAGTAGTCCAGCTGGCACTAGGTTTAATCTAAGAAATGACCCTACGTTTTGTTGTCGTCTGTTACGTCAGACTTGATTATCTTTCACGGTACGTAACATCTGGACCTCGTGTCCAAGAACCCCATGAGATATACACGCCTTTCTCGAAAATGATATCTATAAACACATTCCTCGTTTATTTACCTTTTATTTGCAAGAGTCAACCTAGAGTCAGAAACTGTAAGCTTCCATAATATATTCCATAAAAAATTTCGATGGGAATATAAAGTCTTGGTTACCCCCGGGTGTAAAATAATCAAGAACAATGTAGATTTATCTATTACTCCATGGGAAATAATCAAGGACCTGGATAGCACTGGATAATTTTTTACCGTGCGTATTTTCTTTTCGATTTAGCTGTGTTTGTTTCAAGGCTCATTCCCATTCCTGCCATAAATCTGTCAGACAAGCGATTTAGCTATAATTTTTTATAGGTGTATAGACTAATGGACAAAAAAGTACTTTCCAATCTTTTATATGAGACCTCAAAAAGATTAATAAATTAATTCTCTCTCATTTTAACATGTGATTTTTTGATTCATAATATCACGTAATTATAACGTGATAAATCACGTGATCATTTTCAGTAGTGATCCCACAAAAAAATCGCAGATAAAGTGAAACTCTGATGAGTTAGAATTTATTTTATCTTTCCAACCTCTTTCAAACCCCCATTTGAAAGGGTTGATTGATTGGGAATGAAATAAGGGATCAAAATAGTTTGTTTTTTCTAGTCACAATGCATCTATTTACACCCATATGTAATGTGATAACAAAAAAACATTTTTCGCCTTCGTTCTCGAAAAACGTTTCAAACTTTACTCATGAATTTACTTAAGAATTGAAGAATCGCCGGAGATCACGTAAGAAATTAAGAGTCGTCGGAAATATCACGTGAGGAATAAGAAATCTTTGGAGAATTTACAAATCTTTTAATGTTGCGTAAGAACATAGATGTCACGTGAAAATATACGATTTGTGTGAGAAATCACGTGAGAAATTGGAAATTCCGTAAGATATCAAGTAAGAAATTGTTTCATAATCTCACGTTATTTCTCATGTTATGAAGAATCTTGACCTTTTGGGGGTAGCCCAAAGAGGCCTAGTAAATGTTCTTTATTTTTCTTTGTTTTATCTTTATTATATTTACTGAGTTTACTTTGTTGGAAAGGAAATTAATTTAGGTATTAAGTAATTATTACGACCTTTTATGGGAAAAAGCCGAGCGGCACAAAAAACCCTGATTTATTAAAGCACTAATATACACTGAGATCGATTTGCTTTCGGATTACATTAAGTTACGCGAGAGTGACTTCACGAAGGGCGAATACGCGCGCATATGCATTCAATAAATTAACGTCCACACGCTCACATGCATCCAACACACTAATTAGATTTTCACTGATGGAAATGCTGATTGTGCGAGCGAGCACACCGTCAGCAGCGGTAAGACCTTGAAGAGGCCAAGTAATTTTGCAAGTATGCACCCGTTAGTACACGGAAGCTCGAGGTGAGCTGAAAGCACGTGCGCAGGGGCACAATGGAATCGCACTCAAGATAGATAGATAGATAGATATACTTTTTATTCATCAGAAGACAAAATCTTACAATTTCATGTACATGTAGTTATAATTATAATTAAAAATATCAGTCGATTTAATATAATTGTTATCTTAACTTTCACTTATTGCATATTTCTTATTAAAATAATAATTCACTTTATCAGTTCGTCAGTTTATAAAATTTAAATGTAATGAACTAGTCACAGTCAAATATCACAGAAAACGCTTCGTCAAAAAATAATAATACATAGAATAAAAAATAAATACAATAGAGATAACATATACATATAAAAGAATACATACACATACTTTGCTAAATATTTGCGTATACTATCACGTCTAAATTTAAAACACACTCATTCATAACACTTTAACAATCACGCTAATAAATACATTCACACCTAACTAACACTAAACATATTTAATAAATAAATAAATAAATTAATAAATAAACAAGATAAATAATTAAATTAAATAAATAAATAATTAAATTAAATAAATAAATAAATAAATTTAAATAAATAAATAAATTAAATAAATAAATAAATAAATTTAAATAAATAAATAAATTAAATAAATAAATAAATAAGTTTAAATAAATAAATAAGTTTAAATAAATAAATAAATAAATAAGTTTAAATAAATAAATAAATAAATAAGTTTAAATAAATAAATAAATAAATAAGTTTAAATAAATAAATAAATTAAATAAATAAATAATTCAAATAAATAAAAAGCTTAAATAAATACTCGACTCATCTCTGTACATACTCTTCACCATGTAATTGCTTAAGGTGCCTGCTAAACGCCGTTTTAAATTTACAAAAAGATGGCAGGCACCTCACACTGCTCGGGAGCGAATTCCAGAGGTGCGCACCTTGAACTCTGAATGAGAAAAGGCCCTTATCGGTGCGCGACCCCGGAACCGAGAGCTCTTTCATACCACCCCTACTTGAAGTCCTGGCCTGGTTTTTTTCAAAGAGGGCAGTAAGATACGGTGGCTGCCGCATGACAACCGCTTTGTAAAGCAGCAGCCCCATAAAATACTCCCTCCTCACCTTCAAATCCAACCAGTCCAGTTTTTTCCTGTAGGCGGTGATATGCTCATCCCGCCTAACACCACATATGTATCTCACACATGCATTCTGTAGACGTTGTAGTCGTGTCTGGAGCTCCCCTGACACATCAAGAAGAACCACTGAGCAATAGTCTAAGTGAGGTAGTACCAGTGCACATGCCAGCTGCTTCCTCAGTATCTCTGTGGTGCTTGAACGGAAAAGTTTTAAGCTATACAGAGCCCTATTTACCTTTCTACTGACCGCATTCAGTTGCGGCTTCCATGTCAACCCTCCGTCCATCACCACGCCGAGGTTGGTGACTGTATCGACAAAGGGAACGTGTACGCCGGTCTGTATCTCAATGCCTTGCAAGTCAAGGTTCTGAACCTGTTTGATGTTGTGATCAGATCCAAAAATGATCGCCTTTGTCTTGCCGACATTGAGGCGCAGGCCAGCTGACGTTGCCCAGTTCGACACTGCTTGTGCTACAGCCGACATGCGACCGATACCATCACGAAGACCCTTCAGGGTCACTTGTGTGTAGGTTTGCAAGTCGTCAGCGTAAAATATGTGTTCGACACCATCTAAGTCGAGTGCGTCTTGTAAGTCGTTTATGTACAGGCTGAAAAGCAGGGGTCCCAGGACTGAGCCCTGTGGAACGCCAAGATTGGTGATTAGCCAACCTGAATCCCCGTTTGTGATTGTGACGACTTTCTGTCGTCTCCTCATGATATATGACTTAAGCCACAGGAGAACACTCCTGGAGAATCCCATGCGCATCAGCTTACGCAGCAGTTTAGTGTGTGAGATGGTGTCGAATGCTTTGCTAAAATCAAACATTAACAAAATAGTCAATAGTTTTTTGTTGTTGTTAATGCCTGATCTTATGTCCTCCGTCAGTTTCAGTAGTGCTGTCTGTGTACTGTGATTCTGTCGAAAACCAGTCTGCATCGGGTCCAAAGTATTATTTTCTCGTAAGAAGTTAGTTATTTGGTCGTGTTCGATTTTTTCAAGGACCTTAGAAAGGAAACTCAGTAGGGCAATTGGTCGGAAATCTGACACCGTAGATGGGACATGCTTCTTCTTCAAAGGCACCAACTGAGCTCCCTTCCAAGCTCCCGGAAAAATGCCACTGGACAGAGAGGAGTTAAAGATCTTAACAATATGATCTCCCACAAACGGAAGAGCCTTAGCCACTATACTTTGGGGAATGTCGTCTTCCCCTCTGGCTTGTGATGAGAAGTGGGCAACAGCCAGAACCACGTCCGAGAAGCTGACTTCTCGGAAAACAAAACCGTCATCACTGGCAGTGGTCAGGACGTTGTCAAGTTCTTCATCACCCTCATTTTGGGAGATCGGATGAACCATGAAGCTCCTCTCTTGTCTTTGGCAGAAGGCCCAGAGCCTTGAGCTCTTTCCAGATATCTTTCTTATTATTAATCGCTTCAGAAATTTTATTTTGTAAAAATCTTTCCCTTGTTTCCTTTGTTCGTAATTCAGCTTCAGCTGCAAGGCCCTGATACTCCCGCCACAGTCTGTCTTCATTGGTCCGCGAATAGCGTCTTCGTACGGAGTCACGTTTTTTGTAAAGATGTATTAGTTCAGCATCAACCCATGGTGGATTTGTTTTCTTTTTCGGCATGAATTCTTTCAAGAGAGAGAGAGAGAGACGCGAGGGAGCTCCGCACGCGATCCGGTCTGGACGATAACTGATAGTCGTGCCGGCGAGATCGCTCGGGCGGTGCGATCGCCTGCTCTCCACACATACTTGCACACACACACACACTCACTGCGCACGCAGGCGCAGAAGTAACGAATTTACATGAAAATTAGTTTGAAAATGTTGCGACGCAACATGTTACTTACCACGTGATTTATAACGTGATTATTTTAAGACTTCTAAACTTATTCTTGGGGCAAATAGATGTCAGAGTATACATTTATATGATTCGCACGTTATTCCCGGGGAGATAAATGAAAAAATTATTATTTATCAGTGTTATAAGTAACATGTGTGACTGATAAGCCTACTGAAAAGGACACGTGATTTAGCACGCGATAATCATGTGATAGTATCAAACAAAATATTACATGTTTAAGTGTGAGAGAATTAGTTTCTCAAACTGTATAAGATCTCATAAGTGAATTTTGCATAATTTTTTACGTGACATTTATGTGATATTTCATATGCGATCTTAAATGGATTCAGAATTTTCATATGATCTTTTTTAGTATGGAAGTGTATATGTTGACAATTATGTGCCCCAAGAATAAGCTTAGAAGTCACACTTAATCATTTAAATCACTCGTCTACGAAATTAAATTTATTGGCCATGCTTTGATCATTAGATGCAACGCTGAAAAATTTACAAAAACAGTGTCCATCCTGGCGTTAAAGTACTAAACCTAAACCCTGTTTAAACTAAAACTCATTAACCCTAAAACTTACACTACTAAAACGGGATTTTACCACAAGCCATAAACTCGCAAATTCTAAGCCATTTCGCAATTCAAATGTAATTGCAAATCCATAAACTCTGAATCAATTAAATCTAAACTCATAAACCTTAATCTCATAAACCATAAACCAATAAAGCACAAACCATATAAAACTCCGAAACCAATAAACCCTAAAACTCATAAATTCTAAAACCCATTTACCCTAGAAGCTTTTTAAATCCTATTAACTCTAAAATCTAAATCCTATTAACTCTGAAATTAACCCTTGGCCTAAAAAGCATTAACCTTAAAATCTAAATCCCATTAACTCTGAAATTAACCCTTGACTTAAAAAGCATTAACCCTAAAACCTAAATACATGAACATGAAAATCCTGAATTATTTCACACATAAACCCTAATCCATTAGACCCCAAACTGTTGAATCATAAACGATAAACTCTTAACCCACACAGCATAAAATAGTAGGTGACGTACCGTACAATTGTAGGAACATGGAAGCGAGAGAACCGAAGCATCAAGAGATAAACGAAATCGAAGCCAAAATGAACAGTGTTCTCGCTGAACTCGCATCAATGGTTGAAGAGGATAGCCAGGAGCAGGATCTACTATACGATGGTAGGAATTGTTTACAAAACCTTGCCTTTTTTGTGTCGAAATCTCACCACGACGCCGAGGCATTGCTTGCAAAAAGTCGAGTTTTCAATCTTGAGTTGAAACCATGTGCTTATAAAAAACTGGCTGATCTTCGACCGTTGAGTTGTTGACAAAAGCTAAAGTATTAAAGGTCGATCTTGGACCCTGGAGTCGTTGACAAAGACCAAGCAATCATCCCCCATGTAACAAAGAAAAGTTTTTGATGCAGACGTGCTGTCTGCATCAATGGATGCATGGGAATGGATGAATCAGAAGAGGAACGGGAGGAACAGCATGAGGCAGTGGTTTCTCTCGGAGACGATCCTTCTGACCCCCCTACAGCGGAAATACCGTTAAAGGAAAGCGTAGCGGTAATGGTAAAAAATGGACCCAATGTGGATTCACAAATAAAGAAGAGAAGGCCAGGCTTTTAGCTGAATTTCCGGGAAAAAGATTATCAAAATCTTGCTGGCTCGGCATTGTCATCAGTCTCATTAGTAGTAAGTAATATTCTGGATCGAAAGACGACAGAAATAAATTACGCACTTAATTCTAGAAGAGTTGTTCAGTTCTGTGAAGCTACTGTCAGAATTATATTTCGTTCTGACACAAGCAAGAAAATCCTTCCATCTCGGAACATACGAGGGCAAGATACAAAAGGTGCTAAAGGAGGTCAAGTCTACTGAAGTTGCCTCTAAAACCAATTAATAATAATTTAAACTGGAGTAGCTATTCCGCAAAAGGAGAGGCGGGGCGAAGGAGCTACAAGAACCAGCCCGCAAGGTCATCTACCTCAACGAGGCCCAGGTACCACTCCAGGCCCAGAACTTAGCCAGCAAAGAAGCGATACACCCAGACGCAGCCCTATCAGCAGAGCAGACGCTGAATGGACAGCATATAGTTACCGCTGGCATACTAAACATTTTTATTGTTAGATTGTTGTACTTTCTGTAAATAAACCTATAATATAAAAAAAAATTGGTGTTTTTTCTCTTAACATCTACATATCATTATATCTTCGAACAAGTATAATGAAATATAATTGATGATTAAACGAATTTCTACCCTGGTAGAAACGTTCACCAACGATTCGCCAATCGTTGGCCAATTTTACTAAGGTTGGCCAGTAATTTCACCAACCGTTCGCCAACGAACCCACTTATTTTGAAACGCTTTTCCGCCCGTCGTTGGCCAACGAATGCTGAAAATTTGAAAACGGCGAAAAGCACTAAATACTGCTTAAGAAAGTTATGTAAAGTGTTATGGTATATTATGCAATCAATAAAAAGTCATTGTATGAGCGTAATTATATAATTTACTTAAAAAATTCACATTTAAATATATACAGTTAATTTAAATTTGAGGTTAGGTGCAGTAAATTGATGATTTAGTTTACTACCCTAGTGGAGGAAATCTTGTATGCCAAAATTTGTCATATGTGTGCCAAAACGGCCAATTGGAAGACATTTGGCGTACTCTGGCAAACTTTGTCTAACTTTAGTAAACTTTGGCAAACGTTGGCAAACTTTTGACATCAAAATCATTTCCACTAGGGTAATACAATATAATTTACTATTATAATTAAGAATTAAGTATAAAATAAAAAATACTTTTTATCAATTCTATAGTATAATATGAAAACATGGGAAGTTAGATAGATAGTAAAAAAATTATACCAAAACCAGTAGTGGCGAGAGATATTTGTATGCTCCGCAACTTAAGACGCGCTCTTAGTGTGCGCGACAAGCGCGGGTAAGCACAATATACACATATACATTGAACCATTCGTAACCATAATCCTACTTTAAATAAAAATTTAACTATATTTTACAACTTTATGACAGCATATGCGCTATTATTTTTATCATTCAGTGGTTTATTGTAAAACATATATTTAGTGATGTACATTTAATGATTCAATTTATAATTTGAAAATAAAATTTTAGAATCACAAATAGAGCAGTTGTTGGTGAACCGTTAGTCAATTATAGCAGTAAGTATTGGCCAACATCATTGGCGAATCTCGGATGGTCTATTTTCTACCAGGGTAGTTAAGTTCAATTATAATTATACGAATAACTTGCTAGAAGATGTATAATCCCACCCTTCTTATAACAGCTTTTGTTCTATATTTTCAAACTTGTATAAACATATAGAATCCCTACCCATCAAAATTACTTGCGCGAAACTAATAAAGCAGAGACCAGCGCGAGAGCTGTAGGACAAGAGAGTGGGAAGAGGTGAGAGAGAAAACGCCTTTTTCCACGGGAATTTCTAAAACGTGGCGTTATCTGGCAACAAGTTGCGGTACTACATATCATTCTATTTTCAAACAAGTTATTCATATAATTATGGTTGAACCTCACTAGAAGTTCATTTAATCATCGATTATTGCTTTTGCGATTTCGCATGTGCCAAGTACTTCTACCTTGCATTCTACGTTCGGGGCCACCACAAACGTCTACTTAAGGAAAGAATAAGTTGCACAGATTATTATTGTGCTCAGTGAGTGCTAATATATACCTATATATATTCTGCAATTTAGCCCGCGCGCATCTGTCGAGTATCACCGCCGCTCGCCGTTTGCATTTGAACATCACCGAATAATTTTATAGAATTCGCATCCCGAGGTCGTCATGCGAGCTCTCGAGTGAGCGGACGTGCTTTTTGTGCTCTCTCAGTTTTTGCGATTTCTCAGTGAAATAAGTGCCTTCGAATACCCGTGCGTGCTGTCCGTGCATCCGTACTCTTTTCTTTATCCTCCTGCCTTCTAATCCTGCCCCCTCGGCCTAACCTCAAAAAGGCGTCGGGGGGCCTCCGGCCTACCTTCTCGCTATTTCCTCCTGTCACTTCGCATATGCCTCATTCTCTCACTGCTTCCTATCCGCTCACTATCACTATGTCTCACCAAGTTACTCCTCAATTTTCTCCCCTTCCTCCTAGTCCTCTTGGCTCTCCTTCCGCAAACTCTCCATCGTTCACTCATTCTAACCACACTACACACACCACAGATTCCGAGATAACACTCCCTGAATGGAAATTCCAACACACGCTGCGGTCCTATGCAGCTACTCATAACCTCTCGCTCGCTGAGGCTCTCCCTCACGTTATGTACACCAACCCCCCTTCACACAACTCTCGTTGCTTTCCCAACTTACGACGTTCTAGCCACCTCACGCCTCCCATGTCTCCTCTTTTCAACTGCCCCTCCCCTCCTCTCACCCCATCAAACCCTTCCCCTCCCTCCTCGCTTTCGCCCTCCCACGCCTCTGTTGCACGTCATTTCAGACCCCTCCTCCAGGTCACCTCACAACCAAACCGAGGTGCCATACCCAAATCCCTTTCCCTTCACTCCTCCTCCCCCATCTCCCACTCCCAACCCCCAGGCTTCCAACCCCTTCGCCACCCCCCCCCCTCCCCCACCTCTCTCCGCTCCCAGCCAGTCCTCAACGCCAACACCTTCGACAAGCACCTTTCCACACACAACAGGCGCACTCCGCCCCCCCCCCCTCGTCCTAACTCTCCCCTACCGACTAATTCTCTCCTACCGACTAATTCTCTCCTACCGACTAATTCTCTCCTACCGACTAATTCTCCCCTACCGACTAATTCTCTCCTACCGACTAATTCTCTCCTACCGACTAATTCTCTCCTACCGACTAATTCTCTCCTACCGACTAACTCTCTCCTACCGACTAGTTTTCTCCAGTCCTCAGACACTACTAACTCCGAAACGCTTCTTCCCTCTCACCCGCCACCGACCAAAATCCTATTATCAGTTTTATTCTCAATCTCATATTTCAAACTCTCCTGCCCTTAATCTCCTCCCTTGGACACTCCGACGCTGCTTCTCAAATCGCAAATGCCTGCTCGAGCCTCCATCTCTTCTCCCTCTTGACCCCTAATAATGGCTACTGCACATCAGCCTAAACATCTTAGTATCCTCCAATGGAATTGACAGCAGATAGTTACCGCAGTCTCCTTCAGACAGCGCAAATCCTAAATACAAGACATTTCCAAGGACTACGACGTTATTCTTCTCTGCGAAATGTGGCTCAACCCCGACGACTCTGCCTTGCTCAATGGCTTTGTTGTGGCCCACAAAGCCAGACCAGCAGGCAGGGGAGACGGCACAGCCATCTGCGTTCGTAATAATATCCCTTTCAACCTAGTCAAAACCTACAACTCCTTCAACAACTTCGAATCCATCGCTGTCTCTCTCTCCACTTCCCAAGGCGAACTTCTTATCGTATCTATCTATGGGCCTCCTAATTCGCCCTTCGACCACTCCCACCTTCACCACTTCTTTGCATCTATCTCCTCCTGCAACTCTATCTTTCTGGCAGGCGATTTCAATTGCCACAATGCCGCCTGGGGTAGCAGTCATACCTGTGACCTGGGGGACTATCTATTCTCCTCTTTTACCGACCACAACCTCCTGGTCATCAACCGCGGCTCTCCTACCTACCTCAACAGACGCAACCCCGACAACCCCTCCTGTATCGACCTAGCCTTCGTCTCCTCCCACCTCTACTCCATTTGCTCATGATCTGTCCTAGAAGATACTCATCTAAGCGACCATTACCCCATCTCCATTTCTATCGGCATTCCTTCCCCATCTACTTCCTTCCGCACTCACCGTCCCAATTACCGCCGACTCTACCCGGAGAACTGGTCTGCTTTTGTGGACTTGCTCTCCAATTTCTCCCTTGACAACCTCCCTGCAAACTCTTCCACTTCCGTCAAATATGAGGCTCTCACCTCAGCTATCCTCCATTCCATCAACGATCTTGTTCCTACCTCCCGCTCCTCCAAGAAAACTCCCAAACCTCCCGAACCTCCCTGGTGGAACAAAGATTGCTCCGCAGTCGAGTCCGCCAGGAAAACCGCTCTCAAAAACTTCCGCTACGACCCTAATATCTATCACAAACTCACTGTTGCCGAAGACCACGCTAAAGCCACCTTTCACAGATGCAAGAAACAATCTTTCCAAGACACTTGCGCCTCTCTCTCTCCACTCCAACCCCAAATACTTCTGGGATTTGGTCAAGAGGTTCAAACATCGCAACCTCGGCCCTTCCGCAGCTCGCAATAACATCGCGAACGTCGAAGCGCAAATGGATCTCATCCCCTCCATCTGTCCACCCTCCTGTTTTTATCCTAACTTCCCCACAGTTTTCACCCCCTCTCCCCCCACTTTAAATTTCTTCTGTGAATCCTTCTCCTATTCTGAACTAGAAATCTCTGTCGATAAATGCCTCGCCAAGCCCAACTCGGCTCCCGGCCTTGACAAAATCGACAATCTCCTTATTTCCCACCTCCCTAAATACATCCTTGTCTTCTTACTCTCCATCTTCAACGATCTCTTCATGAAGGGCGAATTTCCATCCTCCTGGAAAAAATGTATTGTTTTCTTCATCCCCAAAGACAACACCGGCAAGTTTCGCCCTATCTCTCTCGCTCAATCCCTTCTTAAAGTCTTTGAAAGGCTAGTTCTTCGCAGGCTCAACTGGTGGCTGGAGAGGGACCAAAGCCTGCCTCCCCTCCAGTTTGGCTTCCGCAAGCACAGATCCTGCGCTGACAATCTTTCCATCCTCACCTGCTCTATCTATTCCGGCTTCGTTAATAACGCTTACACTGTAGCCCTTCTTCTCGACATCAGGAGTGCCTTCGACGGTGTCGACTCTGGCATTCTCGCTCACATTCTTCGCGACTTAGGCCTTCCGTGGCAAATCTGCAAATTTTTTTATAACATTACCTCTTCCAGGTCCATTCATTTTAACGTTGGCGGCAAGATCCAGGGCCCCTTCGAGTCACTCCAAGGTGTCCCTCAAGGCTGCTGCTGCAGCCCTACAGGTTACAACATCTACACGCACAAACTCCCCGAACACATCAACCCTAACTGTAATTACCTCCTTCTTGCCGATGACGTCACTCTCTACGTCACCTCCCCTAACCTCGAATTCTGCCTTTCCGTTTTACAAACAGCCTTAACAAGATCGCCTCCTACTTTTTCTCCCTAGGTCTCCCCATTGCCCCCGAAAAAACTAAACTCGCTATCTTCACACGCAAACAAACTGATACATTCAACGTTTCCCTCACCTTTCACGACCAAACCATTAGACCCTCACCCCACGTCAAACTCCTAGGGGTCATTTTTGACTCGAAGCTCACCTGGTCCCCTCATCTCAACTCCCTCCTCAAAAGATGTACTCCTCACATCAACCTCACCCGTTCCCTATGCGTCACCTGGTGGGGCGGGCATCCTCAATCTCTCCTCCAAATATACAAAGTCTTCGTCCTAGGTTCCTTCGACTACTGCTCTATTACACTCCTTCCGCGAGAGAAATCTCTCCGCGATAAACTAAGGGTGGCGCAGCGCAGATCCCTCAGAGCCTGTCTGGGTCTCCGTCGTTCCACCCCTAATCGTATAGTATACGCAGAATCTTGTGAACTTCCTCTTTCTCTACGTCCTAAAAAACTAGCCTTCAGATTCATCCTTTGCGCCTTCTCCATTCAAAATAACCCTACGCTAGAATCAATCGACTCTCTTTTCACCGCTCTCAACAATCGCAACACCCTCAATCTCCTCGAGCTCCCCGTCCTTCGCGCTTACGCCCGCCTCAGAAGGTACCACAGCCTAATCCACTCCTCTGACGTCCTTCCATGCTACACATATTTTCTCCACTCCCAAATCTTCTTTCCTAATGTCACATTGGACGAGGGCCGCGCTATCAAGCGCTCCCCCAATCCAGTCGACGAATTTAGGCTCTCTCTTCACAACCACCTCTCCTACTTTGTCGCCTTCTACACCGATGGCTTCAAGACCAACATTTGCTCCTATGTCGACTTGGCTATCCACTCCACTGATCTTAATCTCGACCTCTGCTTCAGGATCTCTTCTTACGCCTCCATCGCCATGGCCGAAGCCCTCGCTATTCAATTAACTCTCGAATACAACGATCAACACAATATCTCTAACTGCTTCATCCTCACAGACTTCCTAAGCATCCTCCAAGCCATTTCCAGCCTCCACGACTATATCCCCTATCCCTTCTCCTGTATATTTAATATCAAACTTCTTCTCAAACGCCTATCACTCTCCAACTATACCATCTGCCTAGTTTGGATTCCCAGCCACATAAGAATTCCCGGCAACGAAAGGGCTGATTTCCTTGCCAAGCAAGCCTCTAGTACCGGTATCAATGTTGACTGTCCACTCCCATACTCAGACTATTACCCCCTCGCTCACTCACTTTCAAACTCCGAATTTAATAACTACCTCGACTTTTACCGCCCTAATACTGGCTGCTCCTATTTCTACAACTGCCGTCGTGCCTCTTCAAAACCCTGGTTTCACTCCATGCTCTTAAACCGTACCTCCATAACCACTTTCTGCCATATACGCAGTAACCATTACAGTCTCACTCTCAGCCTCTTCAGTAAAAACCGCGTTACTTCGATCCTCTGTCCTTGCGGTGAAGACGACGAGGACCTCAATCATCTCTTCTGGGCCTGTCCACACTTTAATTCCCAACACTCTCGCCTTTCCCGCTCCCTCGCCAAACTCAAACATTTCCCCCCATTCATTACCTCCTCCTTTCTGTACGAACCTCGCTCTGACATAATCGAAATCTTTCTTTGCTTCTTATCTGACTGTGACCTCCACATCTAACTCCCGCCTTGCTACCTTCTCCGTCTCTTCGACTTGCCCCCCTGTTAACACTCCGCATGTTCTTCTCACTATTCCTTTTCTCATGGCACATCTACCTCATAGGAGATCGGGGCTTGTCCCCAATCTCTCCCTGTTGCCCTCCCCCTGGCCCGGGGTCTCCCCCGGACCCGAGGGGAGGGCCTTGGAGATGCTTTTTTTCTTTTTTTTGTTTCAGGCCGCGGGCTTCCCGAGATTCGGATCATTCATCATTTCAAATCTCCCGCCTTTATCTACGCATGCGTCGCATGCAACCGCATGTTGATGGCCGTACAGACATCTGGCGCCACTAACCACAAATAGAATAGAATAGAATTAGCATCCCTGAGCCTTACCTTCCCCCCTTCCGTAATTATATCGTTCGCCCTTTCGTGTGCTCACCGTCGTTAGTATTTAATATTTAGATAATTCTATATGCTTAAGAGGACCCCGCAGGGACCAGAGGGACGTGAGGTGTCGTGCTGGCTGCAACACTACTGAAACAGTCGCACACATCATCCAGGGATATTTCGGACACATGGCGGAAGAGTTAAGCGACATAATGCCGTGATCGAGTCGTCGCCTCGGGCCTGCGGCAGAAAGGGTGGGAAGTAGCGGAGGAGTCCCGCATCGAAACATCTGAATTAAGGATTGCGGAAGCCTGATCTGGTTGCTACAAAGAATGATCCCGTGTGCGTGATAGACTCGCAGGTGGTTAGTGGCTCGAACTGGTGACTTTTTCTAATATTCATCACTATATCTTTGAATGCTTACAACTTTTGATCTACGCCACCATTTTAAACATTCCAAATAAGAAATAAAAACTCTTTTTTCTAGTTTTAGTAGCTTATCGTAAAAATTATTTTGACCTATAGGAGCCTAGTTATTAATTAAACAATAGAGTTTATCGAAATATAATGCGAAAAAATACCATCATATTTTTTTACAGTAATTGGCTTGTAGCTATTTGTTGGTCTATGGACTTGCTACTCTAGTTATTTATATTCATAATGCCCTAATGAAAAAAAAAAATTGGTCCAGTAAGCGCGCTGTCAAAAATACAATGTTTCTATTTTTGGGCAGCGGTGTACGACTTCCCGTAGAATTGCTCATATAAGACGTCGATTTTGCTTTTATTCCGATAAAGTGTTTTGAAAATAATGAAAAAAAACTACGTAACACTCTAGGGGTAGTGAGGGGAGGGGGGTGACGAGTAAAAAGCCGGGGGACTACGCGGGGAGTGGGGGGGGGGATTCAAATATAGTAAAAACAGAGTATACGTAGTTTATGGACGCTCCATTATATTCCTCATCAATATAAATGAATAGGAAAAAAATTTTGACCTGCCCCAAGGTGGGGAGAACTCTTAAATAGTCGTCGAAGTGGGTATGAGAATAAAAATAATCTAAGTCGGTACCGTTTGAATCTTCCTCAAAAATGCATCATACATTAGGTTCCATAATGTTAAAAATACCCAAAAGATATTTGTTGGCCCACCCCAAACAGGACCCTTAAATAGAGGTTGAAGTGGAGGTGGGAATGAAAAAAATGTAAGCCGGCGGAGTTTGAATATAATAATCTCTAAAATACTTTAAGTATTTGGTTCTTTGTCATAGAAAATGTCTAGGAAAAAAAAATTTTGCCACAGTCCGAAGTGAGGAGCACTTTAAATAGAGGTTGAAGTGGCGGAGAGAACGAAAAACAATCTCTGTCGGCGGCGTTTGAATATTACCCTAAAATTCTTATTGCATTTGGTTCTTTACCATAGAATATGTCCAAGAAAAAAATTTGTACACAATCCGAAGTGCGGAGCACCCCCAAATTGGGGTTAAAATGTGGGTAACAACAAAAAAATATCTAAGTTGACGGCGTTTGAACCTTCTCTGAATTTGTGTAGCTGGTTTTGTACTGGGCGATTTTTAACTATTAAAACAGAACTTTACTGAAAATTATATTAAAATTGGAATTTTAATCAAGTTGCTAATGTGCTATCTTGACGAATATAAAAAAAAACAACTTCGAACAACTATATATCAGTTCCAGTTGAACACTTTTTAATGTGGCTTCTGCATAATATATAGCACACTGACTGGTCATTCAAATTAACATTTTTTTAGCACTTTCCTGAATTATTGTATTACGAGAAAATATATAATATAATAAGAACTTATCACTTAACGTAACAAATTTTTTTTTCACGCCCGAGGTGAAAAAGGAATGCTGACGAAAAAAGCTACCGATTGGAGACATCGCCCTTTGGGGGACTTGAACCCTTAGTAGTATTTTAAGGCTATTATTCTTAAAATACCAGAATCAACCCTTAATTCGTTCTTATCGAATTCCACCACTTGTCACACTTTTCAGCAATCGAATGAGGGCTCAAATAAAAGATTTCATCCAACTCTATAATTATAAAATGACCTAAAATTAATAAAATGACCTCAAATGCGGCTGCATTTTACTGGGGCATTAGCGGTTCAGAAAAAGCTAACCATTCGAATTTGGGACGCAAACGCTTTACTTATATGTAGAAATCTAATTTTAACTTTTAAAGCGGGTGTGTGACCCTTTGAATTACAGTTCTAGATTTTTTAGGCAATGTGCCCTGGTACATTTCATAAAAAAGTATGCAAGAGTGGGTATATATATATATAACGCACCATATTTGACCAAAATCCTTAGCGGTAGTTTTTTTTTTAACCGTTAACCACTTGTAAAATGGTGAAAATGTAGCAGTCCCTGTTTGGAGTCATTTTATAATTATAGATTTCGATGAAATCTTTTATTTGAATCCTCATTCGATTGATGAAAAGCATTCCAAGTGGGGGAATTCGATAAGGACGATTTTGGGGGTTGATTCTGGTATTTTAAGCATAGCCTTAAAATACTATCAAGGAAGTACGTCCCCCAAAGGACGGTAGCTGGATTCAATAGCTTTTTAAGTCAATTTTTATTTGCCGTTTCGTTAGTGAAAAAAAAATTATGCCAACGTACCCTAGCAGCTATTTGACCAAAATCCTGAGGATTTTATCGGCTTTCGATAGTATTTTTGTATAGAGCACATCAACGTGCTGTTTCGATGTAAATCATCTGGATATAATGATCAACCTTGATTCCCTCACCTGAAAAGGACCATTTAAGCAATTATAGGGTATTTTTTAGGTTAGGTACAAATGATAACCGGCTGGAGTTAAACGGACATCGGATTCTGATTAAGCGACGCCGAAAACGTATAGATATGATGGTCAGGCTTTATACCTCAATCTAAAAATTGCCGTCCTTTCGTTGATTTTTATCATGACAAATAAATAATAACTGGTATACTTCACATTAGTGCGATAATATGAAAAAATTGAAGAAAAAAACAACATTTTGAATGAATCCTCCATGTTGAATTACGTATTAAAACGAATGCTAATAGGAAGTATGGGCATTTATACCACGGAATCTTGAGATACAAGGAAACCGATTCACAAAATCGGCATTTTATCTAAAATATAAAGAAAAGTAAATTTAAAAATTTGCATTCTTTTTAATTTATCCGCCATATTTGAAAAGTACGTAAAAATTAAAAGAACTAAGGTTGGATTCGGAAAGAGCATGCGATTTTACGTAGGAATACTGAGTTTCGTTTCATTCCATGGATGTTTTATTCATTTTCTAACGTGCTGAAGAGAAAGTAAATTTTAGAGCATTTTGGGACGAAACGAGTTAACCCTTAGTCCCTCAACCCTTAATTCATAAGCCTTTTAACCATAAATCCTTAGACCTTCAACTCTTTAACTATAAAACCTATAACTAAAAACCAAACTCTAAAATCTACAACCTTCAAACCCTAAACCCTACAACTTTAAACCATTAGCCCTGAAGCTCTCAACCTTTGAACCCAAAACTCTTGAAGCCTAAGACTTGAATCCGTAAACTTTTTAATACTCCATCCTACAATCCTTCAACCCTGGGCCGATAAACACTAGACCCTTAATTCCTTAACTATTTATCATTAAAACAGAAATTCCTTGAACCTGAAAAACCCTGTGAACCTCTTAAACTTAAGCACTTTCATATTTCTTATCTCTTAAAACTTCATGTCTAAGCCCTTAATTAATGTTCCTACTTTTTCAATCTTTAAATCTAAACTTTAAATACACCTAAACTCTTAACCCAATGAACCTAAGCACCTATGAATTCTAATGCCATAAACTATAACCTTAAGCTTTAAAATCCTTGATCAAAAACTTAAGACTTTTATCAGATTCTTTAATCCCTAAACCCCAAAGTCTTTAATCAAGAAGCTTTAAACATTTGAACTCTAAACCCTTGATCCCTAAAACTTGAAACCGTAAGCTCATGAACTCTAAAAGCTTGAACGCTGAACGTACGAACCTTAAACCCTAAACCCTAATTCACTTAACCTTTAAGCCCTTCATTCTTAAACCATTAATACATTTTTAAATCCTAAACCCTTATACCACGAATCCTCGGCCTATAAATTTAACCTGTAAACCGTTGAATATTGAACCCTGAAGTCGAAAGCATTTAGCCTCAATAGCTATAGGGCTTCACAGCTTAGTTTATTAGGGTTTGAGGGATAAAGGTTTAAGGGATTAGTATTCAAAGATTAGGGTTAAAGGGGTTTTGGATTCAGAGTGAATGTTATATGGGGGTTAAGGCTTTAATGTTTCGTGTTTCAGGGATTAAGGGTTTATAGTTTAAGAATATAGGGTTCAAGAATTTTGGGCTTAAGAGTATTAAGGGTTGAAGAGTTAAAGATATATGGTCCAAGAATATAGAAGAAGGACATATTTTGAGGCTTTATGGTGTAAGAGTTTAGAGTTTTACAGGTTAGTGTTTCAAAGTTTACAGTTTATGGGTTTATGGTTTAAGGGTGTAGAGTTTCGGAGTTTTTGATTTAATGGTTAAGAGTTTGAGGCTTAAAAAGTTTTGGGTTTAAGAATCTATGGTTCAATGTGGGATTGAGTGTTTAAAGATTAAAAAATTAGAGTTTCTGAATTAGATGGCTTAGGGTTTAATAATTTACGTCTGAAGGGTTTAGAGTTGAAGAGTTTAAGAGCTTAGGATTTTAGAGTTAACCGTTTCAGAGTATACAGTTAACGGTATCAGAGTTTAGAGTTACAAAATTTAGGGTTTAAGGGTTTAGGGTTTAAGAGTATTTGGTTCATAAGCTTTTAGATTGCAGTATATTGGATCTAAATGCTTGGGTTGTAAGGCTTTTATGTTTGAAGATTTAGGATTTAGGATTTAGGATTTAGGATTTAGGATTTAAGGATTAAAGGTTTTGTAATTAAAGGTCGACGGTTTCAGGGTCTAGATTTCAATGCTCTATGGGTTTTGGGTTTGAGGGTTAAAAAGTTTCAGAGGTTTGGGTTTAGGCTTTATGGTGTATATGGCGAGGGTTTAATAATTATGGGTTACATTTTAAGGATTCTAGTTTTATGCAGTTTAAGTTTAAGAATTTATTGTTTAAGAGTTTATGATTTAAGGGTTTGGTGTTCAAGGATTTATAGTTTATGTATTTTGGATCAAAGAGTTTTAGGCGTTATGATTTAAGGAGTCAACCCTGGGTTAAACGATCAAAAAATACAAATTTCTTTATTTATTCGTGAAAATTGTTCTATTCATGCAATCATACTAAATTTTTATTTGCAAGTTCTCTGTAATACCTTGATTTTGAGAGGTTTTAAGCCTTAATATTTCGATTTTATTTCTCACAAATCTATTGTCATGTCGATACCTTACTTATTTGAGGAGCTCTGCGGAGTGCACGATTTTGAGCGCCTGAGTAAACGAAATAATTTTGTCCGGGGCTCATTTTACTCCTTCTGACATATAATAAAACTTAAGTGGTACACTTTTTTAATTAACACAATTTCTCTATATTTTAAGGTTATCTAATTTTTTTTAAATAAAGTTGTAAAAAATATAAAAAAAATTAGATACCTTAGTTATGGTTTAAGGTTTAATAATAATTTTAGTAATTTTGCGTTTAAGAATTTACGACTCAATTTAGAGTTTCGGGGTCTAAAGTTAAAAAAATTATGGCTGCAGGATTAAAAAGTTTAGGATTTAGAAATTTATATCTAAAGGGTTTATGTCGTTTATGATCAAACTGTTTCAAAGTTTACGGGTTCAAGGGTTAAACGTTCGAGGATTTAGAGTTTTACAGTATGGTTGTAAATGTTTAGTGTTATGGCTGTAAGTTTCAAGGGTTTCAGAGTTTAAGGTTTAAGCTTCAAGAATTTCAGAATTTAGTGTTTACGGTTTAAGATTGCAGCGTTTCAGAGTTTATAGTGTACACTTTCAGAGTTTAGAGTTTCAGTATTCAGCGTCTAGAGTTTCAGAGTTTAGTGTGTAGAATTTAGATTGTACATTTTCAGACATTAAAGTTTAGAGTTTAAGAGATTAGGGTTTTAGAGAATAGGGTAATGGATTAAAGTGTTTAAAGGTGGATGATTATGGGCTCAGAGCATAAAATTTATATAAGTATTTAGAGCTTAAGCTTATACTTTGAGGTTTCAGGGTTTAAAGTTTTGTATTAAGGATTTTAGATTAAAGCGTTTAGGGTTTAAAAATGTAAGATTCCTGTATGAAACGGTTTAGAGTTTACGAGTTTAAGGTTTAAGAATTTAGGTTTTGCGACTTTAAGATTTAAGAATTTACGGTTTGAAAGTTAAAGCTGAAGGATTTGTGATTAATGGTAGAAGAGTTTAGAGTTTGGCATTTAAGAGTTTAGGGTTTGCGAGTTTAAGATTTTATTGGGTTTAAAAGTTTATGGTTTAAGGGTTTAGGGTTTCCCACACAGCATGAAAGATTCCATTGAAATATTTCTGAAATATTTATAAGTCTACTGAAACGATGGCTAAAAACCTTTCTGGAAATATTTCGTCAAAAGTTTTTGAAAGATTTTTGGAAGATTCGCCTGAAATATTTATTAAAATGTTTTCCAAATATTTCACATTTGTATATTTTTAGTCAGTAAATAGGAAATATTTCAAAAACACCTCAAAAATATTCTTAAAGCATTTCACGAAATATTTCAAGAAATGTTTTAGCCGTCGTTTTACTAGACTAATAAATATTTTAGAAATATTTCAATGAAATATTTCATACTACATGAAATATTAAAATAATATTTCAGAATTATTTTATGCTGTGTGGGTTAAGAGTTTATGGTTTATGATTCAACAGTTTGGGGTGTAATGGATTAGGGTTTATGTGTGAAATAATTCAGGGTTTTCATGTTCATGTATTTAGATTTTAGGGTTAATGCTTTTTAGGTCAAGGGTTAATTTCAGAGTTAATAGGATTTAGATTTTAGAGCTAATAGGATTTAAAAAGCTTCTAGGGTAAATGGGTTTTAGAATTTATGAGTTTTAGGGTTTATTGGTTTTGGAGTTTTATATGGTTTGTGCTTTATTGGTTTATGGTTTATGAGATTAAGGTTTATGAGTTTAGATTTAATTGATTCGGAGTTTATGGATTTGCAATTACATTTGAAATGCGGAATGGCTTAGAATTTGCGAGTTTATGGCTTGTGGTAAAATCCCGTTTTAGTAGCGTAATTTTTAGGGTTAATGAGTTTTAGTTTAAATGGGGTTTAGGTTTAGTACTTTAACGCCAGGATGGACACTGTTTTTGTAAATTTTTCAGCGTTGCATCTAATGATCAAAGCATGGTCAATAAATTTAATTTCGTAGACGAGTGATTAAGTGTGACTTCTAAGCTTATTCTTGGGGCACATAATTGTCAACATATACACTTCCAAACTAAAAAAGATCATATGAAAATTCTGAATCCATTTAAGATCGCATATGAAATATCACATAAATGTCACGTAAAAAATTATGTCAAAGTCACTTATGAGATCTTATACAGTTTGAGAAACTAATTCTCTCACATTTAAACATGTAATATTTTGTTTGATACTATCACGTGATTATCGCGTGCTAAATCACGTGTCCTTTTCAGTAGGCTTATCAGTCACACATGTTACTTATAGCACTGATAAATAATAATTTTTTCATTTATCTCCCCGGGAATAACGTGCGAATCATATAAATGTATAATCTGACATCTATTTGCCCCAAGAATAAGTTTAGAAGTCTTAAAATAATCACGTTATAAATCACGTGATAAGTCACATGAGAAATAACGTGAGATTATGAAACAATTTCTTACTTGATATCTTACGGAATTTCCAATTTCTCACGAGATTTCTCACACTAATCGTATTTTTTCACGTGACATCTATGTTCTTACGCTACATTAAATGAATTGTAAATTCTCCAAAGATTTCTTATTCCTCACGTGATATTTCCGACGACTCTTAATTTCTTACGTGATTTCCGGCGATTCTTCAATTCTTAAGTAAATTCATGAGTCTGAAGTTTGAAACGTTTTTCGAGAACGAAGGCGAAAAATTTGTTTTCGTTATCACATTACATATGGATATAAATGGGTGTATTATGACTACAAAAAACAAACTATTTTGATCCCTTATTTCATTCCCAATCCATCAACCCTTTTAAATAGGGGTTTGAAAGAGGTTGGAAACGTAAAATAAATTTTAACTCATCAGAGTTTCATTTTATCTACAATTTTTTGTGGGATCACTACTGAAAATGATCACGTGATTTATCACGTGATAATTACGTGATATTATGAAACAAAAATTCACATGTTAAAATGAGAGAGAATTAATTTATTAATCTTTTTGAGGTCTCATATAACAAATTGGAAAGTACTTTTTGTCCATTAGTGAACTATACACCTATAAAAAATTACAGCTAAATCGCTTGTCTGCCAGATTTATGGCAGGAATGGGAATGAGCCTTGAAACAAACACAGCTAAATCGAAAAGAAAATACGCGTGGTAAAAATTATCCAGTGCTATCGAGGTCCTTGATTAGTTCCCATGGCGTAGTAGATAAATCTACATTGTTCTCTATTATTTAACACCCGGGGGTAACCAAGAATTTATATTCCCATCGAAATTTTGTATGGAATATATTATGGAAGCTTACAGTTTCTGACTACCTGCGTGAAGCTGGCCCCCGGGCGAACTTACATAGTTGCTTTAAATAGTTTTCTAATTGCTCTAATTGCTTCCACTAATCTTTTAATTTGCCCAATTTGCCTTTAAAAGATTTTCAACAGTAAAGTGGTGAAAATGTAATGCCCCAGCCCCGGAGAGATATACGATTTTCTCGGTAAATATTTGACGTACGGTGATGATTCAGTGCTCAAATTGAAGCTATTGATTTGCCCTAATTGATTATCAAATTGTTTTTACAATAAATTAATTGTTATCATCCAAAATTAATAATTATTGTCTGTGCATGCGCAGATGCGCAGTTGGGCGGCTCGAGCAAGAACGCGCGCGTAGATTAAACAATACAAACGATAATAGCAACGTAAACTTTTTTTCGTTTAAAAACAAAGCATTAATATATCACATAATATTTTTATTTACCCAATGTATCCTTAAAATATATTTAATGGCAAAGTTATTAAAATATAGCAAGCTAATCCTCCTAAAAGTGATTTCATTTTCTCTGGAAATGTGCCACGTAACATAGTAATTCTGTACGTATATCAAGACGGTAAATTGTATCAAACTTCTTATATATTTTTATTTTGCAATAATGTATTGCAATTACAGATAAATAATTATTATTACTACAGCACATGTGTATAAGTATATACTTTGGTGCTGGAACACGGGACAACGGAATGCGAACCATGCATGTGTTTTACTTTTGCTCTGTTTTCCTATATCGATACATCTCGTCAATCGATAAAAATGTCCGTTAGTTATCCGTCAGCTGTTTATTCTCATCAGATATTTTGGCAAATATAAGGTATAAATTTTATCGAGGACATAGTCTGGCGATTATACCCCTTGGAAGAAAAAAAAATATAAATATTATATCTGCAGTCAATTAGAAAGTGAGGTTAGTGCATATTATTGTGTTTGCTCATTTTCCATATATAAAAATGTACATGAATACTATAAGTTTTCAAGAATAAATAAAATAAAAATGCTTTACATTTTATTATGTACAGATAACGATTAAAAAGTTGTGTTAAGAAATCTTTATGCCTGTACGCAATTTATGTTTCTATTAATCAGAATTTGAGATGGAGTCAGCCAAGAAAAAATTAATAAATGATAATTATTATTTATTAATAAATAATTTTCTGTACTTTCTTTTAGAAATTCAATATTTTGAAAGTGAAACGCATTAGGCAGAACACTGGCACGTCGAAATATCGTGTCCAAAATGTTTCTTTCAGATGGTTATATTCTACTTTTTCCAAAATTCAAGACCTACTATTTAAAAAGTCACGTGATAAATCGCGTGAGATTATGAAATAATTTCTCACGTAAGTTCCAATTTATCACGTGACTCGTATGTTTTCACGCATCTTCTATGTTCTCACGTAACCTATCACGCAAGATCTGAATTTGCAAGTAATTTCTTTGACGATTTCTCATCCTAGTATTAAGTATTGATGTGATTTTTTACGTGATATCTGATTTCATAAGGAATTTTTAAATTCTGAAACGATTTCTTATTTCTCATGTGAAATCTCCAGCAACTCTCAAATTCTCACGAGATATCAGGAATTGCTTAAGGGGGTGCATACACGTTTTGTAAATTTATAATAATTAAAAAAATGTACCCTTTTCCTACGCTTATAATGTACCGTTTCATCGGATAAAATGGTCCAAATATCGATTGCATGCCCAAAAGTCGAGCGTCTAACTTTCCATGAAAAATTCACTGATACAGTCCAGTGGTCATAAAGTATAGCATCTCACTTTAAGCCAATGTCAATTTTCAAGTTTTTTTCACTCTGTTTTGAAACTGGCTACCTGCAGAACCAAACTCTTGAAGAAATATAGATTATAAGACCCTTTTCTAGTGCTACATTTATTTTTATGGGTATAAATAATAAAAATTGAATGATGTTCTGCATTTAAATAAGTATTTATAGTAGGTTTACGTTTTCAATCCATGAGATTTTGGTTCTGCAGATAGCCAGTATCAAAACAACGTGAAAAAACTTTAAAAAATGATATTCGCTACGACCACTGGACTGTAGAGTGAATTTTTCATGGAAAAATTATACGCTCGACGTCTGGGCGTACAATCGATATTTGGGCCTTTTTCTCCAGTAAACAGTACTATATATGCGTAGGAAAAGGGTAAATTTATTTAATTAGTATACATTTACATCAAAATTTTTATCATCAAGCCTCAAAAATAATAATTATTATTTCAAACTTAAGGTGTATGTACGCGCTTAAGAAATCACGAAAGAAGTTAAAAATGTTGTTTGAATTTACGATTAGTCTGAAGTTTGGAAAGTTTTTCGAGACCGAATACGAAAAAAAAATTTATTTCCATTTCTCATTACATATGGGTATAAAACGGTGCATTATGCCTAGAAAAGACAAACAAACTATTTTGAGCCATTATTTCATCCCCAAGTCATCAACCATTTCAAATAGGGGTTGGAAGAGGGATGGAAAAATAAAAAGAATTCTTATCAGTGTTTCATTTTGTCTGTGAAAATTTTTTGTGGAACATGCCTATTAGCTCGAAATATAATAATAATAAAAAAATTCTATGGATACTATCCCCATGGCGGAGATTGAAAGGGGGTTAGAAACAGTAAAAAAAGTCTTACTCTTCTGGGTTTCATTTTATCTGCGAATATTTTGTGGAATATGCTTTTTACCCCGAAACATACCTTTAGAAAAAATTACGGTAAAATTGTATGTCCGCTACACCCATGGCAGGAGTTGAAAGGGGGTTGGATTGGAAACAAAATAAATTCTAATTTGTCAGCGTTTAAAATATTCATAATAACGTATGTTATTTAATTCTGTATGTTTTATAATGCATTTCACTTTAAAAGGGTCGATTTCTTCTATCTTTGATTTTCCATTTTACGGCAATCTTTACATTATTAAAAGAGAGTGTTCGCGTAGATATTGAAAGCCTTCAAGAGTGTAGACTTAATTTTTATCGGTACGTAAAACCTGGACTTCTTGTCCCAGAGCCCCGAGTGATATACACGCGTTACTCGAAGAGAATGACTACGACTACACAGACACACTAATCGTATACTTGTATATGCACTTTTATTTAAAAGTAGTCCAGCTGGCACTAGGTTTAATCTAAGAAATGACCCTACGTTTTGTTGTCGTCTGTTACGTCAGACTTGATTATCTTTCACGGTACGTAACATCTGGACCTCGTGTCCAAGAACCCCATGAGATATACACGCCTTTCTCGAAAATGATATCTATAAACACATTCCTCGTTTATTTACCTTTTATTTGCAAGAGTCAACCTAGAGTCAGAAACTGTAAGCTTCCATAATATATTCCATACAAAATTTCGATGGGAATATAAATTCTTGGTTACCCCCGGGTGTTAAATAATAGAGAACAATGTAGATTTATCTACTACGCCATGGGAACTAATCAAGGACCTCGATAGCACTGGATAATTTTTACCACGCGTATTTTCTTTTCGATTTAGCTGTGTTTGTTTCAAGGCTCATTCCCATTCCTGCCATAAATCTGACAGACAAGCGATTTAGCTGTAATTTTTTATAGGTGTATAGTTCACTAATGGACAAAAAAGTACTTTCCAATTTTTTATATGAGACCTCAAAAAGATTAATAAATTAATTCTCTCTCATTTTAACATGTGAATTTTTGTTTCATAATATCACGTAATTATCACGTGATAAATCACGTGATCATTTTCAGTAGTGATCCCACAAAAAATTGCAGATAAAATGAAACTCTGATGAGTTAAAATTTATTTTATCTTTCCAACCTCTTTCAAACCCCTATTTAAAAGGGTTGATGGATTGGGAATGAAATAAGGGATCAAAATAGTTTGTTTTTTGTAGTCATAATACACCCATTTATATCCATATGTAATTTGATAACGAAAACAAATTTTTCGCCTTCGTTCTCGAAAAACGTTTCAAACTTCATACTCATGAATTTACTTAAGAATTGAAGAATCGCCGGAAATCACGTAAGAAATTAAGAGTCGTCGGAAATATCACGTGAGGAATAAGAAATCTTTGGAGAATTTACAATTCATTTAATGTAGCGTAAGAACATAGATGTCACGTGAAAAAATACGATTAGTGTGAGAAATCTCGTGAGAAATTGGAAATTCCGTAAGATATCAAGTAAGAAATTGTTTCATAATCTCACGTTATTTCTCATGTGACTTATCACGTGATTTATAACGTGATTATTTTAAGACTTCTAAACTTATTCTTGGGGCAAATAGATGTCAGATTATACATTTATATGATTCGCACGTTATTCCCGGGAAGATAAATGAAAAAATTATTATTTATCAGTGCTATAAGTAACATGTGTGACTGATAAGCCTACTGAAAAGGACACGTGATTTAGCACGCGATAATCACGTGATAGTATCAAACAAAATATTACATGTTTAAATGTGAGAGAATTAGTTTCTCAAACTGTATAAGATCTCATAAGTGACTTTGACATAATTTTTTACGTGACATTTATGTGATATTTCATATGCGATCTTAAATGGATTCAGAATTTTCATATGATCTTTTTTAGTTTGGAAGTGTATATGTTGACAATTATGTGCCCCAAGAATAAGCTTAGAAGTCACACTTAATCACTCGTCTACGAAATTAAATTTATTGACCATGCTTTGATCATTAGATGTAACGCTGAAAAATTTACAAAAACAGTGTCCATCCTGGCGTTAAAGTACTAAACCTAAACCCCGTTTAAACTAAAACTCATTAACCCTAAAAATTACGCTACTAAAACGGGATTTTACCACAAGCCATAAACTCGCAAATTCGTATTTTTTGCTTAGAAATTTGTATTTTTTGATGGTTTAACCCAGGGTTGACTCCTTAAATCATAACGCCTAAAACTCTTTGATCCAAAATACATAAACTATAAATCCTTGAAGACCAAACCCTTAAATCATAAACTCTTAAACAATAAATTCTTAAACTTAAAATGCATAAAACTTGAATCCTTAAAAAGTAACCCATAATTATTAAACCTTTAAACCCTCGCCATATACACCATAAAGCCTAAACCCAAACCTCTGAAACTTTTTAACCCTCAAACCCAAAACCCATAGAGCATTGAAATCTAGACCCTGAAACCGTCGACTTTTAATTACAAAACCTTTAATCCTTAAATCCTAAATCCTAAATCCTAAATCCTAAATCTTCAAACATAAAAGTCTTACAACCGAAGCTTTTAGATCCAATATACTGAAATCTAAAAGCGTATGAACCAAATACTCTTAAACCCCAAACCCTCAAACCCTAAATTTTGTAACTCTAAACTCTGATACCGTTAACTGTATACTCTGAAACGGTTAACTCTAAAATCCTAAGCTCTTAAACTCTTCAACTCTAAACCCTTCAGACGTAAATTATTAAACCCTAAGCCATCTAATTCAGAAACTCTAATTTTTTAATCTTTAAACACTCAATCCCACATTGAACCATAGATTCTTAAACCCAAAACTTTTTAAGCCTCAAACTCTTAACCATTAAATCAAAAACTCCGAACCTCTACACCCTTAAACCATAAACCCATAAACTGTAAACTTTGAAACACTAACCTGTAAAACTCTAAACTCTTACACCATAAAGCCTCAAAATATGTCCTTCTTCTATATTCTTGGACCATATATCTTTAACTCTTCAACCCTTAATACTCTTAAGCCCAAAATTCTTGAACCCTATATTCTTAAACTATAAACCCTTAATCCCTGAAACACGAAACATTAAAGCCTTAACCCCCATATAACATTCACTCTGAATCCAAAACCCCTTTAACCCTAATCTTTGAATACTAATCCCTTAAACCTTTATCCCTCAAACCCTAATAAACTAAGCTGTGAAGCCCTATAGCTATTGAGGCTAAATGCTTTCGACTTCAGGGTTCAATATTCAACGGTTTACAGGTTAAATTTATAGGCCGAGGATTCGTGGTATAAGGGTTTAGGATTTAAAAATGTATTAATGGTTTAAGAATGAAGGGCTTAAAGGTTAAGTGAATTAGGGTTTAGGGTTTAAGGTTCGTACGTTCAGCGTTCAAGCTTTTAGAGTTCATGAGCTTACGGTTTCAAGTTTTAGGGATCAAGGGTTTAGAGTTCAAATGTTTAAAGCTTCTTGATTAAAGACTTTGGGGTTTAGGGATTAAAGAATCTGATAAAAGTCTTAAGTTTTTGATCAAGGATTTTAAAGCTTAAGGTTATAGTTTATGGCATTAGAATTCATAGGTGCTTAGGTTCATTGGGTTAAGAGTTTAGGTGTATTTAAAGTTTAGATTTAAAGATTGAAAAAGTAGGAACATTAATTAAGGGCTTAGACACGAAGTTTTAAGAGATAAGAAATATGAAAGTGCTTAAGTTTAAGAGGTTCACAGGGTTTTTCAGGTTCAAGGAATTTCTGTTTTAATGATAAATAGTTAAGGAATTAAGGGTCTAGTGTTTATCGGCCCAGGGTTGAAGGATTGTAGGATGGAGTATTAAAAAGTTTACGGATTCAAGTCTTAGGCTTCAAGAGTTTTGGGTTCAAAGGTTGAGAGCTTCAGGGCTAATGGTTTAAAGTTGTAGGGTTTAGGGTTTGAAGGTTGTAGATTTTAGAGTTTGGTTTTTAGTTATAGGTTTTATAGTTAAAGAGTTGAAGGTCTAAGGATTTATGGTTAAAAGGCTTATGAATTAAGGGTTGAGGGACTAAGGGTTAACTCGTTTCGTCCCAAAATGCTCTAAAATTTACTTTCTCTTCAGCACGTTAGAAAATGAATAAAACATCCATGGAATGAAACGAAACTCAGTATTCCTACGTAAAATCGCATGCTCTTTCCGAATCCAACCTTAGTTCTTTTAATTTTTACGTACTTTTCAAATATGGCGGATAAATTAAAAAGAATGCAAATTTTTAAATTTACTTTTCTTTATATTTTAGATAAAATGCCGATTTTGTGAATCGGTTTCCTTGTATCTCAAGATTCCGTGGTATAAATGCCCATACTTCCTATTAGCATTCGTTTTAATACGTAATTCAACATGGAGGATTCATTCAAAATGTTGTTTTTTTCTTCAATTTTTTCATATTATCGCACTAATGTGAAGTATACCAGTTATTATTTATTTGTCATGATAAAAATCAACGAAAGGACGGCAATTTTTAGATTGAGGTATAAAGCCTGACCATCATATCTATACGTTTTCGGCGTCGCTTAATCAGAATCCGATGTCCGTTTAACTCCAGCCGGTTATCATTTGTACCTAACCTAAAAAATACCCTATAATTGCTTAAATGGTCCTTTTCAGGTGAGGGAATCAAGGTTGATCATTATATCCAGATGATTTACATCGAAACAGCACGTTGATGTGCTCTATACAAAAATACTATCGAAAGCCGATAAAATCCTCAGGATTTTGGTCAAATAGCTGCTAGGGTACGTTGGCATAATTTTTTTTTCACTAACGAAACGGCAAATAAAAATTGACTTAAAAAGCTATTGAATCCAGCTACCGTCCTTTGGGGGACGTACTTCCTTGATAGTATTTTAAGGCTATGCTTAAAATACCAGAATCAACCCCCAAAATCGTCCTTATCGAATTCCCCCACTTGGAATGCTTTTCATCAATCGAATGAGGATTCAAATAAAAGATTTCATCGAAATCTATAATTATAAAATGACTCCAAACAGGGACTGCTACATTTTCACCATTTTACAAGTGGTTAACGGTTAAAAAAAAAACTACCGCTAAGAATTTTGGTCAAATATGGTGCGTTATATATATATATATATACCCACTCTTGCATACTTTTTTATGAAATGTACCAGGGCACATTGCCTAAAAAATCTAGAACTGTAATTCAAAGGGTCACACACCCGCTTTAAAAGTTAAAATTAGATTTCTACATATAAGTAAAGCGTTTGCGTCCCAAATTCGAATGGTTAGCTTTTTCTGAACCGCTAATGCCCCAGTAAAATGCAGCCGCATTTGAGGTCATTTTATTAATTTTAGGTCATTTTATAATTATAGAGTTGGATGAAATCTTTTATTTGAGCCCTCATTCGATTGCTGAAAAGTGTGACAAGTGGTGGAATTCGATAAGAACGAATTAAGGGTTGATTCTGGTATTTTAAGAATAATAGCCTTAAAATACTACTAAGGGTTCAAGTCCCCCAAAGGGCGATGTCTCCAATCGGTAGCTTTTTTCGTCAGCATTCCTTTTTCACCTCGGGCGTGAAAAAAAAATTTGTTACGTTAAGTGATAAGTTCTTATTATATTATATATTTTCTCGTAATACAATAATTCAGGAAAGTGCTAAAAAAATGTTAATTTGAATGACCAGTCAGTGTGCTATATATTATGCAGAAGCCACATTAAAAAGTGTTCAACTGGAACTGATATATAGTTGTTCGAAGTTGTTTTTTTTTATATTCGTCAAGATAGCACATTAGCAACTTGATTAAAATTCCAATTTTAATATAATTTTCAGTAAAGTTCTGTTTTAATAGTTAAAAATCGCCCAGTACAAAACCAGCTACACAAATTCAGAGAAGGTTCAAACGCCGTCAACTTAGATATTTTTTTGTTGTTACCCACATTTTAACCCCAATTTGGGGGTGCTCCGCACTTCGGATTGTGTACAAATTTTTTTCTTGGACATATTCTATGGTAAAGAACCAAATGCAATAAGAATTTTAGGGTAATATTCAAACGCCGCCGACAGAGATTGTTTTTCGTTCTCTCCGCCACTTCAACCTCTATTTAAAGTGCTCCTCACTTCGGACTGTGGCAAAATTTTTTTTTCCTAGACATTTTCTATGACAAAGAACCAAATACTTAAAGTATTTTAGAGATTATTATATTCAAACTCCGCCGGCTTACATTTTTTTCATTCCCACCTCCACTTCAACCTCTATTTAAGGGTCCTGTTTGGGGTGGGCCAACAAATATCTTTTGGGTATTTTTAACATTATGGAACCTAATGTATGATGCATTTTTGAGGAAGATTCAAACGGTACCGACTTAGATTATTTTTATTCTCATACCCACTTCGACGACTATTTAAGAGTTCTCCCCACCTTGGGGCAGGTCAAAATTTTTTTCCTATTCATTTATATTGATAAGGAATATATTGGAGCTGGACCAAATTTTTTTTTCATTAGGGCATTATGAATATAAATAACAAGAGTAGCAAATCCATAGACCAACAAATAGCTACAGGCCAATTACTGTAAAAGAATATGATGGTATTTTTTCGCATTATATTTCGATAAATTCTATTGTTTAATTAATAACTAGGCTCCTATAGGTCAAAATAATTTTTACGATAAGCTACTAAAACTAGAAAAAAGAGCTTTTATTTCTTATTTGGAACGTTTAAAATGGTTGCGTAGATCAAAAGTTGTAAGCATTCAAAGATATAGTGATGAATATTAGAAAAAGTCACCGGTGCGAGCGACTAACCACCTGCGAGTCTATCACACACACGCGATCATTCTTTGTAGCAACCAGATCAGGCTTCCGCAATCCTTAATTCAGATGTTTCGATGCGGGACTCCTCCGCTACTTCCTACCCTTTCTACCGCAGGTCCGAAGCGACGACTCGATCACGGCATTATGTCGCTTAACTCTTCCGCCATGTGTCCGAAATATCCCTGGATGATGTGTGCGACTGTTTCAGTAGTGTTGCAGCCAGCACGACACCTCACGTCCCTTTGATCCCTGCGGGGTCCTCTTGAAGTTCTTATCCGGGTGGGTAAGCCGTTTACCCGTACGTGATGATAGTGTATATAATCACGCCCGGGAACGCCGAAACTGTCGGCGTCGATCCACGAGTTCGAAATTGTTGCTCCTCCCACACTCTCGTAACTCATTGCCATCGACAGAGCTGTAGAGACTCCGAGCCCACCACTTTTCGCTTTTCAACCTGGTATCGAGAACATCTCCATCCAACGTAAGTGATTTCTTAGCCCACTCTAGGCGTATGTCTAACCATTTAGAACGGGCGACCTCACGTATCGTACGGGATGAGGATGTTTCCAATGACTTGAGACGTGAAATCATCAAGCCAGGGACAGTCGTGGTCAACGAAGGAATGCCCAGATCGCCTCTGTCATACGGAGTGTGGCAGTATGCCGTGGCATTGTCGGCGGGGAGCCCGAGTGCTCTCAGTTTCCCAAGAGTTGTTCCGGCCAAGACAAGCTTTTGATAACGACTGCTTATTAGGAAGTAGCGCAGTATCAACAAACGTTGTTGTGGCTTCAACGGGGCTCTCGTAATCCTGTCCAGCTCAATATCGAGTATGCCTCCCGCTGTTTTCGTCCAATCGCTCTGAAGTCAACTCTGAGAGAGTCCCTGCTGCGCAGCTTTTCTCTCAGCCACCTCCAGGAGAAGCTCCATGCCTTTACGGGTTGACGAGACTAGGAAGAGATAGTCGGCATAGGCGATTGAATTTATCCGTGGTTAACCTAGCTCGTATCCGACGAAATCGTATACCCGGGCAAAATCGAGAGAAGAAATGTGAATCTCTCTCAAGTTGCGCCTTGCGTCATCCAACAATGTAGTCAACGCCGTGATATTCTCGGCGCAGCCGTCGTCCATGTACCACTGTCGAAGATCTTTAAGATTCGTTTCAAGCACGCATTCCGCGAGGATCTTATGCAAGTGTCGGACGACCACCGAGGCTATGCTGTTCTGACGAAACTCAGCTGGTGTTTCACTCGTCTCCTTCTTGGGTATGAAAACTGTCCTGCTAGTCAGCAGTTCTGGGGGGAATCCACCTCTTGCAAGGATTACGTTAAAATACAGGGCCTTTACGTTCGCCGGAACAGATCTCCATTGCCCTGCTGTTATCCCGTCTAACCCCGCTGCCGATTTGGATGGTAACTTGACAGCTTGCGCTTCTTCGCACGTGACCGCATGCCACGCGCACTGAAGATCACCTTGATGCTCAGGTCTCGATTCCCGAGGAACAGCGGTCGACTTTTGTGTCAACGCAGGCCCCCAATACTCTGCCATAGCATGCATATTGGAGGGAGTGGTCTCGTTCTTTCCATCGAGTATTTCCTTGACAGCTCTTGACATGTTCTTTTTAAAGGGTTGCTGTACTCTGGCAAACTCGCGGTGACGTTGCTGTCTTCGTAGCACGGGCCGCTCAATTGGTATTTCCCTTCGTAGTTTCCGCGGCCTCGGTGGAGAAGGTGGCGGGAAAACAGTCCTAAGCCACTCACTGCAGACGGACGACACATTTCTCCCCTCCAGCATATCCGCGGATATTGCCAGCAAACGATCAACATGCCATCCGTCTACCTTCTCAACAACCACACGAAGGCGATCGATTGCCGAGGGAATACTGTCATACATATCACTCCACCGCGGAGAACTTGACGCACTGGATCTTGGGGAAGACTGCGATTGCGCAGGTGAAGTTGCACATTCTGAAACTTCCGGCTCAGCGATAACTCTGCTCACTATGGAAGAAGCAGGGGTGTCGCTACCGACCTCATGTACATGACTTGGTGATGCCGAAACAGCCTGCACCGCCTCTGGGACAGCTTTCAAATCATCAAGTGCTGCCTTGACCAGCTCCTTATATGCTGGTCTTGTGTGCATCCTCTGATGTGCCGATAGCGTCCTACTTCCTACCATGAACTTCATGAGGTGCACATTGATCTTATGCACTCCTCCATTCACTATCGTTACCGCTTCCGTCCGTGCCATAGTTCTCAGCTATTCATCAGACCAGCGCGCCTTTGTTCTATCCACGTTCACCTCTTCGTTGACTCTTTCGAGATGGTCGCTACGTCGGTGTACTCCTAACCATTTCTTGGTGGGAAAGGAGCGATCGCAATCCGGGCACGGGAAGCCCACATCCGCCTGCACAGATGATGATGGTGCTTGCACGGGCGGTGTGAGTTCACGATTATTGGAATCCGTTGGAGCAGGAGAAGCCTGTGAAGTTGATTGCTCTTCCTGACGGTCACTTGGTGCGCTAGGTTGCGCTAATTGTTGCCGAGGATCTGTGGATGGTGTAGTTGGCTGCGGAGTGTTGACGCTCCAAGGCAAACGTCGACGGCTTTCTCTTATCTTAGTCAGATCCATGAAATTGACTGCGCTTGGCGCCCGCATAGACAACTAGCCACACAGGCATTCGGGTTCGCCACCCGGTGCCTCTCCCAATCGTCACTGATGTTTGTGATATCACATATACCGCACCCTCGGGCTGGGAGCAGGTCTCACGGCAGTATGTGCGCTCGGGAAATTCCGGGACCGCCAATCCCACAGTGAGTGTTACTCCCATACCACCCACCCCCTGAGGCATACATACATACATACATACTGGTGGCTCCAATAGCTTAATAAATATCAATATAGGTAGGTAGAGAATTAATGAGGTGAATACGCCAGCTTAATATACAATCAGAATACTCTGATAGTAGTTTTTGTAGAGGTACTCTGCTTTCTTTCAACTTAAGAATGGATATGATTATTTATCCGACTTCACGGTGAATTTACGGCAATTTTTAAGCTAAGTAGAAAAATCATTAGATACTCGGTAGGTAGTTTTTATGAGGTACTGAGCCAACTTTTCCTAAAATTAGCAAGTTAAGTGATTATTTAAAAAAAATCCAGGGTAAATTATCCAACTTCACGGATAATTTACGGATAATTTATAGCAAATTTTGAGTAAGGTAGAAAAAGCGTGGAATACTCTGCCGGTAGTTTTTACGGGGGTATCTTGACAACTCTCTAGAGTTATCAAGGTACGTGGTTATTTTTCAAAAAATAATCTACGGCAATTTATCCGACCGCACGTATAATTTACGGATAATTTACGGAAAATTATCTGATAGTTTATATAATCTAAGTAGATAATCTCTATGCCAAGTTGAAGAAAATCGTTAATGGTGCATCTATCACGAGATTTCTTAGTGCTTTGAGCAAAGCAACAGCCAGACGTATGGATAAGGACGATCAAAAGACAAGGCATCATAAGGTTACGACCGGAAGTAGCAGGATATTTTGCGCTTATCGAGAATCAGCTGAAAGTGAACACTTGCGGTTTATTCAATTGTTTTACAAACGGTGTTGAGCGCCAGCTACTTAACGGAGCAGTACGAGTTGCAAGTGCTCAGTTAGCATATAGAATTATCTAAACATTAAATACTAACGACGGTGAGTACACGAAAGGGCGAACGATATAATTACGGAAGGTAGGAAGTTAATGCTCAGGGATACTAATTCTATTCTATTCTATTTGTGGTTAGTGGCGCCAGATGTCTGTACGGCCATCAACAAGCGGTGGCATGCGACACATGCGTAGAAAAAGGCGGGAGATTTGAAATGATGAATGATCCGAATCTCGGGAAGTCCCCGACCTGAAACAAAAAAAAGACAAAAAGCATCTCCAAGGCCCTCCCCTCGGGTCCGAGGGAGACCCCGGGCCAGGGGGAGGGCGACAGGGAGAGACTGGGGACAAGCTGCGATCTCCTATGAGGGAGATGTGCCATGAGAAAAGGAATAGTAAGAAGAACATGCGGAGTGTTAATAGGGGGGCAAGCCGAAGAGACGGAGAAGGTAGCAAGGCGGGAGTTAGATGTGGAGGTCACAGTCAGATAAGAAGCGAAGAAAGATTTCGACTATGTCAGAGCGAGGTTCGTACAGAAAGGAGGAGGTAATGAATGGGGGGAAAAGTTTGAGTTTGGCGAGGGAGCGGGAAAGGCGAGAGCGTTGGGAATTAGAGTGTGGACAGGCCCAGAAGAGATGATTGAGGTCCTCATCGTCTTCACCGCAAGGGCAGAGGGTCGAAGTAACGCGGTTTTTACTGAAGAGGCTAAGAGCGAGACTGTAATAGTTACTGCGCATACGGCAGAAAGTGGTGATGGAGGTACGGTTTAAGAGCATGGAGTGAAACCAGGGTTTTGAAGAGGCACGACGGTAGTTGGAGAAATAATAGCAGCCAGTATTAGGGCGGTAAAAGTCGAGGTAGTTATTAAATTCGGAGTTTGAAAGTGAGTGAGCGATCTGCATCAATATTCTTTAAAGTCATGAATATTTGAAAAATATTAACTATTTAACAAATTCTCTTTACATCCCTGGTAGAAAATAGACCAACCGAGATGGCCTGTTCGTCAATGGTTCGCCAATGACGTTAGCCAATACTTACTGCTGTAATTGACCAACGGTTCGTCAACAACTGCTCTATTTGTAATTCTAAAATTTTATTTTCAAATTATAAATTGAATCATTAAATGTATGCCACTAAATATACATTTTACAATAAACCACTGAATGATGAAAATAATAGCGCATATACTGTCATGAAGTTGTAAAATATAATTAAATTTGTATTTGAAACAGGGTTATGGTTACGAATGGTTCAATGTATATGTGTATATTGTGCCTACCCACGCTTCTCGCGTAAACTAAGAGCGCGTCTTTAGTTGCGGAGCATGCAAATATCTCTCGCAACTACTGATTTTGGTATAATTTTTTACTATCCATCCGACTTCCTTTGTTTTCATATTATACTATAGAATTGATAAAAAGTATGTCTTATTTTATACTTAATTCTTAATTATACTAGTAAATTATAATGTATTACCCTAGTGGAAATGGTTTTAATGTCAAAAGTTTGCCAAAGTTTAATAGAGTTTGACAAAGTTTGCCAGAGTACGCAAAATGTCTTCCAATTGGCCGTTTTGGCACACATATGACAAATTTTGGTACACTTTTGGAAAACTTTGGCAAATTTCGGCAAACTTAGATAACTCAGACATACTTTGGCATACACGATTTCTTCGACTAGGGTAGTAAACTAAATCATCAATTTACTACACCTAACCTCAAATTTGAATTAAGTGAACATATATTTAAATATGAATTTTTTAAGTAAACTATATAATTATGCTCATATAATGACTTTTTATTGATTGCATAATATACCATAACACTTTACATACGAGCTCGTAGCTTGCTTAAACAGTATTTAATGCTTTTCGCAGTTTTCAAATTTTCAGCATTCGTTGGCCAACGACGGGCGGAAAAGCGTTTCAAAATAAGGGGGTTTGTTGGCGAATGGTTGGTGAAACTACTGGCCAACCTTAGTAAAATTGGCCAACGATTTGCGAATCGTTGGTGAGCGTTTCTACCAGGCATACAAAAAAATTCATTTTAAATTCTATCATTAATTGTCAAATTTAATTATAAAAGTAAATAAAGGTAAGTATAAGTAAAAGTACGTAATAAAATTTAATAAATCGTTACGGATAGTTAATAGTTCCACGTGATTGAAAGTTAGTTCTGTCAGAGTATGATACTGTATTCTGAACAGGATAATTAGGTCAGGAAAGCATTGCTGGTCTACTGGCAGGTAAATAATTAGCGTTTGGAGGAGAAAATTGCAATGGAAGTGCTTGGCTGCTTGGAGGTAATTGAACAGAATGGTATAAGTGTCCGTAAACGTTATCTGTAAGTTGTAAAAGTTTAACATAAAATAATAATATAAGTGCATAAATGAACAAATTGGTTTTGAGTATTCAACTCAGGAATTAAACTTTTCGGTGAATTATTATTCGAATCCATGTTGATATAAGTATGCAACTCTTAGCTGAAAGTATTACGATAGTTTACAAATAAAATTTTTATAATAAAATTAAAAAAACAATAATATTACGTGATACAATTGTATCCTGAACAAAGTTATATTGTCGCAAAAATTTTAATTTTTTATGTTGTATCTTATATCGTTCCTTTAGAAATATTCGAAAAGTAGGCTCATTGGATTGTGTTTAACTGTAAAAAAGTAAATAACTTCTTGTCATACATGCACGATTTTCGCGTTTTTTCACTTGAAAAGCGGGCGCAAAGCGACTGTTTCCGATAGGCGAGCAAAAAATAATTTGTTGCCCGCTCTTAGCAAAATGGTGTATTCAGCGGGCGAAAAGGGTGGTCTTTTCGCTCGCTACTCAAAGGCTCAATGTATATCTACGTGCATGCGTACGTATGTGCGTGCGTATGCGTATCCGTGAGTACATGAGTTCAAACTTTTTTTCAGAAAGCTACAGAATATTTGATAAATTACGATAATTCTTTTATTAAATTAGTTTATTATTTGTAATAAATAGAATATTGGCAGTGATAATAGATAGTGTTGTGTAGAATTAAGATTTTGTCGTTTTACATCGCTAAACATGAATGTATAAATTAGTATTTATAGTATACATTGTTTGACAGTTTAACCCAGACTAGAAATGAAGCTTAGCACCCGTAGATTTTACAGTAAAGAAAACTGCCTGAAAGTTTCTTAAAGTAGTCAGAAAAATCTTAAATTTAAAACCTGTTGAGTTAAAAAAATTTTATTCTTAGACAAAGTTATTAATAATTGACTATATTAACCGAAAATGCATGAAAGGTCAACGGATTTAAAACAGTTAAATTTTCTAGAATATTCATGCATTTTCAGTTGTTACATTCAATTATTAATACAATTTTTATTTCAATTATTAATTAGGTCCAAAATAGCTCAGTACTTTATCATTAATATTTTTGAATAATATAGCTCTGAAGGAAAGCTAGTGAATAAAATATATTACCGGTGCATATGTGGAGACTTATAAATTAAGTTCAACACTAATAAGTTAATAACCTCAAGTTCAAAGAGATCAGCATATTGAATTCACAAAATCAGTTTCTCAGAAGTTTCATCAATTATCATCAAAAAGAAAAATAAGTTAAGAATATACAATATAAGAATAACACGTTACTCTTCAAATATATAAGATACAAAATCACTCAACAAAGTTATTCATTCGCATAAACAAATTAAATACAAACGAGTATTGGAAGTTCAATCTCTCGAGTGTTCAAAAATAAACATAAGTATTCTTTGCACCTTTACCTATACTGTCTATATATATAGTTTCTGAAGGTTTAGACAAAACATTTCATACTCATTTAGCTATAGTATCATATTCATTTTTAAAATTCATTTTTAAAATTCATTTCTGAAAAGGTTAATACTAAACTAATCAATCTTAAACAGATGAAAATAATTACAAAAAACACTGACCCGTAAGAAGAGACCGGAGTTCTATACCTTATATACAATCAACGACATTGCAGTTTTCATTTTACTCGATGAACTTTTAAGATTGCTCAATTTATCGACCACAGGCACATTTTTTGTGATCAATAGATTCCTCTGGTCGAAAAAGTACGGAAACAAAAAGAATTCATTGAGTAAAACGAAAATTTACAATGTCGTAACTAACCTCCCCATTATACTTAAGTCTTCATTTTAAACAAAATTATTACATTTGTATGCTACCTGCCTAAATTATAATAATAATAATAATAATAATAATAATATCAATACAAGTTTACTAATATTACTACTATACACTCAATCTAAAGTAATAATACTTGTTCTATTATAAAAATTCAAAAACATTGAATTACCGTGAAAATCAAGATTTATAAACCTGCATAACCCCCAAACCATGCTTGTAGCATATAGCAGCAATAAATATTTATATACACTGCCGTCCATAATTATTTGCCCACCCAAAGAAAAAATTGCATAAAATTAAAAGTTTTGTTACTAAGGTTGTATGTATCCTACAAAATCCTCCAGGAGCTCATTTTGTAGCTTTTTGCGTATCCTTTATGGATTTTGTTCCAAATAGATTAATCAATTTTTTTATACTTTATCAAGACAAGAAAGGTAAGTAAAAATGAAAATTTTCTTGCCTACTTTCAAGTTTACACATTTTTGTGGGAAAAATTCCCACAATAAATCTAAAAGTGGGATTTTGAAGCTTGTTCGAAGAGCTTTCGAATGTATGCTTAAAATAAAATGTTTTTCATAATTACCGGAGATACAGACATTTGAAAGAATAAAAACTCCTTTTCTTCAATAATTATTATCTCGCTACCTTTGACTCATACGAGAAAATTTTACTTGGAAAAAATGTGTGTTATAGAGCAAAGAATCAGCCTATATTTTCTTAGATTTAAAAAAAAAAATTTTTTTATGATCTTGTAAATACAAGTTAGCAGGGTTCCTGCAGTCCCATTAATTAATTATATAATAATATAACAGTAAATATTAAACTTAACTATCCGAGGGACAATCATTTACTTTTTATAACAAAATGTTTTAATAAAAATATATACCTCAGATATTTAAATGTTTATATAGGATTGCAATATTTGAATTTATATTTTTTAGGAAGAGCACGTTTAATTTACTGAAAATATTTATAATATAAACCTATTAGCCACAATTCTATACCTAACCCACACTGCCGATTTTAAACAAACGAATAAATTTCTTTAAAGTTTGTAATGAGAGAAATATTTTAAGATTAACTGTTTTCATAAATAAATTGTTAACATAATACCCAGTTATCTTAAACAGCTATTTTATTGAATATAATAAATATGTGATAAATAATCATAAATTATAATCTCATCTATTTTGAAGACAGATATTTTATATTAAAAACAAAAAGAAAATTAACTATCTACAATATAATTATTTTAATATTTAAATAGGTATTTATAAAACCGGCTGATCCTGGGGTACTTATGAGTTAGATTTACATATGATTAATAAATGTATTATTGATTAATACAAATTCCTACCCTTGTCGCGTCAAATTTTAATATTTTAACATTTAATGTACAGTAAAATGCACTTTTTTAGCTTGCTTGATATTTTTAGTTATTATGAGCAAAGTCGGTTTTCAATAAGAAGTAATTGAACGATCTTGACTTGCCTTACCTTAGGTGGCTTGGCAGTTGATTTTATTTTAGATAAACAATAATTAATAAATGTTAAGTAAAGGTTATTCTATGTAAATAATTAAAAACAAGTTTTACGGGAAAAAGCCATTAAAGGCATAAAAAACCCTTTTATTTTAAATATAAAGTTTGTACACGAAATGAGATTGAAAAGTAAATTTGAAACACAAACAAGAAAACAAGAAAGAATAAAACAAAAAGATTTGAACGTTTGAGCTACGCAAAATAACACGCACAAGCCGCGTGTCGTTGATTTACGGCACTAGGCCCACACAATCATCACAATCACACCGGTTTAGACATAAAATGATTATAAACACTCACACTTCGAGTTAAATCGATAGATTCAGTGGGAATCTTGCCAATGAAGGAAAAACGGTTCGGTTTTCGCAAAGTATGCGATGCAACCTATTCGGAGGTTGAAGGCTGCGAGAGAGCTCCACACGCTTAAAGGTTTCGTTAATCACTGCCCGCGAACCCCGTGCAAGTTCGCAGGCAGCACCGAAAGTGCTGCCACCGTGGCGAGATATTTGGGCTTAGCCTCCGTGCAAAACGAACGCACCACACATACACACATTCCAAACCGATAGCGCGCGCAGGCACAAACTGAGGGCTTCTATCCGTTACAATATGTTAAGTCGTAACATACTCCCCGCGAACGCTGCGATAAAAGTTTTGTAACACAACGACATGAGCAGAGTTAAACTTAAATATAAAATGAATAATGAAATAAGTAACAAAACAATAGACTACTTATTCCTCCGATTACGCTATAATAGACTCGCATTTTAAAGAACAACAGTTATGAAAGAAAACCTTAAATTTAACATTACTTTTTTGCTTTACTAGTGAGCATTGCTTACTATGCAAGGAGAGTCAGTTTCCGTTGGAGGGACTGCTCTGTTGATTACCATTTAATTATCACATTGAAAAAATTAAATTCAATCTAACAGTAAGATAATTATAAGTATCTTCAAAAAACAGAACTAAACTAGAACACGAACAATGAACAAAATAAAAAATAATTTTTTTTTTGTTTTGAAAACTAAAAGATTAACGTTTCTTTCTGATGCTAAATATTTACGTAACAGGCAACATGCAAATACGCGTGATATTGCGTTTGTAAACGCCGCTCGCAGTCTTCACTGATGCTACTCGAGCAATGCCGTCGCTCCCAGGGAAAACCTCGACAATCACACCTAGTGGCCATCGTGCGCATCCGGCATTATCCTCCATCAGTATAACCACGGATCCAGGTTTCAATTCAGCTGATGAGTCGTGCCATTTCTGACGAATCTGAAGTTCATTCAAGTACTCTTTATGACACTTGTTCCAGAAATCCTGCCTGGCCTTGACAATGAATTTATAGGTTGACAGCCGGTTATCTGAAACTGAAACGATATTTTGCTCTGGTAAGAAATTAAAAGGTCTACCAATTAGCAAATGAGCAGGAGTTATTGCGAGAGGGTCATTTGGATCAGAAGAAAGTGTACATAAAGGCTTTGAATTTAAGATAACTTCAATCTCAATTAAGAATGTATTGAGTTGTTCGTAAGTAAGCTTGTGATCCTTCAAGACACGTTTCGGGTGATGTTTGAAGCTTTTTACAGCAGCTTCCCAAAGCCCACCGAAATGTGGAGATAGAGGTGGATTGAAGTGCCACTGAATCCTTTTAGACGAAGCATAATTTCCAATGTTTTTTTATGAATTCTGAAGTGTCAAACAACTTATAAATCTCATGAAGCTCTTTATTAGCGCCAACGAAATTGGTGCCATTGTCGGAATACATGTGCTCGGGGATGCCTCTTCGACTGAGGAACCTACGTAACGCTGTCAAAAAACCTTCACTAGACAGATCGGTCGCGAGTTCAATATGTACAGCTTTTGAGGCCATACAAATGAAAACGCAACCATAAGTTTTAATAAAACTCCTATTGCGATCTTTCTTTTCTTTGATTAGAATTGGACCGAAAAAATCAACACCTGTGCAGCAGAATGCTGGGGATTCATTCACTCTGGGCTCTGGCAAATCAGCCATTTTAGCATGCATCATTCGAGGCCTTTGACGAATGCATTCGACACAATGATGAACGATGGTGCGAACCTGATTTTTTCCATTCAGAATCCAAAAACGCTCACGAACAGCATATAACGTTGATTGAATACCTGAATGAAAATTTCTCTCATGAAACTCGCGAATGATTATATCTGAGACATGATGTCTACTTGGAAGTAATATAGGATGTTTTTGATTGAAAATTAAATCTGCTTTCTTCAAACGACCACCTACTCTAATCAGCCTTTGTTCATCGACAAACGGATTTATGTCATCTAGTTTGGTACTCTTCCTAAATGGAACAGTAACTGTGCCCGGTTGTGTTCCCTGAGCAGTTTCGAGAAGCTTAATTTCCTTAGCAAAACATTCATGCTGAATCATAATGAGAATTTGACGCTCAGCTGTGATAAGCTCTGAACAAAGTAAAGGAGGAATCGATTCTACGATTTTCTTTATCCGTTCTTTTCCATCGATGATTTCAGGAAATAACCGTGAACATTTTCCCTCAGATCTTAATTTTTTCCAACGAAGAATGTAAGCTATAACTCTAACGAAATGTTGGAATTTTGAAAAGCGTGAATATATGTCACTACACGATGATGTTGTGAGCAGATAAATACCTTTTTTCAAACCAGGGACCTCAGACAAAGTGGACTCGACCGAAGGAGGCCATTCCCGCTCAGGTAGGGCCAACCAGCTGGGACCGGAAGTCCAAAGTAAGTTTTTCATAAATTCAAATGGTAATTGTCCTCTCGATAGAGAGTCAGCCGGATTGTCTCCGGAGCGGATATGTCTCCATTCAACCAAAGTCCCCAAAGTCTGAATCTCTGCTACTCTGTTAGATTCGAATGTTCTCAAAAGATGAGGAGCTTTTTTAATCCAACAAAACACTATTGTTGAATCAGGCCAAAAAATTACTCGACTTACCGGAAATTCGAACTGAGACTTCGAGTCGACATAAAGCTTTTTTAACATCACTGCTGCAGAAAGCTCTAAACGAGGAATTGTCAAACCACTTAGAGGCGCTATCCTAGATTTACTACAAGCAAGTTTAATTGTAACAACACCCTTTGAATCGATAGATTTAATGAAGAGACATGCACCGTATCCATGATTGCTAGCATTACAGAACCCATGAATTTCAATCGCTACTGGATTATGGCCCATCAAGTATCAAGATGTTGAGAAGTCTTGTAAACAGGGAAGCTGGACAGCTAATGACACCCACTTAGTGTGGATATCTTGTGGAAGGGATTCATCCCATGTAATTTTGGCCTTCCAGCAAGCCTGAGTCAAGAGCTTAGCGTACAGAATCACGGGTCCTAGGAGACCAAGGGGATCATAGATTTTTGCGAATTCAGACACAAGTTTCCTTTTGGTTGATGTATTTTGAGCATCGATTGATTTTACAGAGTAGGTAAACACGTCTCGTTCTGAATCCCAAATAATTCCGAGAGTTTTATGCACAGAACTATTCTTAACTCCACATTCTAGATTGAAAATTGTCTTATCTATGTTGTCTAACGCGGTTACCTGATTCGAAGCCCACTGTCTAATGACGAAACTCCCACGACTTAAAAGCTCAATCATCTCATCACGAATACTCAGAACCTCTTCAATCGAATCTGCTCCTGATATAAAATCGTCGATATAGAAGTAACGCACAAGAAGTTTTCTAGCACGAGGGAAGTTTTCTGCTTCATCGTAAGCAATTTTATGAAGAGTACGAATGGCTAGAAATGGTGCACATGAAGTGCCAAATGTCACAGTATTGAGAACAAAAGTTCGAACCTTCCCATCATAATACCAAAGGATCTTTTGATATTTCCTATCGTCGGGATGTATAAGAATTTGTCTGTACATCTTTTCGATGTCAGCTGTAACAACAATTTTATGAGTTCTGAAACGCAGAATTTGTTTATAAATGGTATCTTGAAGAGTAGGCCCAGGCATGAGAACGTCATTCAGTGAAATCCCGGATGACGTTTTTGCCGAAGCATCGAATACTGGCCTAAACTTTGTGGTCTCGCTTGATTCCTTAATCACAGCGAGATGAGGAATATAATAACCATCGTCCGTGTCGTCTTCACACAGAGACATATGACCAAGTTCTATATACTCATTCATCGACTGTACATATTGAGCCTTAAATGATGAATCAGCTTCAAACCGCCTTTCGAGCGAATAGAAACGCTGCAACGCTTGCCTTCGAGAATGGCCTAATTCGATTTTGTTGTCTCTGAAAGGAAGACGAACTATGTACCTGCCTGATTTATCACGTCGCGTGTTTTCGATATAATGTCGTTCACAAGCAATGTCATCGCGAGATTTAAATGGCTGGTGATCAAGATCCTCAATGACCCAAAAACGTTCAAGAAGTCTATCTAATTTTACTACATTGCAAGATGATTTGGAGACATTTACAAGAGCATCTGAGCCACCTCCTATTACCCAACCTTAAGTGGTTTTCTGAAGGATGATTTGAGATCCTTTGTGATCGAGTTTAATCTGACCTACAGATAAGACAGACAAAGTAGTGCCGGAAGCTAATAAAACGTCAACTGGATTGGGAACATGAAATTGAGGGTCTGCGAGCTTTATATTTTTAGGTATGTCAAATAATTCACGAGGAAACGTTTCATTAGGCACGTTTTCAGCAATTTTAGGAACTACTAAAAAAGTTAATTCACGTTTAAAATTATTGTAAACAGATTCAAAAATGGCTTTGATGAAATTGTTTGAAACAGTGCTCATATCGTCAACTGCTCCAATATTAATCGAACAAGATTGTCTAGGTAAATTTAATCTTTTAGAAAATTCTTCGGTAATTAGATTAACTGTTGAACAGGAGTCTAATAAAGCACGTGCCATGTAACAGTTTCCTCGATCGTTTTGAAAGTTCAAGACTGCAGTTGTCAGTAATTGAGAGTCAGATGGGAAGGCATTAGATGTGAACGACTGGTGTACTAGTCATTTTTGAAAAGTAAGGTTAGGAGAAGTCTTAGTGTCTTGACCAGTAGGATTCTCTGCCTTAGCAGGCTTAGATTTTTTCTCGGAATGAAGTAAAGTATGATGTACCTTTCCACAGGTTTTACAACGCTTCTCGCTTCTGCAAGGAAAAGGGTGCAAATGTAAACAACTACGACAGAGTTTGTGCTTCTTAACAAACTCCCATCGTTCTTGAACCTTAAGTCCATTGAAGATAGTACACTTAAAAAGACGATGGTCAGCACTGCATTTAGGACATGCGGAAGAACCTGACAAGGGTGAATTTGAAAGGTTGGAAGAATCTGACGATGTAGTGACTAGCGAGCGTGCATCTTTTTTGAACACTTTGCTTTGATAGGGGTTGATTTTATCACTAGTTCGTTTTTTAGAAGAGCGATCATTTGAAGGAAGCTTTCCTAACTGATGGAGTCTGAAAATCGTATCTTGAATGAATTTAAACAACTCATCTAGTCTTGGAAGTTTATTTCCATCTAAGCGATATTGACACCTAGATACAACGCTCTTAGGCAGACACCTTTCGATGATCCGAATTACGAACTCCTCATTGACGACGATGTCCATCTGTTTTAACATGCTGACATGTTGACGGGCTTTATTTATGAGGGCCGATAGTTCGGCTTCTTTTGCTTCAGTAAGTCTAGGGAGATCTAAAAGAGCATCTATATGTTCAACCACTATTATTCGCTTTTGGTCATAAGCATCGCCCAATGCTTTCCAAGCGAGCGGATAATTTGCTTCGCTAGGAGGAAGGTGTTTGATAATTTCAAACGCTACACCCGAAAGAGCCCTAACCAACAGAGCGTGTTTAACGTAGTTACTGGTGTTCGGACGTTCGTGCACAAGAGCCACGTAACCGTGTTTCCAAGTGACCCAATCTTCATGACTACCGTTGAAACTAGGAACTTGTATCGCTGGAAGCTTAGGTAAATCGTTCTGTTCAGTAAACGTCAAGTTAGTACTGTTCAGTATGGTAGAGTTGGCAATTGGTCCAGTATTTTGTAGCTTGTTAGCTTGAGCAACAATGTCGTAATAGTTTGATTCAATGTTAATGAAATCGTCAAGTCGAGGATGATCATGTTGTAGTAACGTCAGTTCATCGTTGTATCGACTGTACTCTTTGAATGAAGCTGTAAGGTTAGTCGATCGTAACTGTGCATTGGCTGGATCAGGTGTTTCACCCCCTAAGTACGTTTTGAGAGATTCAATTTGTTTTTCTAACGCTTTACCTTTTTGAACAATATACGCAATGAGTTTTTGCTGTTCGTTGGCCATCTCGAATAATTTTATTATTACTATTATTTTTTAATAAACAAATAAATCAAAGTTCTAACTTCATGTAATTAATTTTAATTAGTTAAACAAATACAATCATTTTATTTTGAAACGAATTCTAATTCATGTTGTCAATTAACAAATAAATTAACATTATCAAAAATTATTTTTGTTATTTTATTTTACTTGTAAAGCAAATAGTTCAACTATCTTGAAAATTAAAAATATAAAAATCTTTAATTTAAAAAGTAAACTACTTCTTAGAATTTGTAAAGAGTTTGTATTGTCATGTAATGTGTGTTAGGGTTATTGTTATTGAAGTCAAACAGTCACAAGAGAGCGAACATATCGAATGTCACTGTGGCAACCGCCGCGAGAGCGAGTGGCAACAGCACGCTCGCTGGATTCTCGGAACGGCGTGCGTACTGAGCGAGATATTTCAACCGCAATGGAATATTAAGAATAAGAATGTAAATTGAAAAAGTAGTTGAAAGCTTATGCATAAATATTAAATAAACTCTTTTAATAAAAAACAAAAACTAAAAATAGAGTGATCGATAAATAGAAAATAAACTTATATCAGAGAGAATTTCACCGTTGGTTGTTCGATATAGCGGCCGACTGGGTGGTGAGGCGCCCTGGGATGGGAGCGACGGCGTTGAGACGTTGTCGACGTTGGATGATGCAGTCTATGGTGCGATGATTTGTCAGGCTGGATGAACACCATGCCTTGTATGCTCACACGAGAGACGCAACGAGTCGTTGCCGTTTTCGATACGCGCGTGAATTCACTATAGAATGCTGCGCGCTATTGTCTTCTAACACCGACACGACAAGACTTGCACGTGTTATACGTCACTCAATTGTTGCGTGAGGCAATGCAAAACCTCACAGGAGGCACCATGAACGATCTTGACTTGCCTTACCTTAGGTGGCTTGGCAGTTGATTTTATTTTAGATAAACAATAATGAATAAATGTTAAGTAAAGGTTATTCTATGTAAATAATTAAAAACAAGTTTTACGGGAAAAAGCCATTAAAGGCATAAAAAACCCTTTTATTTTAAATATAAAGTTTGTACACGAAATGAGATTGAAAAGTAAATTTGAAACACAAACAAGAAAACAAGAAAGAATAAAACAAAAAGATTTGAACGTTTGAGCTACGCAAAATAACACGCACAAGCCGCGTGTCGTTGATTTACGGCACTAGGCCCACACAATCATCACAATCACACCGGTTTAGATATAAAATGATTATAAACACTCACACTTCTAGTTAAATCGATAGATTCACTGGCAATCTTGCCAATGAAGGAAAAACGGTTCGGTTTTCGCAAAGTATGCGATGCAACCTATTCGGAGGTTGAAGGCTGCGAGAGAGCTCCACACGCTTAAAGGTTTCGTTAATCACTGCCCGCGAACCCCGTGCAAGTTCGCAGGCAGCACCGAAAGTGCTGCCACCGTGGCGAGATATTTGGGCTTAACCTCGGTGCAAAACGAACGCACCACACATACACACATTCCAAACCGATAGCGCGCGCAGGCACAAACTGAGGACTTCTATCCGTTACAATATCTTAAGTCGTAACAGTAATGACTGTATCTACGAAAATTGAATATAAGATATAAGTATTGTTGAACATTTCTATTTTTCTTTCCGTTTACAATGTATATATTTTCTAAATTATGCATTAAAAAAAACGAAACTTCCAAATGAAAAATTTGTTGCGCAAGTGTATATCTATATCCAACATGGCACTTGCTTGGCTTTAACGGTCACGTGATGCGTAAAACGTGCTGAATACCAAACTGCCTATAGCGAGCACACATTGTTTTGATTACACCGTGGAAAAAATGACATCTTGCATGAGATAATAGTAACGCTGATACTTACCGATAACTCTTTTAAAAAGTATAAACTCAGACATTTTACCTTATCAACAAAAGAACACTAACTGTTCTTTAACTCTGTTGCGTCTCTCTCGTTTTCCGTCTCCGCTTCTGATTGGCGGTAGATATTGCAGCGCGCTCGCTTCTGGTTGGCGACAGTTTTTACCTCCGAGAGAAATGTACATGACTCATTCTGCCAAAGAAAGATTCTAGGTCGGTAATTGAAAAAAGAGCGTCCGTACACCTGCAATACATAACTTTACAAATTTGAGGTTAATTTTGAGATAAGTGTGAGTAAAAGTGTAAATGCAAGTATACCTAAGCCTCGACTCGACTATGAATTCGATCCTATGTATTGGAAAAAGTAAATAAAGTATCATATAGCCTAAACTGACTTGTACATTGTTTACTGTAGCGCTCCCTAGATGAAATTGTACTGAAGTATCATGCACAAAATTTAGTGTTATAATATCTCTTACTTCATGCTTATAAATCTCCGAACGTTATAGAGAGATGGCTACGCTTTTCATGCTGCATCTAGGGTACGTCTCCACTGTACACTGTGTCGTGTGCTTTGCGCTGTGTCGCGTGTGCTTTGTATTGGGTGTTCCGCTGGTTCTGCCGTTCCATTATGGAATTTTTCTACGCGAGAGATTTTTTTCTGTATATTCGGACCCCCCAACACACACTTCAGTGTAGAAGTCTTCTATGTCTACACCTTTGTATAGAGGTCTAGGAGGCCCGGGCCTAGGGCCCCGAGGTTCGAGGGGGCCCCCAAATCTAATAATTAACCCCAAGCTCCGAAATCCTTAGCATCTAAACCCACCTACCTCACGCACAGCCAGGTAGAAATATCAAACTTACACAACAAACCCAATGCTTTTGAGCCCACGTATCCCACGCACCGCGAGTTGCAAATATAAAACGTAAATACTAAACCCTTAGTCTTTAAACCCACCTACCTCACGCACAGCGAGTTACACCTATAAAATTTATACAACAAACCCAATGCTCTTAAACCCACCTACCCCACGCACAGTAAGTTGCAAGTATATAACTAAATTTTTAAATCCTAAGCCCCTAAATCCACCTACCCCACAACAGCAAGTTGTTTAAAAATTACGATTGAATGTTGATAAATATTTAGACAAAAACGTATTATAATTATTGTAAATAATATAATGTAAATACAAAATTCGAATCAAAGGTATTTTTATACATAGAAATGTGTAAATCATTAAATTTATTTAATAATGTTTTTATTTTATAAAACATATACGTACTTTATTTAATTATATTTGTAGGAAATATCATTTTTACAGTTAAAATTTAATTGTATATAATTCATCTTTTGTAACTTTCTGCATACAATACTAAAATATACTTACTTAAGGTTCCACGGGCCAATATCTTTACACGCAAGCGTGCGAAAAATCGCGTTTTACGCACGCTGTATCGAAAAATATGGTACGAAACACATGCGCTTAGCTTATCTTGACTTCGCCCTCGTCGAGATAATCTCCTTTGCACACTAGTCGCGTAATGTACTATTCATGCCGGGAGGGGGGGGGGGGAGGCGAAGCGATCTGGGCCTAGGGCCCCATGAACTCTAAAGACGCCCCTGTGTTGGGGGGTCCGAATATACAGAAAAAAAATCTCTTGTGTAGCACAAAACACACGGCACAGCGCATACTGGATACGTACCCCTACATATTGCGTGCCGTGTGCCTTGTGCCGTATGCCGAGTGCCGTAAAAAAAATTGGTTGTTTGACATCTATCAAGTATGTACACTCAACGTGGGAAATTTCTGGTCGAATGCGTTTGAAATCCTCCAATGAGCTTAGCGAAAACTTGCGTCCGATCTAATGAAACCGAATGAAACTGCAGTATTTCAAAAAAAATCAAAAGCATTCGACTAGAAATTTCCCATGTCAAGTATACTTGAGCACAGGGTAAACAGAACAGAACATAAACACGTTAGCTTAACCTATCTACATATAAACAACAAGTTAATTGTAATAAATTGTTTGAAAGTAAATTAAAATATATGCATCTTTCTGACATATCAAACATATAAAATGACGAAGATAATTTTTTTCAACTTTAATATATTTTAATTTTTAATAAACATATATGTACCCAAATATTCATAAATTTACTTTAAAAATCTTAATAATTGACTATATGATGTTAAATTAATCACAAAATAATAGACTCTATCTACAGAAAAATTAAATATTTACATATTAACTTAAACTTGATTTAATAGAATTCGACCGTATAAATATTGTGATGCACAGTAATTACATACTTTTTTGGCATTAAGCAATTACATTATTACATTATTTTAACATATAAAAACATTAAATTAATTATTACGATTTTCTTAGCCATATTGCAATTTAGTTAGCAATCAGAACCATTTTTCAAGTAGGGTCCAAGTACAAAAACGAGAAGAAAGAAAGTGCAATGTTCGTTCAACAATGTATAGGATCAAGATCCCCAAAGCGCTCATCTCACGTGCCACACATACTGACTTGTAAAAGGCGTTGAGCTCATCGTCGATGAGCCGCAGCTTCTCCGCGTGGGTCATCTCGTGGGGCTCCTTGGCTGTCAGCTTCCTCGGCGGCTTTACGCTCTTGCTGCTCGACATCTTGGCTGCTGTGACACAACACTCTCGTAATGTATACTTCCTCGAGGCTCTCCTCAGCAACGTCTCGCGCGTAAAAGTGCAACGGCCCGTCGAGAGAGAGAAGGAGCAGCAACTGCTGCTGCTGTCACCGCGGGGGTGTATGTGTGTGCGTGCGGATGCGCAATGTAGAGTTTGCATTATCTTCAACCCAAACATTTAAATTTAAACATGGTAATATGCGAGTTTCGTGCCAATATAACACTATGTTTGATTATATCTATAATATTGTAATAGTACATTACGATACGCGTGACTTAAATGGCTCTTTTTTATACAGCGCATAGTTAGCGCCGCGTAAAACTGAACCATTTAAGTCCCGAGTATCGTATATTATTTTATAGCACTGCTTGCCTAAATTCGCAATCACGCCTAGCTATGTCTTAAGCAGTCTAGTGTTGCACCGTGAGGTTAGCGCCCGAGCATGCGGATTTAGGCCTTACAGTGCTATAAAATGATATTATATATTACATTTGATTTTTTTTAATTTTGGATTATGCAATACCTATGTATAAATAATTTTAAGATTAACTGTTTGTTTATAGTTTTCTAATTTATTTATTTGTTATAGTTGCACATTATGCCTAATATTAACTGTTTGTAATTTTGGCATTTATAATTGAAGAATGTTTATGTATTAATGAAATTTATATATCGCTTAATGTAACGAATACAAGAAAGTATTGAGTGCCTGACCATATCCTATTTGTGTTCTACTTGTTTTACATTTATGCCTAAAAGATGAATTCTTTTATTCCAACTAATTATTTTCAATATTTAGTTGTGAATTATAGCATAAAGCCATTGAATTATAATCATATACACAATTAAGAAACATATAATTAAACCTATAGCTTGAAAAAATGATTAAGATTTATCACTAAAATATCTAATAGTGAGACTCGTTTAATTTGAATTAAAGATATAGACCAGTCGAGAACCTAACTTCAGTAGTTTAATTTCTAATTCAGACAAATTTTGCAGTCTTATGTAATATGTGAAAATAGAATTTCTTACAATATATAAAACTCCAAATGATGATTTAATTTCATTTTATATCATCAAAACACGTAAGAAATAGGCAAAGACTAGCCTTCTGTGGTGCACGTTTCACGATGACATTATTAAATTTACGCTTCAGCAATATTTTATTTTACAAATATAGGTACACCAAAATAAGAAAATTTGTGCTACAAATTTTTTTTCTACACTAAAGTTTATGTTTTATAAAATTTTAAACAATTTCTTCTTTAAACAGTTGACATTTTGATGATTCTTACTACTTTTTTGAAGTAAAAAATTAACTTCTATCGTTATAATAGCTGTAAATAAAAGTCGTACTACAAATTTATTAATTATGTATATATTTGTACAGCAATCAGCAAAAGAACGTTTGGAGAGAATCTATTGCAAAATTCATCGCCAAATGTTCTTTGAAAATTTATAAATAATAAAATCAGAAACAGTTATAGATAATTTTGTTTAAACAAATTAGATTACATACATTGATACATTAATCTCTTAAAAACATACTGACAAAGAAATTACAAATTTTTTTTGTAATTTTAAATAATTATAAACCATAAAATTGTTTATTAAACAATCTTCATACTTTCACCGATTTTCGCAAATATTGACCGGTCTATATCCTTAATCGCAATTCATAAATTTCAAACAAAATGTGAATAATAAATGCAACCAAAATTACTTTTCAGTGCAACGATCAAATTTACATCTAAATCTATCTAAAAATACGCCTCAATTAGAAACTAAATAGAGTAATAAATTTAAACTTTGCACTAGTAGGTAATATAGATGCAAATACTATAGTGTTTTGGAGGTGTCATAAAAATAGATGAGAAAACCGCATTAGGTCCAGTAGCCCCCCCCCCCCCGCCCCCCGTTGGGTGATATCATCTGTTTTGAAATCGTGTCACCTTATTCATTAATTTGATTCCTGTGAATCAGACAATCTCATTGGAGCATTTTAAAAACGTTCGATCCGAATATGTGTACGTCGAGTGTATGTCTCAAATGGGTGATCAGACCTACTGGCAATCAGGTGTCTTCATGCTTTGTGCATCTATTTTTTTATTACACTTCGAAACAATACAGTGTTTACTATAGTGTGCACTATAGTGCACTATTGTATTTCGCGAAAATATTATAGTACACACTATAGTGCGCACTATAAGGTTTTTTCGTATGGACAGTTCGATGTGACAGTTGAAAAATAATATTAATTCGAAATTAAGATAAAAGACTAACTTAAAAATCGTGAAAATTCAGCAAATAATTGAACAACCATTGCAAACAAACTCTTCAACCAAGGCATTGATCAACCCCCTCAGCAAACATATTTAGACGCATGCACTAATCTCAACTTAAGCGCAAAATAAGGGAAGTAATTGATGCGGCTCACGATAGACGGATAAATAAACAAAAACTTTCCAGAAATAGCCGCACATCCTATATAATTTTCCTCTGCACTCCTATATAAGACTACCAACTTATACGAGCCGTTGCGAAAAAATCAATACGGGCCTCCATGTCGACGCACGCACGGCAGAGCCGCTCGATAAACGGCGCCAGCGCGCATCCGCGCGCACACACATACACCCCCGCGGTGACAGCAGCAGCAGTTGCTGCTCCTTCTCTCTCTCGACGGGCCGTTGCACTTTTACGCGCGAGACGTTGCTGAGGAGAGCCTCGAGGAAGTATACATTACGAGAGTGTTGTGTCACAGCAGCCAAGATGTCGAGCAGCAAGAGCGTAAAGCCGCCGAGGAAGCTGACAGCCAAGGAGCCCCACGAGATGACCCACGCGGAGAAGCTGCGGCTCATCGACGATGAGCTCAACGCCTTTTACAAGTCAGTATGTGTGGCACGTGAGATGAGCGCTTTGGGGATCTTGATCCTATACATTGTTGAACGAACATTGCACTTTCTTTCTTCTCGTTTTTGTACTTGGACCCTACTTGAAAAATGGTTCTGATTGCTAACTAAATTGCAATATGGCTAAGAAAATCGTAATAATTAATTTAATGTTTTTATATGTTAAAATAATGTAATAATGTAATTGCTTAATGCCAAAAAAGTATGTAATTACTGTGCATCACAATATTTATACGGTCGAATTCTATTAAATCAAGTTTAAGTTAATATGTAAATATTTAATTTTTCTGTAGATAGAGTCTATTATTTTGTGATTAATTTAACATCATATAGTCAATTATTAAGATTTTTAAAGTAAATTTATGAATATTTGGGTACATATATGTTTATTAAAAATTAAAATATATTAAAGTTGAAAAAAATTATCTTCGTCATTTTATATGTTTGATATGTCAGAAAGATGCATATATTTGTAAAGTTCGTGTAATTTACTTTTGATTGCTGTATCTCACAATTATTTTAAAACATTTTGGTTAAAAAATTGCGATTTTGAATTTTCAAAATTTGTTAAAATTGGAAAGAATCATTTTTGTCATTTTAAATGTTTGATATGTCAAAGAAATGCATATATCCGTAAAATTCACGTGATTTCCTTCCAATTAGTGTATCTTACAATCACTTTAAAGTGGTTTTTATTAAAGAAATGCGTTTTTTAATTTTGTCAATCATTAAAAATTGAGAAAAAAAGTTATTGTAATTTTATACATTACAGAAGTAAAATATGTGCACTTATTCATAAAGAAGGCGTAATTTCCTTACAATTTGTATATATATAAATATATATATATATATATATATATATATATATATATATAAATTATATATATATATATAGAAGGCGTAATTTCCTTAAATTTATATATATATATATATATAAATTGTAAGGAAATTACGCCTTCTTTATGAATAAGTGCACATATTTTACTTCTGTAATGTATAAAATTACAATAACTTTTTTTCTCAATTTTTAATGATTGACAAAATTAAAAAACGCATTTCTTTAATAAAAACCACTTTAAAGTGATTGTAAGATACACTAATTGGAAGGAAATCACGTGAATTTTACGGATATATGCATTTCTTTGACATATCAAACATTTAAAATGACAAAAATGATTCTTTCCAATTTTAACAAATTTTGAAAATTCAAAATCGCAATTTTTTAATGTATAAAATTACAATAACAATATTTTAAGTGCTTTTTGTGAACGATACACGATTTTAAATTTTGAATATGTATCTTATATGATCACAATTTGTGGTCACCATAAGTTATAAACGTATATGAATATTTTATTGAAATGTAGGTTTATGAAAAATAACTCACCATAGAACTGATTAAATTTCTGAGCCAATAATTCACTATTTTTATTTATCTTAAGAGCGTCGCATTGTCCATAACATTCTTTATAACATTGTCGATTATTCCTAAAATCACTTTTATCAATGTAAAAATTCAATAAATGTTTGTGCATTAAATCTCTTTGAGAGAGCATTATGCTAAAGCAGTCACCCTGGTAGAAATTTTAGCAGTGAAACTGCTCATCAGACTAGTCACTAGCCAGTACCCACTGCCCAGTTCAAAACATGATGACTGCTTAAGCGCTAGCTAATCACTGCTAAGATTCCGAATTATGCGAAACGTAAACAAAAAAGATTAACCTCGAAAAAGACATACATACGTATATACTATTTTGCGAGTTGTCTTTATATGTTTTCATTTAATAAGGATAAAAACGTGTAAAGGTGGATTTTAAACAATGCATCAACAAGAATTGGAAGTAAATAAAAATATATTTGATGCATCGAGTTACATAACCTACAAATATTTGTACTATGGAATACTTCTTTTTGTGAGGTTTAAAATATAAAAGTCATATCAATACATATAATATATGGTAATATAAGCCATTTCATTGGTTTCATGGGTTTGTTTAATTAATTATAAGTCAATTTATAGTTGGTTACTCTTTTTTATTTCGCTCGGCAGTCCTTCAGCAGTGACGCTAGTAAAAAATCTGACGAAATTCGTATGTCAACTGGCGAGTCACTGCTGAACTCACTGGCCAGTTCATTTTTAACTGGGTATGGACTGGCGAGCCACTGCTGAACAATTCTACCAGGGTAGCAGCGGTTTTTTTGTAGATGGATCAATTTTTTTTTGTTAAAAATGTTTGTTCTTGTTGCATGTGTTGTAAATGTAAACCAGGAAAATTTCCAACAAGCGAAAAAGAGCTTGTGAATTTAACATGGGAATTTAGGACTAAAAATGATCATCATTGATATAGTTGGAGCCACTTGACTCCTAAGGGTGTACAAATTCTTTCATAAAAGAATATAAAGTAGAGAAAAAAACTTTAATTTGAGACGTGCTACGTTAAAGATTATATAACAATATCAGAAGTTTTGAACGATAAAAAATAGTAAGTAAAAAAAGTAAATTCTGATGTTATATACCCATTAAGAAATATTGATATGCATAATGAAACTGTATCACAAGGTCTTTTTCATTTGTTGGAAGTTTTTCTCGCACATTTTAAGACATACAACACATGAAAAATTAAGTTGCAAAGGTGTGCCTCATCATTAACTTTTAGTAATTTTTCGAACCACTTATCGGCCGATTTTTTGTAGAATTCATCATATATAAGTATACTTCTAAAGTTAATGTTTTTAGCTATATCTCGACACAAAAAATCATGACCCACATCTCGTACTCACTCCTTATTAGTCAAATTCATAAGATTATGTATAAATTTATTTGGACATATGTTTGTTACTAAAACTTATATTTAAAAAAATCATTTGCTACAAAACGCATTCACAAAGAAATCAAATTTAAAAGAAATACAAGTTCTTTAAGTCGAACTTATCTACACTGTAATCCCAGTTTGCTTGGTCCGAAAGCTGCACGCACGAGCAGCTCCGTAAATTTCCAATTACCGTGCTTTGACGAGAAAATATCTCTGTTCGCGTGTAGATACTGCCAGCAGGCTGGCTTCACCGAGGAGGAGATGGACATAATCTGCCAGCCGCTGGTCGCGGCCATGCGCCGCTCCTGGTTACAGCTCGTTTTTCAAGCGACCCTCGTGCTTATTGCCCTCGGCACTCTGATCTGCCTGGCCGCCCAGCTGGATTTTGTCGGTGCACACTTCTCCGCTATCGGCCGGCTGCTGATGATCAAGGTTCTGCCTATCTGGAATTGGCAACCGCTCTACTACGAGAACTGCATGATGAACAATCCGTTTTACAACGATTACGCAGTCACTGAGGAGGACTGCGTGGTAAGCCATCGATATCTATTGTCAAGTTATCATGCGAACTGTTATATTTTTGATTTAATGTATAACATTGGGTCAACTTTTACCGATATTGAACTACTCAGTTATTGTAAAAATTTTAAATTATATAAGGTGATTGTACCTAATATGGCCCACCATGCAGGCACCATGGCTAGCCTACCTATTATGTAATTTAACCGATAAATAGCTGATGAATTACGTATATGATGTCAGTAGAAACTATTTCATCAGAAAATTTTCTCAAGGAAGCAAAAGGGGACCAACCTGCAGTCTATTATATCTTACAACTGCTTAAGTGAATTCGTCACTATAATTCTGAACAAGTCATTATATTTACTGTCATACTAAATAAAGAAATTAGTTCAAGTCGACACTACCCTCGATGTTACTACATATAGTCAGCTTTTCAGTAGCATACGTTTATGTTATTGTTTAGCTATGTACCTTTTTAGTATACGAATATGTGTCTACACACTCATTCTACCTAATACGGTCCACGTAACTGAAAGCATATAAGATTTGTATCTAATAACCACACCTAAATTTCTTTTAAGGTTTTCAAGGTTTTAATTAATATATATTTGTTACAAAAGATACTTATGGGTGATTGTCAAAAAATTGACTCTTTTTAAAAGTATGATTTTCAAAAAAAAATAAAGTCTTTGAAATCGAAAATAAAAAATATGATGTAATAATATATTTAATCATATAAATAAAGAAAATTAAAATGGGCGAGATAAAAAAAATCTTTTATGTAGATAAAAAAATATTACAATGTTGAAAGTTTCTTGTAACCAATTATTTTAAATTACGAATTAATAGAGTATAACTTTCATTTAATATTATTGGATATATATTACCTTACATGAAGTATCTCTTGATTAGCACATATTAAAAATTTCATCGCTTATTACAAAATATGAACAATTATGATCTACGCTGAAATAGGTTAAAATGTTGTTTATTTACCTATTTGTCGTATTCGATAGCCCCGCCTTCGATTGTTTTAGTACACTTAACGTAATCGTCGGACGGACAAGACATTAGTGCCGTACATATTTATTTAGTAGTTTATTTATTTAAATGCACTAGATGCATATGCAATTAAGAAAAAAGTAATTCCTCTGTCTTTTTAAACAACAAAGTCGATTTAAATATTTATTTTTCAAAACGAATGATCCTTTAAAGAATTTTTCTATTTCGTAATACAAGTGCAACATTAACTAATTATTTGTAGAAAACAATACTAATAAATAAGTATATATATGTGAATTTTTTTACCCAATGTATATCAGAGTTACAAGTAAGACTCGGTTACATTTTAATTTGTGAATATTTTAATACAACTTTCTTTGAATAAAGCGCTTGAGACGAACAAGACATAAAAACTATGGGACATTTCGACACAACCATACACAAACACAATACACGCATTAAAGGTCGCGCATCCTTTTTGGATTAACTAAGACTTGCATTAACCCTCTGTGTAATTTTTTTCGGTCACTATTTAGTGTATTACTAAATTTCTTGGTACATTCGGATGAAATTAAGTCTTGGGACATTGAACGGGTAAGACATTTTACATAGTTTTGTATTTTTTACTCAGAATAAAAAATACTTGATATTCTGAAAATTTTGCACATTGTTGCTTACGAGAGTCCGGTTGTAGTACTATTTTTTTAAGATTCATATAATGACCTCATACAATGTTGTTACCTTGTAAAACAGAAGGGACAAGAATTGTTCAACATTATGACAAATACCCTTATACTGTTGATTAATTTGTGCTAAAGATATAAATAATATATGTTTAAGTAGTTTTTGCGTTTTATACGCTATTTATATCCTTATAAATACGCTTAGATCTTACCATACGACCGACAAAGATGATTGTATCTGTCCAGAATGCCGTATTTAAATTAATCAAATATGTTGAATTATTTTTTACCCCTTCCGATGTATATATTATTTCATTTTTATTAGTGATTGATGAATGAAAAATAATGCCGGGCCGTATTGGGTACACGTGAAACCCAACCCAATCCAACCGACCCAAATAAAATTTTTTCAATACATCAAATACAGTATGAATAAGAAATACATTTTTCTTTCAATAAGCAAAGTGTTATATGTAAACCATTTCTCTATTTTGATAAATGAATGTAATAATAAAAATGGAATGTATAATTTTCATTTTTATCATTTATTTATGTGTAATTATGCCGTATAAATATCATATAAAAAGTACTACAAATTTTGTTTGAATTAAAATCTATATTTAACAGTTTCGAAATCCGCACTCATTTCACTGGAAATTGTTCCAGGCTTGCGAAGCTCTAGAAACTATTGATCGATTATCGGATGTCCGTTATCGTCAGTTAGTAGACAATTATCTTAACCGAGATGCACCTGCCATCATCACAGATGCAATGAATTCCTGGACTGCGATGAATACAGACTTCTTCTGGTTCGACAACATTACACACGTAAGTAATTTTGGAAAATTATACATGAAATTATTTCAAATAATTTTATATTGGTTACGTTCAAAAATATTTATAATTTCTACTACAAATTTTATTTTTGATAAAGTACAGAACAAGTTTTACTATTTTGACTCAAAGTATTTCCATCGTTGAATAAATTCTCTAATTTATGTAACCTTCTTCACTTTTTTAACTGACCGATAAACATCTTCGTACAATTATGAAAAAGAGCTATTAGGTAAATATAAATATCAAATGAATCAATAAGAACTAATACATGATACTAAAAGTAGTTATTAGTGTGAACTAAATAACTAATATAGAACTATTATTATAATTAGCTAAAAATTATACTGTAATTAAAATATTTTGTCTTAAAATTGCCAATTAAAATTTCGAAAATTGATTATTCTCTTTTTTGAACTAAAATAAACATTGTATGCTTTATGAATGATGTGGTGATCATCAAATACTGCACAACTTTATATTCCTATTAGAATTCTTGAACTCACGTAAGCATTATACAAAATAGCAAAGGGAACCGTGTCTCAGTAACTCTTGAAACTCCTCGAAGTTAAATTTTGTTCTCCAGATTCTAAACATTTTATACAGTATCCTTAATTAAAAATATATTTTGTTATGAAAACAGCGCTGTATATGTTTATATAAAAATGAAAAGAATTGCTTTTTACAGATAGTGACAATTGAGGGGCTGTACTATAAAACGGTACAATTCGAATGATAGGTGTTAGTTATTTTTATTTTGCTTCCTCATAGAGAAAGCTTTGTGATGGTAAAAAAAAGGTTTGGCTAAAATCATGTTAGAAACATGTTTTAAGATACTGGGAATCAAAATACACTATTTTAAAAAAATGTTTGTATTAATATTTGTGCGCGTGCGTGTGTGTGTATGTATGGATGTAGATCAACATTACTCTGAATATACACGGTGAAAATAAATGTTTCGGGGCTCATTTTTTTGTTTTTTCTTTAAGGAGGGCGGCTCAAAAATATGTTTTTTGTTTTTCGATGCATTCTTGCTTTTTAGCGATTTTTAATTTCTGGGTTTTAGTTTTTCGGGTTTTACCTTAGAAATAATATCATTGATTGAGTGATAATGCATCTGAAAGAGCATAAATTTATCTATCTTTTCCGACCCGAAATTTTGAATAAGCTATTTCCTTTGTTTTGTTATTCACGAAATCCTAATTTTTTTCAAACGGTTATATCTGTGAAATATAAGAAAGAAAATTTTTAAAAAATTGAGATAATTCGAATATGAAGAAGAATATTTTGTAAAACTTTTGAGGGTTCATCTTAATCTTTGAAGAGAAAAGGAACTTTCCAAAATGGTAGCTTTTTACTATCTCTTGAACGAGTTATTTGCCCAGATCACAACAACCTTTATATTTCGAGATATTTGAGGTTATGTATGTTTTGAAATTATTTTGTTCACTTATATCTGAAGAATGGCACTGTCATTTTTCACCAAACGGGGATCATTCTTTTTCGTTTTTAATAAAGATTCGAAATTAAAAAGAAATTTAAAGATTCTTTGGCTCGTTTTTTTTACAACTACTTTTGTATTTTTGGATTTATGATTTTTAGTTTTTCAAGTTTCTGGTATGTTAGAATTATTATGATCAATTTATTGTAAGTGCATTCAAAAGAGCATAAAATTACCTATCTTTTAAAACTGCAAATTTTGGATAGACTTTTTCCCTTATTTTGTAATACACGAAAGAATTTATATTTAGTTTAAATGGTTATATCTCGGAAATCTATGATGGCAAATCGTTCACAAAATTTTAGATGATTAGTAATTCAGTGAATCTACGTACTAACATCTGATCACATTTAATTTAAATATTTAAATAATTTTAATAAATTCCGTACAGAGAAAAAATTACTGTGATAAGGATTATTACCTATCGTTCTGTAAATTTAGTACAAATTTATAGTTGGTATAAGGTAAAATGTTGAAGTCATTCTGTTAATAATTTATCTTATAATTATTATTATTATTTAACTATTATATTAAATATTTAAATATATATATATATATAGAAAATTCCACGTCAAGTCATCCTATCAAAAATTTTTTTATCAGTCATCAAACGGTGAAATTGTCGCAAAATGTTAAAAAAAGCATAGGAAGGAATATTTAGACCCTAAGCTTAAAAGTGTAAAAAGTTATACATGTGGATACATAAACATTGAATATTTAAAAATTTTTTCATAATTTCAAACTTTTACCTATTTTTAAATTGATATCCTTTTGGTTTAGAAAAATATATGAAAGAATTTTTTTTTCAAATTCCATGAAAAATATGCCTGAATTTTCTCAATACTTAAAATGGTGAATTCTAATTAATATGAAAAAATACGACATATTTATGCAAATCTAATCAAATATTATTATTTAACTTGGGTAGTCTTTTAAAATATGTAGTTTAACTTCAGCTACACCGTTTTCTGCACAGTCTTGCAATTCGTCTCTTTACAACCTTATTTCACTTCGACGAATCGAGAGAGCCCGCAGCACATTCGGCTTGAAAATCAGCAATTTTCTTTTGTGTCATCTGCGTAGCTCTACTTGGAGAACGAACGACTGATGGAGACGGTGCCGTGCGCCCTGACCTCGAACCTGCGCACCGGCTCGTCGGACCTCGCGGCCTTCCTACGCCGCGTCCATTCGCCCGGCGTCGCCAAGTGGTTTGTGCACTGGCAGAACTGTGACATCAATGCGGTCAAGGTGCTGCGCAAGTACTACCAGCGTCCATACTTCCTCTCAAGCACCGTCTCACCGGCCCACTTTAACTGGGTCCTTATGTCCTCGGACTACAACAGCCCCAATTACAAGAGGGTGGAATTGGACTCGGGCCTCATAGCGCTGGCCCAGCTGAGGGGCGCAACCCAGCTCAGGCTCACGCCCATCAATCCGTGCAATAGCTCCTGTCCCGAGTTAATTGCGGATTTACATCAGGGCGAGATGCGTAAGTGTAATTCATATGAAATATATGAACGAGTTGTTCTACAACGTAAAACCACCTTCTTATCTTATGGGCTTAATTTAAGAGGAGGCCGTATCTACTGTCCTTGTCTTGTTACATTTTTGCTATATATTCAAATGGTAGTTTGTAAATTGAAAAACCAAGAGTCGTTCCCAATTCTTCGTAAAATAAGGAATATTTTGAGACATAAAAAAATATTTAACATTGTTTCCTTCCCGAGAATACTTCGAAACGCGAAAATTGAGGTTAGGTTTTGCGTTTCAAATTATTCTCGGAAAAGAAATAATATTAGGTACTCTTTTAGGTCTCAAAATATTTCTTATTTTACGAAGAATTGGGGATGACGCTTAGTTTTTCAATTAACAAACTACTATTTGAGTAATTAGCAAAAATGTGATGAGAGAAGAAAAGTAGATATGGCTTCCTCTTAAGGGGAGACCCAAGTCTAATTTCAGCCTAGTGATAGTTAATCAGTGCGGGGACAAATGCAATGGTTTTATATGTAGTTTTTCGGGAGAAATTTGATAGCGCACTCAAAAGAAATAAAAAAAAAATTTTCACTATTTTGAAAAAAATTTGACTTGCCGCGGCTGCTTGTGCCGGCCCGGTCGTGGAGTCGCATACGGCCAGGCGGCGCGGCACGGACTCGCCGACTGCGATTGGTATTGAGCTGTTATTATTATGCGACTGATTGTTGTTATTAGTATGAAACTGATTGTTGTTATTAGTATGCAACTGATTGTTGTTATTAGTATGAAACTGATTGTTGTTATTAGTATGCAACTGATTGTTGTTATTAGTATGAAACTGATTGTTGTTATTAGTATGCAACTGATTGTTGTTATTAGTATGCAACTGATTGTTGTTATTAGTATGCAACTGATTGTTGTTATTAGTATGCAACTGATTGTTGTTATTAGTATGCAATTGATTGTTGTTATTAGTATGCAACTGATTGTTGTTATTAGTATGCAACTGATTGTTGTTATTAGTTATTGATTTCATTTTTACAATTGAACTTTTTATAATATACAACTTTATTCTATAGAGAATACTCGAATACGACGTAAACGATGTTGCCTTCAAAACATAGAAAACGCTACTCGTAATAGAAATAATGACATACAACCTATAATATGCATTGTGTAAATTATTATTGAATGATTGCTGTCGTTATATAGGTTTATTTGTAAGGAAACCCAATGTATAAGCAAGAAGAATCGATAAATTTTATATTTGTCAAACGAGTGATCCGTCGATTCGTGCATGGTTTCGAATTTTATAAAATATTATAATGATGATAGCAATGATAATAATAATTATAATAATAATAATAATAATAACAATAATAATATATCTATTATTGTGATTACTATTATCATCATCTGGATGGAAAGCAGAAGAAGTCGTGGGATGCGAATCAGGCAGACGAGAACAAGAAGGCAACAAGGTGGCAGATATACCAGAGGATGTAGGTAAGGGCGAAGATATTTCAAACATCTCAGTGGAAAAGACGATGCAAATCCGCAAGAAATTCGATCTGCTGTCTGAAAAGAGCTCTGACGGTATAGAATATAATTTATTGACAAATGCAAAATGTCCCGATTGCGAAGAGCCTGCTCTCAGATTTGCATTATCTGATTAGCGACATGGTTTTGCACATAAAATCGTTCTAAATTGCGATCATTGCGAGATGAGAGGCTTACAAACTCAGAAATCCGAAGTCTATACATCTACACGAGTTGAAAAGGGTAGATCGACAAGACCAGGATTCGACGTAAATTTACGATTGAGCACCGCGTTTAGTTATATTAGCAAGGGTTATGCCGGTATCGAACAATTCTCCATGATCATGGGTATGCAGCCATTTTCGGAAACAGCGTTTGATGGATATTCGAAATTACTTGAGAGTAGCGTCGAGAAATCGACTCAAATAATTTTAGACGAGTACCGAATTATTGTAAAACAAGCCTATGAAAATCTGGATCTGGAGGGTGAATCGACTGGGATCGAAAGGACTGAGGAAAGACAACATCTAACCGACAAAGATACCGAAAAAAACAGTAAGTGTGATGATACAGAGATGCAAAAATTTGACACATCCGGATAAAACAGTTCCTGAAAACCGAGCCGATATTGTTGAAGATCATGAAAAGGAAGATGAACCGAAAGATGTATGTGTAAATGCCGGTGTAAGATATGATGGTTCTTGGCCCACTCGAGGTTACAAGTTATCACATGGTTTTGGGAGTGTTATTGATTTGTTGTCAGGATTTGTTATTGATTTTGAAGTAGTATCAAAATTCTGTCATGCGTGTGCTTAGGCCATAAAAGATTTGGGCGAAGATTCTCCTCAGTTCTTCTTTTGGTTCCAAGGGCATGCGAAAATTTGCTCAATAAATCACTCACGATCCTCTGGAGCTATGAAAACGTCGGCAGTTGAGATTATATGGAAACGCTCAATGGATTATCGTTTCCGGTTGAGGACGATGCTTTCAGACGGAGATGCTAAGACATTCAACCACCTCTCCAGTCTAAATATTTATGGCTCTGAATATCCGCTTACAAAAGAAGAATGCATCAATCACGTAAGAAAAAGGTGAAATTCATTTTTCTATAATTTATGCAAAATTTATAGAGATTTGGAAACTAAATAGCTAATACAACAACGACGACGACGACGACGACGACGACGACGACGACGACGACGACCACAACAACAACAACAACAACACAATAATAACAATAATAATAATAATAATAATAATAATAATAATTTATACTTACTGAATGATAAATAATACGGAAAATATGTAATGAACAATATTATATAACGAACAATATTATATAACATTTATGAACAATTATCATTTACCTAATTTATACAGATTATGCAATGGTCTTACAACAGTTGTACAAGAAGAGAAATCACGTAATGTCACTTTGGGAGAGAGAAGACACGGTCAGTTGAAGGAAACGACCATTAGAAAGCTTGCCGAGTACTATAAGAAAGCTATGTAAAGAAATAAAGGTGACGTTCAGGTAAAAAGACACTCAATTGTATTGTATATGAACATTATGATTCTAATGTGTGTGAACGTATCAGAAATCATATAAATTCCTCATAATAAAAACAGGGGATGAAAGATGCAATCTATGCTTCCATAGACAACGCAGACTCTTCTGAAAAGAATCCTCAACATTGGAAATGTCCTAAAGGTTCTTCGTCTTGGTGTTTCTACCTATCTGCACTAGCAAAGAACAAGCAGCCGGGCCCTCACATAAATAATGTAAGGACGCCATTGAATGATCCATGCTTTGAAAAAGTTCTTCCTCTATATGAACGACTAACTGACGAAGCATTACTTACAAAATGTACTAGATGTTTGACGAAAAATGCCAATGAAAGTTTACACAGTGTAATTTGAAATAAGTGCTCAAAGGAGGTATTTGTGTCCAAGGCGCGAGTAAAATTCGAATCTTCCATTGCTATCAGTGAGTACAATTTGGGAGTAAAAAAAAACATCACAGAACTTATGAAGCAAGTGGGGTTGTCAATCGGGAATCCACACTGTCGGTAACGCATAGCTTAGACGAGCGTAAACTCAATAGGGGCGTACTAAACACAACTAATACATACAAGAAGGCTCGGAGAATCATAGCTTTGGCTAAAAGTAGACAGGAAAAAAATCTGCTCATGAACGAAAGTGTTATGTATGGTGCAGGAATGTTCTGAAATCTATACGGAAAAATTAAAATGAGTTTGATATTATATCGTTTCTGAGTTCGACTTCACGTAATGCATTTCACATTCTTCATTCTATTTTATAGTATATGGTTGTATATAGTTGAAGATAGTGTCTGTAAATAATAATACTGCAGTTGTAATGAGATTTTGTTATGATCGTATGTAATATATCTGCTTATGGGAGTACAACAATCATATATGATAAGGTTTACGTATAATTGTTTATTATTTTTATTTCATCGAAATGAATTGATGAGTATAAAACTATAATTGCTTATAATACATATTGGGGCTCTCTGTAAATAAACCTATATAACGACAGTAATCATTCAATAATAATTTACACAATGCATATTATAGGTTGCATGTCATTATTCCAATTACAAGTAGCATTTTCTATGTTTTGAAGGCAACATCGTTTATGTCGTATTCGAGTATTCTCTCTAGAATAAAGTTGTATATTATAAAAAGTTCAATTGTAAAAATGAAATCGCCGTTCGTACGAGAGGAATTTGCAGTTCATACTAATAACAATAATCAGTTGCATACTAATAACAGCTCAATACCAATCGGAGTCGGCGAGCTCGTGCCGCGCCGCCTACCTGGCCGTATGTGACTCCACGGCCGGGCCGGCACAAGCAGCCGCGGCGCATCAAATACGGGCGCAGTAAAAATGCATCAGGCCCCACAGTTTTTCATCTTTCGAACTGAAAATTCTTTTACAGGTTCCTGGGATGATTTTTAACAACTTAACGTATGGATTAAGGCGACGGTGCAATGAATAAAAATTAAAAATCAGAAACCAAAAAATTTTTTTCAAAATAGCGGAAACTTTTCTTTTTTTATTTCTTTTGAGTGCGCTATCGAATTTCTCGTGAAAAACTACATATAAAACCATTGCATTTGTCCCCGCACTGATTAACTATCACTAGGCTGAAATTTCACTTGGGTCTCCCCTTAACTAAATTAAATATTAACTCAAATATTTTTTTAATACACTTCATACTCTCATTAAATCCGATAATAGAAAAATAATGTTAGTTGCATATAAACGTGATACATTACACATGATCATAAAAATTGAATATTTTTTAAAACGTATAAGCTATACAAAACACTGTTTTAGGAATTTCTGAAATTCTCAGATAAGTGATTAAACTTTTTTTACTAACAATTAATAGACAAGACAATAGTTTAAATCACTTAATGAGACCTTTATTTAAATTTACAAAAATATATTTATTCTCGACTCAACCGTAATGATCACTTTATGGACCTGAAAAGCGAGACAAGAGTAGCATATGATTCCCGCAAATCTTCTTTTTTCCCGCAAATGCTTTTCTTTTAGTTCCCGCAGACGCTTTCTCTCTTTTTTTTTAAATTTTGAGCTATTTCTTTCTCTTTCAGTGGGTCCCACTCTTCAAATCAATAATGTGGCCACAGTTAAGTCGGAAATATAGTTCTGTATGCAACACGAGAATAAAGTCGACTTTAACTATTATTCACAACTTAACTATCCCCGTAGAAATCTAAGCTGGTTTCTAGCCAGATATTAGCTAGATTTTTTAAATCTGCTTTAATTCTAGTTTAGAAATTAGCTAGAAATCAGTTAAAAACGACATGCTTTTTAGCTAATTTCTAGCTAGATTCTGCTTAATATTCTAGTTAATATAAAATTGATCAGCTAAGTAATTTATGTGTTAATTAATAATGGAGATAATAACAGTTTTGTAATAATCAAAGTAATACGCAATTCTAATCATACTACATTAAGTCATTATTAGAGAAATTTATGTTCTAAATAATAGAATGCATGTAGTCATACAATTATTGTTATTTTAAAAATAACAATAAAAACAGAATAATGTAAGTTATGACGAAATTTGGAGAATTGGTAAACAAATATTTGTAGTTTTACAATGAAGTTTTATTACAAAATTTTATTTTTGACATCAATCACAAAGTTTTTGTTGAGTAAGTTATGATTAACTAATTTTCGGAAAGGAAATTATTAGTTATCAAATACTTTTAGTATTGCATATACATATTTCTATAATCTCGTAAGTTGTTATTTGTTAATAAAAATGTTTATTTTGACGGCATACTATATTGAACAGTCAATAAAGTATAATAATGTATTATTGGAATAGTTTACGAGAAACTTGCAGGATACATACGAAAAATGTTTGAATTTTCAATGCCAATTACATTTACATATTTTATGAATTAACAGTGTAATCCAATGCTGGAAGGGGTATTTGCCCGCGGAGTAGTTGTTTCTGTTATTCTAATAAATATAGTAGATTTTTTGTTAAAGTGTGTATGAGACACTCTAAAAATCTCGTCTACAATTTGCTGTTAGAAGCAATCATCTAAATATAATAATATAAATTTTTAAAAACTAATAACTTTTCAAAACAAAATATGTTCTTGCTTAAAGCATAGTCTTAAGCAGATTCTAACCAGATATTAGCTATCATTTGACTTATTAATAGCTTATTAATCTGGCTAATAATTAATAAGCTAACCAGTCATTCTAGCTAACATTCTACCAGGGTATAATAGACATTTTATTGACCTGAAAAGCGGGACAAAAGTGGCTTTTTATTCCCTCTTATATTATATTCCTGCAAATTTTCTTTACTCCCGCAAATGCGAGAATAAAATCTATTATTCTCGCTTATCAGTTTTTCCAGATTATCCTCTTATATTTAATTTTTACATTAATATAATCATATTCTGCTCTTTTTAAATAAAAATAATAAACTATATAACTTACTAATTTATACAAAAAAAATTTTTTGATTTGATGTATTTGACATTTTATACACAATATTTAATTTTTATATAAAATTCATTTCGTATTGATAGTGGATAAGAGGGTCCCAATTTCCAGTCAACAAAGTGGCTACAGTTAAGTCGTGAATAAAGTCCTATATGCAATACGACAGTAAAGTCGATACTTTACGTATCTTTTCGTATTTTTATATTTTTAGTTTTAAGTAATGTGCAAACATTATAAATTAAAACATTATAATATTATTATTAATTATCTAAGACTTTTGTTAATTTACAGTTGTATTCACCAACCTTATGTGGAATCTTGAGTATGCGCCAATGCGAGGACTTGACAACATAGCAATTCTTACAGAAACAGTTTGGGAAGAAGATACGTAAATTTCATAGAATAACATTTTTTTCACATTAACATTTCCTATATGATATCCAAAATATTTACGTCTTTAAAGTACAACTCTATGTATGAAAAGAGCGTCATATATTAAAGCACGATTATAATAATTACATGTAAAAATAAGATTGAATAAAATATCATTGTTTTTCTTGTCTTTCATTTTTTTTATTTTTGGTCTTTTTTATACTTTTTAAAAATGAGTTTCACGCAATTAGTTCATTTTTTAACTGCTGCGCAAGGCTTACACTTAAAATCAGATATATTAGATATAACACGAAGAACATTACTGTAAAGTTTCAATATTATTGATCGATTTGATTTCGAATTAAAAATGAAAAAGTGTTCCATGTCCCCAATCAAATTTTACATATCTTAATTTTCATGCTGTGAGTATTTAAAAATGACTTAAAATCTGTCCCTCCATTTTGGCATCAGGTGTGTCCCGTCCTTTAAAATTAAATTCAAATATATAAAGATGTGTAAATTGATTATCAACGCAGGTTATATTTGTTAATTTAATCATTTATTTTCATTTATTGGCGATTTAAAAAGGTTTCATTGTCAATTTTTTAAGTAAAGTCAAATTATAACTGCATGTTTTGTCTTGCGTACCTTAATTGATGTCATCATTGATGTTCTATCAACTATACTATAGTATACCCTCGCACTGCCACAGCAGTCTTGTCAACGTATTGTCGCCAAACATAGCATATTTAAGAGCAGTAAACAAACATAATGTTAACCTCTTAAACAGTCGTGCTTTTGAGTCACAGATAGTGGGTAAAGATCAAGCCAAATTATTCTCATTTATATTAAAATGTGCACAAGAAAGAGATTTGATAGAAGAAAAAATACAAAAAGAACGAGAAAATGATTTATTAATATATCAGTGAGTAAATTGAGCGCAATCAATGTGAATTATTCTAATACTTAAAAAATCTTTTAATAGTTGGAAAATAGTTATTGATCTTGGCCAAGTAGATTTTTCACATCTATATGATTAATACTATTGCAGAAAAATGCATTTTTATTAATTTAGAATACTTTTTCTTTCTTAAATTCCATACGTGAAAAAGACTTTCTGACTTTTACCCACAAGATCTTTATTATTCTATCAATACATGTAAGTTAATTAGAACTATACAACAATTATGCAGTTGGTAGCTTATTGGAGCATCCGCTTTAGGAGTAGATATAGAGAGTCGTCGATTCAAATTTCCACGAGGTCGGTTTTTTCGGTTAAAATAATTTTATTGTACAAATATAAAAAATATAATATCTAGAGAAAATAACAATCATGGAAACATTGAATTGAAATGAATTTTCTTTTAAATGTGAATTTTAAAATTACTATTTAATATTTTAGAAAACTGCTATAAATACGAGGATATCTAAACATTTTTTTTTTTTTTTAAATGGCATTTCGAACTCGAAAGTTCATCGCCTCATCTACGCAAGCCTTCCACGTTTCCCTATTTTGTGCCAACCCCATCCATTTCGCGCCTTCCCGCCCAATTTCAGTTATGTCTGATTTTACGTTATCCTCCCATCTGCGTCTAGGTCTACCAAGAGGTCGCGTTGCTTTCGGTTTTCCTTTCATTATGCGCGCTGCTGTACGATCATCGCCCATTCTTGCCACGTGCCCTGCCCATCTTAGTCTCCGTGATTTTATTATTCTGTTAATATTTGGTGACGCGTACAAATTATGTAGCTCGTCATTGTGCAGTTTCCTCCACTCCCCAGTTTCCTCATCTTTCTTTGGCCCGTATATTTTCCGCAGAACCTTATTTTCAAATACCCTAAAACGATTTTCTTCCGCTTTAGTGAGCGCCCAGGTATGAATTTTTACTATTATTTTTTGTAATATCTAAACATTACAAAAAATAATAGTAAAAATTCATAAATTTATTAATAAGAATTAGAACATTGTTTCTCTCCGTGTGTGTTGATGTGTTATAGTAGTAGTATTGGTGAACGATTTTGTAGAGCGAAATAGGAACCCAAAAGGTTTGTAGTTCTACAACATCGGAGGATAATCGATACCGAAACTGAGAATTTTGCATTAGTTTATATTTTAGGTATCAGACCGTTTTTTATTGACCAGTTAGCCAGAGTTTGCAAATCGCTTTCTAATTTCGAAGAATTCATAGAAGCTTTGATGTTATAATTAAATATTTTAGTGTCGTCTGCATAAAGGAAAATCGGACTTGATTTGATAACATTAGCTAAATCATTTGTAAAAGGGTGATTGTAAAAAAGTAAGCTCTTTTTAAAAGTATGATTTTCAAATAAATAAAGTCTTATATCATATAAATAAAGAAAATTAAAATGGGCGAGATAAAAAAAAACTTGTATGTAGTTAAAAAATATTACAATGTTGAAAGTTTCTTATAACCAATTCTTTTAAATTACGAATTAATAGACTATAACTTTCATTTAATATTGTTTGATATATATTACCTTACATAAAGTATCTCTTGTTTAGCAGAAATTAAAAATTGGATTGCTCATTACAGAATATGAACGATTATGATCTACGCTTAAATAGGTTAAAATGTTGCTTATTTACCTATTTGTCGTATTCGATGCCCCCGTCTTCGATTGTTTTAGTACACTTAACGTAATCGTTGGACGGACAAGACATTAGTGCCGTACATATTTTTTTAGTAGTTTATTTATTTAAATGCACTAGATGCATATGAAATTAAGAAAAAAGCAGTTCCTCTGTCTTTTTAAACGACAAATTCGATTTAAATATTTATTTTTCAAACTGAATGATCCTTTAAAGAATTTTTGCTGGACGAACAAGACATACGAGTACAATAAAGGTATGGTAGTAGAAGTGCAACATTAACTAATTACTTGTCAAAAACAATACTAATAAATAAGCATATGTGAACTTTAAAAAAATGTATATAAGAGTTAAAAGTATGAATCGGATGCATTTTAATTTGTGAATATTTTAATACAAATTTTTTTTAATAAAGCTCTTGGGACGGGCAAGACATCAAAACTAGGGGACACATTTTGAAATAACCCTACATAAACAGAATACACGCATTAAATGGTCACGCATCATTTTTGGATTAACTAAGACTTGCATTAACCCTCTGTGTAATTTTTTTCGGGCAAAATTTAGTGTATTACTAAATTACTTGGTATATTCGGATGAAATTAAGGCTTGGGACATGAGACGGACAAGACATTTTGCATAGTTTTTTATTTTTACTTAGAATATAAAATACTTGATATTCTGAAAATTTTGCAGATTATTGCTTACGACAGTCCAGTTGTAGTACTATTTCTTTGAGATTCATATAATGCCCTGTTTCCTTGTAAAACAGGAGGGACAAGAATTGTTCAACTTTTTGACAAACACCCAAAAACAATAAATAGTAGAGGTCCTAAGTGTGAACCTTGAGGGACACCTAGTTTTTGTGATTTTTTATATTAGTATTTGATGTACAAGTTATTCGACTTGCGAGTATATACGACTTGTTATATGACTTGCAAGTAATAGGCTAAAGCAAGCCAATTAATATTTCGAAAACATTGTTGAAATGAAAACGTCATTTTTTGTTTAAACGGTTATATCTCAAAAACGTGTGTCGGAAAATTTTTGAAAAAAATTTATATGATTTAAATTATAGAGAAGAATATTCAGTAAAATTTTTTAGTCTTGACCTCTTTCTTTTGTCGAGAAAAAATTGATTTTCTTTCTCCGACAATAACTCAAGTAATTCGGCAGCGTTTTATCTGAAACTTTTAAAAACGACATTCTTATTATCTCATAACCTGTATATTTTTTTAGATCATGAGATCTTTTATTTTCTGAGATATTGAGGTTATGTGTTTTTTGAATTATTTTATTGCTTATATCTCGAGAACGGCGCGGTCATTTTTTACCAAAAAGGGTAAATGAAGATTCAACACTAGTAAGAAATTTCAAAATTCATCGATTTGTTTTTGATTTATTTTTAATGATGTTTTGTTTTTCCGGTTTTTGAATTTTATTTTTTCGGGTTTCTCGATATGTTAGAAATAATATGATCAATTTAGTGTAGATGCATATTAAAAAGAACATAAAATTACCTATCTTCTGCAAATTTTATATAATTTAAATATTTAAATAATTTTAATAAATTACGTACAGAAAACAAATTGCTGTGATAAGGATGATTACCTATCGTTGTATAATTTTAGTAAATAGTTATCCTTTGACGGACCATCTATCATAAAAGGCATACCTTTTTTGAGCTATTAATTAGAAGGAGATATAGTACACTGAGAGAAAGGATTCCTTGTGGCAAATGAATCGTGAACTTGCGTAATTGAATTATCACGTACTTACCGCAAATGTTGACTTCTTAATAGTTAAGAACTCGAACTTGAGAAAAGTCTGCACGAGTAAGATAAACATGTCGAGTACAAAAGGTTATTTGACTTGAAGGTAATCGTGACAGGTGAAAACTTATACTAACATGTAACGGTCATATAATCATCTTAGAAATATAAAAAATTTCGTTAATCTTAAAGTCAGGCAGTCAGCCGTTGACGCTACTCAAGCACTCAGTTCTTAACTATTAAGACGATGCGTTTAACTGTTAAGAAATATTGATTTGACCGTATTCAAATCCACAAAACATAACAATTACGAAATATTCATTTGACCGTATTCAAATCCACAAAACATAACAATTACGAAATATTCTTTGCCGCAAAGAATCCTTTCACTCACAAGGAAAACCCTCCCAACCCGACCTCACCGATTTTGATAATTTTTGGATTTTTGGATATGTTGTATTACATGACAACATAAGGCATACGTGCTTTTTTATGTGTCAACATCCACTTTTAAGGGGTGAAAACCACCCCTAAAGTTTACCCTCAAGAATCACTTTTTACTTATATTCCGGCATATAATAGATGTTTTTTAATGACACAAATTGGAAAATATTTCTCATAAAAAGACCGAGATATTAGGTATTCTTATAAAGGGGTTGCAACTCTTATTTTATATTTAAGAAAAACTATATTTCTTATCAATATTTCTATCTTGAAAATCAGGGTATGAACTCAAAAAAATTAAGAGAAGCATTTTCGTTAACTATATCGAATATTTAAGTTGACGTGTTTCAGAATTTTTCAAACAACCACCCCCAAGTACCGTTAACCCCTTAAAGCGATGAGCCACATGTAATAAGTAAAACATATCTTTTTTTTTTAAAGTATTCTACCTGTAATCAGAATGGAATTTATAACAAATGCAAATATATTACATTTTTTCCGCAATAGTATTAAAGGGGTGAGAAAAAGTCATCCCCAGAAATGGATTATCTGATTAAAAAATGGAAAATATTTATCGTAAAAAGCAAGAACAAAATTAAGTTGAAAAATACGTTAATTATGTACTTTATTGATTTCAAAAGTTATACTACGTGAGCAATGAAGTGTTTATCCTAATACCTTTATTTGTATATTACAGTCGAGTCGCGGGGACTGAAAAATCTTGGGACCGAAATTCTCAGGGACTGCAATGTGTATTTAGTATAGGAGCCTTTCAGTCCCCGAGACATATCCATATATACTCGACTGTATTTATATTATTATTAAAATTAATTTTCGTTTTCGAGTTAGCAAACATTTACTATACCTGCACAGGAAAACATTTCAAAATTTTATGTAAATGTTGATACAAATAAAAATAGTACAAATCTAAATGTAATAAAATATTACTAATTTTATATATAATACATGACGTTCTTTTTAAATTGTAAAAAAGAATTTTTGGATGGCAATTTTTCAGTTATTTAATTACAATTTTTGTCTATGCTTTCCATGGTTGAGCTAAAGTATATTATTCTACAAAGTTTCGACAGTAATGATAATCTTCGTAAAAATGTTTGAAACATAATGATTTTTTACACAAACCACGTCGTATAGTAGCAATATTTGTGCACCCTTCTACTTCGCACCGAATATTGCAAGAATTTCCAAAATTAAAATAAACAGGATTTTCAATTTTATCTGATTTTTCATCTATGTAACCAATTTGTACCAGGAATATTTAGAAATATTCGTATACCTCGGCGAAGAAAACTGGCTGAGGACTAGAGATTGAATTTTTATGATGTTATTTCTTGAATTTAAATTTAAATCATAATCCATGAAAATCACTTGATCTGAGAATTGTCGAATGAAGTTTTTCCACGAAGGGAACCCATATACCACGGTGGTCTTGAACGATACCGAGAACGAAAACAGGAATACCTGGAAACTGAGGGCAGTAATCGAACCCTTAAGCATTCTAGATAACGAAAAAAGTCAAATGAAATTGATCCCCTTAGCCGTTTATTTAGATGCAAAAAAAACAAAATTTTTCTAAAGGTAAAAAAAATTAATTCATATTTCAAATGTCACAGTGGATACATGGTAATTTTGATATATTAACATTTAATTATATAGAAACAATATGTATTGGTCGCATAAACATGTATACATAGATGTGTATAAATAATACGTACGTAAAGTATAAACTTTTTTAATTTAAATAAAATCAATATATCTTATATTATTACAGAATGGGTCTTGATTTTGACTTCCTCAAATGAAAAATATAAGCAACGAATTATTTTCCCAAAATCTTTCGCATTGTTTATTTTCAATTTTAGTATGTGACATGAGCTCGCGCAGAGAAGAATGTAAACTACAACTATTTCCTCAAATTCGGTCGCATTGTTTATTTTTCGTTTTAGTCTTTGAATCGGCTCATGTTGATTTTAAAAAAATTTGGAGCAAGTGCAAAGTTAAAAAATCAAATGAAAGATATTCTGGAAATTTACTAAAAGCGGTATGCGAATATAATAGCCGATATCTTTAGAACTCTATTCTAAATAAATTTGAAATTAATTTTTGGGAAAATATCTTAAAATTTGTTAGGTACTTTGTAGTTAACAGAGTTAACAACAAAAAGAGATAGATAGTTAAACAGTTAATATATTCGAATATGTTAAATTGTTAAGTTTATAATCAATACGATTTTTTGTAAATAATTTATTTAATAATAACTAATTTACGCGAAATAATGTTGACTTTCTTTATATTTATACCGTTATGTGACTTGAAATGTTATTTGCATATGGTTACATATTAATATATCAAAATTACTGTATATCCACTGTGACCTTATGAAGTATGAATAAATTTTTTGTTACCTTTAGAAAAATTTTGTTTTTTCTTCACCTAAAAAAACGGCTAAGGGGATCATTTTCATTTGACCTTTTTCGTTATTTAGAATGCTTAAGGAATCGATTACTGCCCCCAGTTTTCGGGTATTCCTGTTTCCGTTCTCGGCATCGTTCAAGACCACCGTGATACATCAAGTGGTTGAACCTTTCCTGTTGTTATTTCTTTTATGTTAACAAATTTATTTTTTGGCATTGTTTCATCTATAACTTTATCACAGTGTCCACTCCAAGAATCGAGTAATAGTACAGACTGATGACCTACATTTGGATAAAATATTTTTTATAACCAAACTTTAAAGAGATGTGTAATTAGAAAATTTATTCATCAACTCATTTTCTATATTATTGCATAAAAATAAAAAAAATGTGCTCACTTGTAGTTAGTTTTCCAGATTTGGATGCTTCCATATACACGTTTTTGGTCTAAATAAACTAGCTTCTACAATAGAACCAAATTGACCACTTTGCTCCTTTAATACTATAAAAAGTGGTGATAGTAGTTGTCTAGTAGCTGATATAAGTGGTTGAATGGTGTAACTGTGTGTTGTCAATGAAACTAACTCTACCAGGCATTGCACTTGTTTTTTTCCTTCAACTGCTAATGTTTGCATGAGCTTTATGTAAATGAATGCAACTTGTTTTGAAAATTTTTTTCATTTTATTTCATTTTTGGAGGTAAATTTCCTCTCCCTCTTGATATTACTTTTATGGAGAACTAGTTTCATATTTTAAATTGTAATAAATAACTTGTTGCTTAAATGTAGAATATTTTTTAAGAAAGAAAGACATGTGTTACTTTTTACATGTAGCCCATCTCTTCAAGGTGTAATTAACAGTACTTGAGCGTGGTTATTTGAAAAATCCTGAAACACGTCAACTTAAATATTCGATATTGTTAACAAAAATGCTTTTTTTAATTTTTTTGAGTTCATACCCTGATTTTTAAGATAAAAATATTGATAAGAAATGTAGTTTTCTTTAAATATAAAATAAGGGTTGAAACCCCTTGGGTCATAAGTACATCTAATATCTGGGGTTTTTTATAAGAAACATTTTCCATTTTGTTTCATTGAAAAATATTAATTGAAACTCAAGTTACATTGGATAAGGTATTTCTGGGGGTGACTTTTTCTCATCCCTTCAATATTACTATTGCCGAAAATTTGTAATATATTTGTATAAAATTTGTAGTATATTATTGCACTATTATGCGAAACTAAGCTCAACAAAAGACATAAAATACAATTCTTCGAATATGATATAATTAAAGTCGACAGAAAATTAAGCTAAAAAAGAGGGGGCACAGCTTTACTAATTAAAAACAATATTTCATACGAAAAAATATACACGCCGTCTTTTAAAAATAATAATAGCATAGTCGAATACACAATTATTAACATAAAATCATCAAATAAAAACCTATTTATAATAGCCAAATCCTCATATCAACTACTGGAACTCCGAAATAAACGCAATTAACTACACAAGTCCCGACTAATTCTTCCCAAAAATAAATAGATTTTTTCGTTCCAAAGAGCAACTAAAAGTCGACTATATTCAGCTAAACTCAATAGACTAAGACATCATTGACGCAGCAACTACAACTTACTTGAACTTCCACGCAACGATGACTCCTACAGAGTAGAATACCCCATCGAGATTTTAAATGTCAAAATAATCTGCTACCTATTACTAATCAGATCCATTATCACCTATGCTGCTCCTATTTGGTTGAACATAAGTGCATGAATGATGGAAAAACTTATAAAATTTTAGAGAACCTGCCTACGGCCTCCCTACACATGTATCGTAAAGAAGACAACAAATATTTTATAAGTAACAAAATACTGTACGATAAAGCTGACACACCAAGAATTGATGCCTTCATATTAAAACTCACAAGACTTTATCTACTATGCAAACTTAAAAAAAATTGACAACAGCTACCTTTCTTCGTACACAGACATAAACTTACGTGAATGCGCATCTAGGGCCATTACGCGCTACACTAGCTCACAATCCTTCATGTATTTCGACAAAAAAGGTATAATACAAGACTCTTACAATCGACAACTTATATACCACGCCTCATGTCATCGAACAAACAAAACAATAACTTACAACCACACTGACAATCCCCTGATACTCAAATACTCACTTACGCTACCAACCAGAAACTACTCCGACTTTCATCGCATCAACAAAAAATACTACTGGCTGACAGACGATGCCAAATTTAACGATGAGCTAAGGAGGAGAAAAATACTTAAAAACAACTATGTCCCTGCCTAACAAGAATATTCACGTGCTAACGTGCAAGTAAATATATAGCCTCATAATGAATATGTATATCATAATATTTTTACTCATAATAAATAGCATAATAATAATAACTAGTATTAATAGTAATTCAACAACATTCCAATAAAAGCGTGCTTATCTATAAGTATAATAAAAACTTAATCTAGTAACCGACCCTCTACCCCCCTTCTCTCCCTCTTGCCCCACCACCTCCCCCTCTCGTCGCACTCAATACCTCAACACAGGTTTTATTTATTTTTTTTCTGTGCAACCACTATAGCAATCCGACAAAATATGATGTACTATCTACGTCGATGACTTACTATACCGCAAATGTAAAGTTCTCAATATAGATATTGTACAAAAACGAGACGCTCAATCAAGACAAGTTTTTGAATGCTACCCCTATTCTTAAGGTTTTTGTTAGTAGTTTAATTTGCGCCTTTAACTTCTCTATGTATTATATTGTATTATATCAAGCAAATATAAATCTTTTAAAAAAAATGGTTTAAGACCCATTGCAAAAATTGCATGTGCTTTATTTACAAAATGTTAAATTAAAAAAAGAATAATAATTTATTAGAACAAAGAATTTTATATTAGAACAATTAATTTATTTGAGAAAGCTAAGTACCAATGAATTGGCATCGGTTTTTCGTCAATCGAATTTTTACCGTTAATGAAATTAAAAGCAATCTAAGTAAACTATCCGAATTAATTTTTACTTAGCAACTAATATAATGTAACTGAAAAAGCAATGATCTTCATGCATACTTTGTTTTTAAAAAATAATTTTTTATTCTGGTTGAAACCAACAAAAGTTTTCTTTATGCAAAGTGGAAGAGTCGTTTGGAGCTAATTGGCCACCCAGAACGGGGCTTAACGGGCATACGCGTAATATTATACGTAATTCCAAATAAATCTTAATTTTCTTTACAAATTGATTATTATTCAATTCTATGACGATGATAAGTCTTAGATTTGGGCATAAATTGATTTTTAAGTGGATTTTTCACCTTCAACTCAGAATACTTATATTTGTAGGTCACTTATGTGAGGTCTCATAAGAAGTCATATGTAAGGTCTAATAAAAGGTCACATGTAAAGTGTTATGTGAGGTCTTATATAAGATCTCATGTTAGGTCTTATATAAGATCTCATGTTAGGTCTTATGAGAGGTCTCACATGACTTCTTTTAGATTTCTTCCGAGTTAAGTTGAAGCAGAGAAACACTAGTATGTATCACTAACACAAAAATATTGCAAAATGACACAAATCCTCATGGCACATCTCACTAAGAGGTGGTCACGTATGAGGTCATATTTGAAGTCGCATAAGAGATTTTACGGGAGGTCGTATACGTGGTCTCACGAGAGGTCTCACATGAGGTCTCACATCAGATCTCGTGTGAGGTCTCATATGAGGTTACACGTGAGGTCTCATGTGAGGTTTTATGTGTGATCTCATATGAGGTCGCATATGAGGTCTCATGAGAGGTTGCATATGAGGACGCATATGAGATTTTACGTGAACCCGCATATGAACTTTCACGTTATGTCGCATACGACGTTGCAGCACCTGAGGTCTCACGTAAGATCGCGTATCAAAACTCTTGTAAGGTATAAGTTGTAAGATATATCACGTTGATAAAAGCATTGAAAAATGACATGAGTACCTACAAAAGTTTAAATAAGGTTATGCGTCGGTCTCATGTGAGGTCTCATGGAACCTCATATGAGGGTCCCACATGCGATTTTTGTTTCATAATCTCATGTAGTTATTTTTAGTATGGTAGTGTATTCGTACTCCCCAAGGCATAAAACATGTTTGTACGTTAAAAAAATACAACAAATTTCTTTTGTCATCACAAAGCTTTTTTTATGAGAATGCAAAACAATATGTTACATAAGTTATTTTTTAAATGATAAACAGTTATACACGTATTTTATTCATTAAAAAAGTTTAAATTCTATATGTAACAAATCTCATAAAAATAACGACTATAACAAAAAAAATCGCTGTCAATTCATTGACACTTAGCTTCCTGAAACTAAATTAATTGCTCTAATATAAAATTGTTTATTCTAATAAATTAATTTTAAATTGCTATATATTTGTTATTAGAATCTAAAAAAATGTGTACTGATTTATCATTGATTACATATCCAACCTTGGATTCGTAATCAGCGACCTCGAAAACCGTTATACTATTCCCTGCAAATATATTTACCTTCGAAGGAGGTCAAACAGATGAGAGTTCGATTCCCGGTGAAAATTCTCGAGAATTATTCTTCACGTTTTTCGTCGGAAAAAGATCTCCGACTACGCATTGTGCTTTAATGCAGGACGTATGCACCCTATAGCCTTCTCAACAGTCTTTGAGATGCTAGAAAACAGGTGATGGATTTATCCCGACCGACATCGCACAACACAACAAACAAGTATATAAAATTCAAATGTAAAATACAAAATCACATATGCATTGTGACATATCAGAGTCCCAAAAAAGGGGACACATGACCATTAAATACAAAGAAAGAAAGGAAGAATTAAACAACAATATTATTTATAAAATACAAAAATAATTCGTCGGGTTAGACGTAAACTGTACTATCTGAAGTTTTAGTTAAAAACGATAATATCTGAGAGCTCGTTTAGAAATGATACTATCTGAAGGTTTCGTTCAAAACTGTACTATCTCACATTTCCCCAGGAAAAGGTATTACATTTGGATGGTCCTGCGCGTATCATATTGAGCTTAAAATTGCTTAGGCCCCGTTAAACATGGGATACCATCCGTATGATACATCGTGTTTAGGGGGCCTAAGCAATTTTAAAGTCAATATAATATGCGTAGGACCATCCGAATGTAATATCTTTTCCAGACGAAATCTGAGATAGTGCAGTTTTGAACGAAACCCTCAGATAGTATCTATCGTTTCCAAGCGAGCTCTCAGATTGTATCGTTTTGAACTAAAACTTCAGATAGTACAGTTTACGTCTCACCCGACAGATTTATGTTACCGATTTCAGAATATCATAAAATATCGTAAAATAAAGAAATCATTGTAACAAAAACAGATCGATGAATCTCAAAATTTCTTTTCAATTCAGAATCTTCATTAAAAAATGAAAAAATTCAGCCCCGGTTTGCAAGCAATGACCGCATCATTCTCGAGATATAAACAATCTAAAAAGAAAAAAATATAATCTCAAGTAACTCTGAATGTAAAGGTCATTATAATCTACACTTCTATCAGTTTCAAGAGATAGTAAAATTCTACCATTCAGGAGATTTTCAGAAGGAATAATGACGTTTTACTCCAGTTATCTTTCGCCAAAGAAAAACGATTTTCATTACAAAATTATTTTTTTCTCGAAGAAGGAACGTTGAATAATGTCTAACCAGGAGAATACCAACCCTGCGAAACTCGGATTTTGATGAGGCTTTGGTGGTGCTTTCTGGTACCTAAAAATGAAGCCTACCACCCTTAGTTTGTTCTAATGGGCCCTTGCATTCGAGATATAAGCTATTTTACTCCGAATTTAGGTTATTTTAGTAAAAACAGGTACCTCATCTAGTGATTCTAAATATGTACGTATTGACACTAGAAAAAATAGCTGGAGAAATAATAAAAGTAGGCAGAGTTTTAATTAGAGATCTGTAACATTAAAAAGTATTAATCTGATATTTGAGGAAATTAAACTGTTTTAATTTCATTCATTTTGAATGCATTTTTTGTCATCATATTCAATTGTTAATAACGTAGGCTCAGATTAATATTTTTTAATGCTACAGATCTTAAACTGAAGCTCTTTCTGACCACTTTTATTATCTTTCAAGCCATTTTTTCTAGTGTCAATACATACATATTCATAATCACTTCAAGAGATACCTATTTTCGCTAAAATAACGTATATTCGGAGTAAAACAGCTTATATCTCGAATACAAGGGCCTATTAGAACCAACTGATGATACTATGCTTCATTTTTAAGGGGACAAACCACCTTTGAACTAAAAAACGAAACTTATTTGTATGAGTCCATGAAAATTCTTCCTTTCAAAAGCAATCAACCTGAATTTTTTTTGCTATTAATACTTGGTAATACCTTTAATTTCACTGTAAAAAGAAAACTTAAATCTTGATCCAATATGTTATATAAAATCAGTGTAGTTATTAAGCTCCTAATCCACTGCCTACGGGATTCCAAGTGATCCCGTCGACCAAATTTCTCCAGGTTTGGGGATATTACTTTTCAATACATTAGTTATGTTATAAAAACAAGAAATTAATTTTCCTACGAAAAAAATTTTTTACCTACTTATGATTGAGTTTTTAATTAATTATTTAATATTATTTATTAATTTTACCATATATATATGTATGTAAAGAATTTTCTAAGTAGTAAAAATAAATTTCCTGTATTCAAGCCATAACTAATATATTAAAAAGTAATGAAGAAATTGGGTGGACTGGATCACTTGGAATCCCGTAGTCAGTGGGTTAGGAGCTTAATAATGTTGGTGATTTTATATGACGTGTTGGATTAAAATTTTCAGAATGATTCCTTTTGAAAAGAAGAATTTTTATGGACTCATACAAATAAGTTTCGTTGTTAAGTTCCAAGGTGGTGTGCCCCCTTAAGTACCAGCAAGTACTTTCCAAAGCCTCATCAAAATCCGAGTTCCGCAGGGTTGGTGTTATCGATGTAAGACTATAACTCATTAGGATAGTCTCAAGTTTCGGTCCGAATAAGCTAGAGAATCAGCACATCGCGAGCTTCTTAAATTTAAGGTATAAAGAAGAATGAATCTGATCGCAGATGCTTCGTATATCCAGAGATTAAAAGATATGACTGTTGAATTCTTATCTTTTCATATTTAATATTTTAGACGTTAAAATTTAGTTGAATATCATTAAGTACAAATAGTAAAAAACTGACAAATAGTAAATTATTATTTTTTGTTAACCGCTATTTTCACGAGATTTGTTACAGATGGAATGTAAAAATTATTTTTTTTATAAAAAATGTACGTGAATAGTAAATTGTTATGATTAAAAAAAACTCATATAACATTGTTCTTTTTTTATGAGACTAGTATGTCACCACGTCCCTGCCGTTGGTCCTGGGGTTAAAGCTGAGAGTGGTATATATTGTTTTAAAACAAAAGTAGTTTTGACAAAACGTTTTTGTAATTTCATAAGAAAATGGTCAGCTCCGATTTCTTCGCCATGATTTTTTAACGTAACTAACCTAAAGGAAGACAATCATGTTGGTATTTTTATGCGCCATTTCAAGTAACTTCTTTTTGACTATCCATGTTAAATTTTTCTATTGGTGAGAACATTGAACATTTTTTTCAATAAAATAGTTTTTCATTATAGAAAAAATAATTTTTTGTGCTCTAAACAATGATATAAAATTTATTTATAAATTCTCGCGATTCTTTTACCTTCTAATATCACCGACTCAATGTATTTGCTTTTATTGCGTCCAATTTAGTACAGATATTTAAAGCTAAATATAAATATACATTTAAGAAAGCATTTTTCAAAAATATCCACATAAAAATATTAAGTGAAATTTGGTTTAAGCCCTAGAAAATAAACAACAAATAATAAAAATATATCTAATATAGAAGAAATAAAAATAAATATCATCAAAACCAACTAAAAATGCAAGATAACTCATACTAGGTATATCAGAAGTAACAACAGACAAGATTCGTCTTTTTTATTAAGTAATCGTTTTATAATAACATTGTGTTTTGCTTATCTAGTCGACTTTTTCTTCGGTACTGTTCTCAATTTACTTCATTTTTGGTATTTTCACGTATCCACTTTTTACTTTTTGTTCATATGTATTAATTTTCTCCTGACATTGCTTCTTCATCCTTGTCTAGCACATTTCGATCGATTGGTCGTCGCTCTCTCTGACTAACAATTGTTATTATATTATAGGCATGATAAGGAATCTATCTCTTCCATACGTGCATGACACACGTGTCACATTCCGTCATGAGATAAAAGGAAGAGAACGCTATAGAAGAATCAATAATGAGTAATAAGAGACAGGGCTTTTTGCAGTTTAGATTTTTTTTCTTAAATTTTTATCATCCTTTTAAATGTACAATCGTCGAACGCGTAGTCACAGGGTTCGATCGAATATATATATATATATATATATATATATATATATATATATATATATATATATATATATATATATATATATATATATATATATATATATATATAGGAAACGTGGCTGGCGATTTGGCATTCATATATTATATATCTGGTTGCGACATATACACGTATTCAAAGATGAGTATACATATGCATATAACACTCGATCGCGCTGTATTATTTTTATTATACTTTTCATGTGCACATGGCCCGTAGTCAGTTAACTATACGTCTTTTTTGACATGCTTTTCCGCATTTATGATCTTTTGTTTATTAAAAGGAAATGATGCAGCATATAAGTCCGCGCAACGATGCAAGATAAGAAAGCCCGCGGTAAATTATCTATTTCTTACTGAAGTGAGGAAATTCAAATTATTTTTCATGATTTTTCCAACTGCAGACTAGTGAAATTTTTCCAGATACATTTTATTTATTTATAAAAAGCTACAAAAATGTTACCAGTGTGACGCTTATAATATCATCACTTCACTAAGAAAACAATTATTTCCAGTCGTTTTTATCTCATTGCAGATGTAAATTACTCGATAGACAAACAAAATATGCATTGCGTCTGTTTAAATTATTTGGTAGTACGAAAAATCACATGATGTCTTTTCTACATTAGTACCGCAGTGCAATCACAGGGAAAAAAATTTGCTAATATTTTCAAGTAACAGAAATGTTGTGATTGAGAAAAAAAAGAGAATATATTGGAAGGCTATTATCTATTTTGTAACAAATTAATTTTTTCTAAAGAATGAAAATCAAATTTTTTCAGTTCTGTTTCGCGAGTATTATCAATGAAAAACAGAGATGTGTAGCATTTTATTTACATTGGAAACATGATGATAGCTATTCGCAATTATAACTTGTAGCAATTCAAAAACAAACTAAGTATTGGTTCGTATAAAATTAATTAGCCTTTTTCAAATTAGCAACTTTAAAATTATATTTTTTGTTTTTTTGTAATTGAAACAACGGTAGCACTTTCGTACATTCCAGCTATAAAGATGAGTAACTGTTTCGCATAATTCAAACTTTCTGACATGACTTACGGTATTATTTTTTTTAGATAATATTTTGCCATATAATTTAGGTTCTTTCAATATAAAACTCTAATCATTAAACTGTTTTTCAACCTTTTTATTAATATTTTCCTTAACGGAAGGATAAAAATCGCCGATCATCCGACAGCGCAGTACAAGGATATTCTCTTTCTTTGTATTATTTTAGTAAAACGATCGGTATACGACATTATTTCAGTACTAGAAAGTAAAAACTAGTACTTGTATAACAGTTTAACATAAATTTCCACGAGAGATTACAAAGATATTGAAATGGGTAAATGAATTACAGTATATAAAGAAATAAAGAAATATCAATGAAATATTGAGATTTTAGCTAACGCTTTAAGGCCCAATTGTCTATGAACTGTCGCTTTTTAATTTATATAAGAATGTTATATTTATGATCTTTAGAAAATGTCTAGGTTTGAAACTTTCTTATGAAATCGGCTTAAATTAAAATGGCCAAGTAATTCAGTTGATAATCACGTTTACATCAAATCCATAAATTGTTTGGCAATAAAAATATACTGGAATTTATAGTTGGACCTTAAAGTGTTATTAGAGTGTTATACTACTATAGCATAAAATTCGTCCGTTTTCGATTTTTTTAGTAAATATCTGATTAATAACGCTTTAAAACTCTTTATTGTTCATAGTGACAAATTCACGCAAACCTTAAGTTTTACCTGTCATTCTTGACGTTCGATCTCTTCGCGATGATTTGTGTATATCCTGATTTTCACTGGTTAATTTGTACTTGTCTCTCTTCAAAAGTTACGCGATATTCAAAGATACATTATGTACATCAACATTAACAAGAACAGCAACAATAATTACTTATAATAACGAGATAGAGGAAAGTGGATTTTCTTTTATCTTTTGTTCATTTATTTTTTTGTTAAACTAATTTTTGAAGTTTTTTCTTTATTTTGTTCTATATGTTTTAATAAAAATTAATGTAGAAAAATCATTATACTATAAAACAATAACTTTTAAAGAGATCATTTATTAACTGCTCTTATATATAATTCTAACTTGGTTTGAATTAATTGTTATGCCAGACAGACAATTTTTAAGAGATTGATAGATAGAAACATGCAATTGTCAAAAAAAATTTTACTATTTTCGTTAAATTTAACGTATTTTTGCATTTTTTTTGGATTGCTACTAATACGGGTCAGTATTTAGAAAAAAAAACTAGTTGATGAAAATTTGTTTGCAAAACGTCAATAGTAAGAATTCATTTAATTTTAGTTTAGATTATTAATTCTGTCTATAATATTGTATTATAGTTACAAATTTATCTATAATCTTTAATTCACGAGTAATTTTGACAAATTATAATTAAAAGTCTTAGTAAAAAAGTGATAAATTATATAGAAATGATGTATAAAAATGTGTATATGCCTGATAATGATTGGTTATCATAAATCGGTTTATATACCCTATTTCTGCGCTTCTTGTTCTTGATTATGCCGTGTTTGAGCGACTGTTGATAAGCTATTACGGCTGGAAAACATTTAGCACCGCTTTCGAGAAACGAGAAAGTTATTGGTGATACAAAGGACACCACTATATTTTAAGTCAGGGTCATGGCAAATTCAGGATAGGAACATCAAAATGTACATTTACACATGTGCCCGCAAGCCTATGTAGCATTGCCAATCATTTTGTTTATAATAATGAAGAGTGTATTTTTGTTTAGTATATACAATTTACAAAGTTCATAAGAACATAAATATAAGACTTTTGTCCCTCGATAATCACAGTATTCATGGTGATCGAGTGGAAAAAAGAAAAGATTTACAAATTAATATTTTATAAACCGATCAAAGGAATATTGAAATATTATTGAATAATATGCAAGTCTTTTTGCACTGCTATACTGACTCCATTAATATACATATAACATAAATTTTAATTTAGTATAAACAATTTAAGAAAATACTTTTAATGATTCCTAAATGAATTTGTATACTTTAAACGTTTAAAAAAAAAACTTTTTCATTAGTTTTTAGCGTGTTCAGATAAGAGTCAATTTTAATTAAATGTAAATCAAAAAATGTTTCGGGGGCCTGCGGCGGCTCAGTCGGTAGAGTGTCGGATTCCCACGCCGGTGACCCGGGTTCGAATCCTAGTCTCTGCCGATTGATACAAGCACCTCTGTAAAAATTACATGTGCTTTGTTTACAAACACACCGCAGACCCCCGTCGCCGATTAGCACCACATGGAAGCACAAACATGGCGACGTTAAATAATATAAAAAAAAAAAAAAAAAAAATGTTTCGTATATTTATCGATACTGATTATATGGTCAGTAATACAATGTGTCAGCTTACAAGCTTTCTTAATATCGATCCTATATTATGAAGCTTTACTTTTTAAACTGAAAAATAATAATAAATTGTGAAAACAATGAAATCAACGTGATGTAGCATTTCTAACTTCTGTTTATTTGAATGCAACCGACAAATGACCGATGCCGACAATTGGACGCCATGATAACGGCGCCCGAGACCCCCGTTTCTTCAAAAAGAAGCTAAGGATTTTTTTAAAACTTTGTATATATATATATATATAGTGTCGGGCAAAGATCGAACGTCTTTTGAAATTGACGAGGCTTTTCCGCTCATATATATATTTACGTCGGCTAATTTAGTTTTATTTTATTTTATCTCCATGACCTTACGTTCTTACATATATTCATTTCCAGTCGACGTAACAATAAATTAATTACAGCTTACGATCCATGAAACACATGGGTCACAGCCGCTTTTGTCGATTTTAAATATTTATTTTCATTTATTTCAGACACTTTCAGCTAGTTGATCATTGAAGCCCATTGGTTGTTCTTATGTATCGCCGGCGAAAAAGTCTCTCTTCAATAATGATCATTTCATACTCTCACCCTCTTTTTGTTACTAGATTCGCGTTTATTTCGTTTATTATTTTTTTTCATTTATTGCGGATAACACCGGCAAAAGAGAACTAAAGTTATAGAGGATACTTTGTACAAAATACGATACAAGTAGCGATGTAACAACGATTTGCAATAGTTAAATATATATATATATATATATATATATATATATATATATATATATATATATATGTATATATATATGTATGTATGTATAATATGTATAATATGTATATGTTTGTATGTATATATATATATATATATATATATATATATATATATATATATATATATATACATATATATATATGTATAGTTATATGTATATTATTTATAAGTCATTATCATATAATTTTTCATTAATTACACGTACATGCGTGTAAACGATGCACACACGTATCGCCTTCGCATCTTTTATTATTCCGCTAAACTTATATTTAACGGGATCAATCGATTGATAACTCCGGTCATCTAATTTTAACACATTTTTTCTTCTTAACATTGCATAGAATCTTAATACGCGGATGACAGCAGGTAGTAAATTCGCATTGTATAACCAATCGAAATTAAAACAATTCGATATAGATATATAACGATGATAGTCGTTTTACAATCGATGTAATTAACATTGATGATCTTAGGATTTAGTTTTAACTTGATTATTGTTCAGATATTTGAAAATTCGTATTGTATAGTTCACGCACACGTCAACGTAATCTCATGTAAACGCAAATTTCTGTAAAACAATAATTTGGTGCGTTATACTTGTTTTAATGCGTGATTTTTCTACTAGTCGAGTTAATCGATTTAGCATAAAGATCGCAACTTGAAAAAATTCGTTTTGAATTAACATAATTACATGTGAGTAATAAAAGTTTTATTTTAAGGACCACTTAGATTAACAATTCAATATACAATATTATCCACTCTTTCAACGAAACTATAGAAATATTTTCATTCCAGTTCATAACGAATTTTTTTGGGTTAGTCTCAGACTAACGGCATTATAGAGTTATAATATCTGTTATCATCAACATCGTAAAACAATTTTTTTGAAATCATCATTTTTTTCATTAATAATTTATGAGATCGAAAGGAGATAGAAAAATTTGCGCTAGCAGAAGATTGAAAAGGCATTCGTTGACGCATTGAAATAAACATTTTTTCTCGAATAAATACAATGTATAGAATTATAATTAATAAGCGAAGAGCGACGTCGCCAGCCTTGTCGTTCCCTCTTTCGCACATCTAACAATAATTGTTTTACTCGCGGTGATATTTTCCATTATTTGATTCTCCATATCCCATTGTTTATTTTTACTTCTTTTATGTAATTTATGCATCTTTTGCATCGTCATCAGTCATCATCATTCATAGTAGAGGGACACACTCATTATTTTACGATATACTTTACGTTATATTATCTTTTAGTTCTTTTATGTTCCCTCTCGAGTTACACTCTCTCAAACTATATCGTTTAATTTACGTAACTTACACTCGACCATATGCTCGCATTATCATCAATAAGTTTTTTTTCAAATAATCATAACTGCATTAAATATTATAAGATATGATTATTGTTTGTGTCAGGGTTTGAGGCATCTCAAGGCACGCCCGCCTCCCGTCCGTCATTTTTTTCCTACATAATAATCTCCTATTTGGCTAATCGATAACTAAGTGAATCGCCCGTGCTTTTCTATCGCCCGACATCCAATTCTCGTCGTCGCTGCAGTGATTATACTCGGTTAGTGCTCCTCCTCTCTGTTCCCTTTCTTCTTCCCACGTATAGCTTGACTCGTTTCGCGACTCTATACGTTTCTTTATTTTGTCTACAGTACTTTTTTTAATGTGTACATAAGCGCGTGTGTATTCGTTTCTATCCGTTACTTAGTCAATCGATATCAGTCCGTGAATAATGTATAAAATAATGAGTCACATTGTCGATAAAGTCGTTCCAGGAATCGCAACCGATACCTCTAGCCTTTACAGAAAATAAGGGTAGGAAAGAAAAGGGAAGATTCGACGTTTCTTTCTGTTATTTATCCCTTAGTTTCACCGTGCTTACTCGTATTATCATATAATCAATAATTCCTTTTTTTATTAGGATTATCATATTTAACATTTTAAGCTTCGCGATTTACGATCTCACCCCTCCTCCCTTGTTTTCTTTATATATACCCAGCGCACTTTTGGACCTCGAGCACTCAGCGTACGCACGACTTTCTTTCAGTCATTAAAAACTCGGACGATATACGTGCGAAGAATAATATTGATCATATATACCAGACGGATAATTAAACGATAAATTTTTACGCTCGTTATACACGTTATTATTACCCAGCATCACAACGGCAGTTAGCAACAGCATATCAGCGATTTTGTTAATACGAAGAAAAAATGACATCATTTGTCATTGCGCGCGCGCGCGCGTTCAGCCTCTCCCGTCATCGATATACAGGACTTCCATTTGGTCTAGAGCATTATTATTTTTATTAATTTTTATTCTTCAAACGATCTCGAGGTTGATAAACCGCGCGACGAGTAATGTCACCGCGTCCATATATTGGTTCAACTTTGAGCTTTCTCTACTGTATGTATACATGTATAGTTCGCACGCGATCGCTTCGTCGTCGCCTGTCAACGGCGGCTCTATAACATCGATTAACTCCCGACGCTTCGATAAGCGCATTCAGGAGCGCGATATGTCTTCGATGAGCACTGTGCAATGTGTACAATGTTATAAGTAATACTGATTGGCAAAGCATCGATTATTCTCGCCACCTGCGTACTCGTCGAGAGACGTCGTCGTCGTTCTCCTCGCCGTGCCGCATACGCATAACGCGCCACGGCGGCGCTGCGGTCGCCGGCGCCACCGTTCGCAGCGCCACCTCGCGGTCGCGGCATCAGAAGTAGACAGATACACGCTAGCTCACACGGGCCGCACGTGGCTCGAACTCACTTGCCCAGTCCGAACTTCATGAAGATAAGCTCCTTGCCCTTGGAGAGAATGTCGCCGCCGGCGCTGGCCCCCGCCATTTCGGTGAACTTCTGCATGAGATTGGGACCAGCGCCCTGCTGCTGCTGCTGCTGCTGCTGCTGCTGCTGTTGCTGCTGTTGCTGCTGCTGCTGGGGATTCGTGGACTGGGCTGTGGGTATGACGGCAGGGATGCCGCGCATGGGCTTACTCGACTGGGGGCCACCCTGCATGCCGGACATTAGGCCGCCCTGACCCTGCTGGCCGTATTGCTGCTGTTGTTGACCAGGCTGTTGGCCCTGCAGCTGCTGACCGTACTGCTGCTGGCCCTGCGGCCCGAAGCCCTGGCCCGGCTGCTGGTAGCCGCCTGGACCCTGCTGCTGTTGCTGCTGCTGCTGCTGCTGCTGGTAGCCGGCTTGGCCGCCCATCTGACCCATCTGACCCATTTGACCCATCTGACCCTGCTGGCCTCCTTGTTGCTGCTGGTAGGGCTGGTTCTGTTGTTGCTGCTGCTGCTGCATCTGACCCGGCATGCCCTGAGGGCCACCCGGCATGTTACTACCACCGACCCGATTGGCTGCGCCTCTCCCCCTCCCCTGAAAAGATGCAATATGTCGATTAGATCCATCCCGATGAGATTACACAGACTTCTTGAGCGGGGTTTTTGCTATGTGATCATGGATATTATTCTTTTTGATTGATGTTCCGGATAAAGTCATTGATAGTTTCACTGTTCAGCTAGCCTACAAGATACGACAATTGCTTTTTTAGGTTGTCTGCTTTTTTCTGATTTCTGGAAAAATTTGTAATATCGTTACTACATCAGTACGTTTTGGGTTGCTTACGCAGAGTTCTGAACTAAGAGCACTAAATTTTTTGTTGCTTGGCGATTTATTTGCGGAGAGTCTCTATTCTTGCTATGGAAAAATATACGCGTCTGTAAAAGCGTTATCTACGAAATAAAATTTGCGTCTTGATTAAAAAAAGGTTGGCATGTATCATGATATAGGTTTATTTGTAGGATTTTGCGTTTTGTATTTTTTTTCTAATCTACTGATTTGTTGTTTCTTTAGGTTTCAGTATATATATAAATATTTAAAATCGGTTTTTGTAGCATAATGAAAATTAAATTTTGTGTGCATTGCAAAAAGCGCAAGCATTTTAGATTTTTCCGTAGGAAAAGTAGCAAGAAACATTTTTATTTATTAAGAGTGGTACGCAAAGGTATATGTTTGCACCATTTAATAGCATTTTAACAGCAATATTCATATTAATAAAAATCTATTGTCCTTATAGTCGTTTATTAAAATGTCATTTTTAGGCATGACGGCTCCAAAAGAGAGTCTTATATTTAAATTTAAAATTGTCATTAGCTATTTTAATTTTATGAAGCATTGCTATTAAATCATTATGTAAAAACCCGTTGAAAATCCTCCATAACGAGTTGTTTCACACCATTATACATCAAAGCAAGCGCAAAGAATACTTTCGTTCTTTCTACTAATTTGCTGTGAAAAAGCAACAATTATATCGCGCAAACCAAAAAATCTTCAACATCATTCTGATAAACAATCTTGTATGGATGAAAAGAAAATTATGACCATTAGTTTCATTGCTAAAGAACCGAAAACCATGACACATGCAATTCATAGTGCGAGCAAACTTAAATCGCTTATTTTTTTATTCTACTGCTAAAAAACGTGTATTCGTATTGCTAAGAATGCGAAACTTCATGCTTTTCAGTATGCACGCTACTTTCAGCATGAAATTTCGTTTCACGTCATTAATTTAGGAAAAGAGGAAGGAAAAATTGTTCAATGGAAAATTCTTTCATTTTACGTAGTAACTTTGAATTCAAGACTTTGCTACAAACCTCTTCTTAAGTAACTTTAAGTATATGCTTAACACAAATTATTACTCATTCAGTCTTACAAGTCTGTTACTTATATACACTTTTCAATAAAATGTAGAATAAACGTGCACCTTGGAGCAACATACAATTAAAATGGTTAAACACCAAGAAATAAGCGTTTTAAAACAACTTAACAGAATCCTTCTTATTTTATATGAAATATATGATAAATTTAAATTTAAATTCGTACTACGAGAAATGCTACAACGCATTTCATAAAAAATTCACTTTTTCTTGGTGTATAAAGAAAAGTTGAGAAAATTTTCCACAAACTCAAGTTTCATGTCCTGAAGTGCGAAACTCTTTTCATTTTTTGTCAAACAGAGGGTGATACATAAACACAGCATTACGTGTGAAAAAGAACTAAAATAAAATATACCACAGAAATAAGTTCATTCAATCGACTTCCAGCAGCGCTTTCAGAATAGAGAATAGATATAGAGAAGGAGAGATAGGAGTAAGAGAAAGATGTAGGAGTGAGAGTGTGAGAGAGAGAGAGAGAGAGAGAGAGAGAGAGAGAGAGAGAGAGAGAGAGAGAGAGATTTTGTTCCGGAGGAAATGTGCACTCACCTGCTGCTGCATGTGGGACATCATTTGGCCGGGCTGATTATGGGGACCCATAACCCCGCCTTGGTTAGGCGGATGACCGGGCCCATGCTGATTGGACGTGGTAACGGTCGTGTAGCTGTGGTGATTCGCTTGTTGGTACGCTAGATGCGGTGGATTGTTTTGTTGATATTGTTGTAGTTGATGTGGTTGTTGGTTGTTCATTAGTGGTTGTTGTAGTTGTCTAGAGTCTAAGTGACAGACAGGGACAGACACAGGCACAATGCAGGCATCTAGCAACAGAGAAGAGAACAGAACCGTGTTGTCATTCCGTGGCGCATTTCTTTTTTGCCCATTTTTGCTTTCAATTTAACTTTGATTCAAAAAAATTTAACTTTAAAAAGTCGCTCCAAGTGTACATCTCTCTTAATTATGCGCTAATTTAATTTCAAAATCTTATTGTTTTTAATCGTATTTTTTATATACACTAGTATTTTAAGAGCGTAAATGTCTTTAGTTACTTACAACGTAAATATCATTTAACTGTATAAATAACGTAGTGCGTGTATTGTATTATAAATATGCTAGATTATAAATTCAGTTGATTAACAATATATTTGTATATAACAAAATAACATCTGAAGTAACTTTGAATTCCATAGACTTATAAAGACTAATAAACTTACTTATAACAAACATTAAAGCGAATACTTTTTTAAAGATACAGTAACTTTATTTCACTTATTACAGTTTTGAAAAACTAATTAATATTTGCAAGAAATTAGTATTGCTTTTGTATAAGACAACGTTATTATAAGCCAACAATATCAGTATTATCTAATATTTTTATTAAACGTTATTTAATAATAAACAGTTTTAATTTATTTTGGTAAATCAAATTATAAATAAAAATAATACTTCGATATACTGTAAACACTAAATTGTTTAGAAATAGCTCAAAAGAGAGTTATACGATTGGTGCGTTCTAGTTATAAGAGTCTGTTTTTCAAGATATATGCGATAAAAAAGATTTACTCATTAGAATTGTGTAGAATAAAATCAGAGATAGTTAAGATGTATTTGAAAAAGATTTCCATCAAGCGCTTAAAACAGAGAAAAGTAAAAGACGAATAAAAAAGACAAATAAACATAAATATTGTGAATGGCCAGCATGACAACACGATACGAACAACAATCATGTGACACGACGACCATCGACCAGTTCAGGCACACAGAGACGACAGATCATGTCGGTATATATAGAGTATATAGTAAGTATATAGTATATATAGTATATATAGTATACACATCATCATTACTGCTGTGTGTAAGGAGGCACAGCAGTAGATGATCCGAGTAATATCGAAACCAATCGCTTAATATATAAACATAATGTATGTATATATATATATTTGCATGTATATATACGTACGTATTTATAATATATAGAAAAAACTATATAGAAAAAGACAGATATATAAAGAAGTAACGGAGCTGATAGTGCTCGCAGAGATAGATAGAGAGAGACAGAACAAATATATAAATATATATAATATACTTAATAGAATACACTGAAAGCAGCTTGGTGTTTATTGCATATAGTTGTGTGTTTACCTAAATTATATATATATATAATATAAAAATAAATAAATGCCAGCAAGTGTTCTTACACATGTCTTAATACGAGTGATAAACGCGTGAATAAATCGTGTCATATTTCTTTGTTCTTAGTAAGCAAACAAATATTTGTGGGCTATTTGCTACATTTATATTCTGCAAAATTTGAGGATCGGGACTCGCAACTCTTCGGTCACCAGTCGATGGCCAATAACGAACATTACCTTTCTGATTGCTTTTGATTAAGTTCATTTTTTTAATTTTTGTGATATTGCAAATTGTGCGATTGAAATGACAGGTTTGAAACGCTGTTGCTTTTTTGGGTTTGATGATTGCATTGTGTTGTGTGAAACTTGTGATGAGGGGAGGATGCGCAATGATGCGTTATGACTTAAGAAATTTTATGTTTTTTTACTTTGACAATTTAATTAATTTCTTCTCCGATCCGTCGCTGCCTGTAGCCTGGTACATCGAGTCTCATGTCTTGTTTTTCTTGTCGTTTCATTCCATCCACAACGATGCTCGATATTCAATTTTGGTCAATTATTATAATATAATATAAATATTGAATAAAAAACTAAATTGTAAGTAGCTGAACAACATTATGAAAAATATTTGAATCTTCAGTCATTTGTGGTATTATATAACAATATAAGTTTTAATTGTTTATAATTATTTATATAATGGGGTTGTAAATTATGATGAATATAAAAGTGTCAGTTTTATCATAGATACTGGTTAACCAATTATATAAGAAACGTAATTTTAATTTTTTAATTGAATAGTTTCTTTAATTGGTCTAAACATTTTTTTAAATGTTGACATTGAAAATAGAACGTGTAAATTAAATTATGGGCGAAAGTATTTAATAAAAATCAACATACATTAAACAAAAAAATACATATTATACAGTCTTTTTTTCTCTATGAAATTCAAATTAGTTATCTTTCTTTATATTAAACATATAATTGTTTAGAAAAAATGTGTACCTAAATGTATTAAAAATTAAAAAGAATGTATGTAAATCAATTGATATTAGTCTCGACAGTAGCCTCGATGTGAATGGATTGTTTGAGCAACGATGCGGCCGAACGCCGCGCGTTGCACGACAATAAAGCGCGACGGACCCGTAAAAAGGGGTCGCATCGCGAGACAAAAATGAGAGCTTCGTAATTACCTTTATTACGGCGATGTCCAGGTGGTTCCCGGGGTGGAGGAGGAGGGCCCCTTGCGCCAGGACCCTGTCCCTGGCCGGGGGGCCTCCGGCCGCCTGGTGGTACCTGGCCCTGAGATTGGCCCGGAGCCTCGGTCAGGAAGTTGCTAGGTACAAGGCCACGCACACCGTCCAGCTCACCCATGTAGAAGCCATCGTCGTCCATGTCGCCGTATACGTAGATCTCGTTTCCCGTTTGGAAACTCAATTCCACTTGCTACATGAGAACATATAATATTTTTATTATTAAGTTTAGCTACGAAATGTACGTTTGATCTTGTTAAAAATCATGGAAATTTATTTTTATAGTTCGCAATAGAGATTGTTATACTAATAAATAACTGAATCGATCGAATAATAGTAGTACTAAGACCACCCGGGCGAGACGTCGTACATGGGCTAAATCGACTTTTTCTTTTTCAAAATCGTAGAACTTCAGATAGAAAACACCAATCAAACTGAAATTTTTTGAGCTTCAAGTTTACCGATTATAGAACATAGGAAAACTATAGAGGAAGCGTTAGATTGACATCCTAACCTCAAAATGAAGTACAAAGATGCTCATTTTTCGGAAAAATACAGTTTTTGCTGCGTCAAAGTCGTCATATATTTTTATTTAATGCCTCAAACACTATATCTTGTAGATTCTTAAACGCTGAATTCGAATCCATTACCTAAATTAACCAAAAACCTATCATAAAAGGTAAACAGCCAATTAAACGATAATTATTACCATTTTTTGTATTTCAAGTGATAGAACATGAGATAGGAACGACTTATTCCCCTGAATCTTTTTTGATCTTCAAATTTAATGGTCATAGAACATGGGAAAATTATAGGAGAAGTGTCAGATTGAAATCCTAACCTCAAAATGAAGTACAGCGGTGCAAATTTTACGGATAAATACGGTTTTTGCTGTCTCAAACACTATATCTTATAGATTTTTTACCGCTGAATTCGAATTCACTACCTAAATTAACCAAAAACCTAACCTAAAAGGTCAAAAAGACAATTAAACTCTAATCATTACCATTTTTTGTATTCCATGTGCTAGAACATGAGATGGGATCGACTAATTCTCCTGAATCTTTTTTGATCTTCAAACTTAATGGTCATAGAACATAGGAAAATTATAGGGGATGCGTCAGACTGACATCCTAACCTCAAAATGAAGCTCATTTTTCGGAAAAATACTGTTTTGTCTACGACAAAGTCGTGATATATTTTTTACTGCCTCAAGCACTATATCTTGTAGATTTTGTACCGCTGAATTCGAATCCACCGCCTAAATTAACCAAAACCCTAACCTAAAAGGTCAAAAAGACAATTAAACGCTAATTATTACCATTTGTTGTATTCCAAGTGATAAAACATGAGATAGGAACGACTAATTCCCCTGAATCTTTTTTTATCTTTAGACTTAATGGTCATAGAACATCCTAACCTCAAAATTAAGCTCATTTTTCGAAAAATAGGGTTTTTGCCGCGACAACGTCGTGATATATTTTTTTACTGCCTCAAACACTATATCTTGTAGATTTTTTATCGCTGAATCCGGATTGACCACATAAATTAACTAAAGTAATCAAACTAAAACTTGGAGGATTCATTCTTTGAACATACTTGTAATAAGAGCTTTTATAAGGATGAATAATAATAATTAAACAAATCTGTACGTTAAGACGAGCACGTGTGTTTTGTATTATTGACGATAAATAATTGCACAAACAGAGCGAATATACAGGCGTATTCACTTGTACTGGCCAATTCACTGGCATAGCTCTTTTTTTAACTAATATTCTTGATCATAATCAGCGAAGTCGTCGTCATCAAAAACAGATTCATTATCTGCCATATCCTCATTTTGTCTGCAAAGTAATTGATATTCATTTCTCAATTCATCAAAATGTATTACGCATCGTATTTATATCGATGTTCAGTTTGTGTTGTGTGTTCATTTGTACTTGTATTTCAAGATTAACTGAATAAAATAAGGTATAAATAAAGTCATCAGTTATTTTGTATGAATTATAAAAGTTGAATATGTTCTATTTACAGTAAATGGGTTCAAGAGTTATGAAGTTACTACGAATAGTTTTTAAAATTGTTTTAGTAATGAAGTAAGAGTTTCTACAAATATCCTACCCGTTTTCTATAAATGGGCTTATATCTACATTTGTTACTTTTGGCTTATTCTCCAGAGTTTTTGTCCGTTTGCTCAATAGAGAAATTTTAGGATCTGTCATGAAAATAGCTCTATTGTAAACATCAAGAATCGTGTTTAATCTACTGTTCTGCCTAGCATGTTTCGTCATATTCAATCGATACAACTTGTGCCAAGATTCGTTTCCATCTTCAGCGAAATACATCATTGGCATCGAAAATACCCTTGCAATCTGAATTAGAAATGCGGTTGAATTCCATATTAATGTCTCTTAATAAAATACTTATAAAAAAAACTTTTAAAAAGAGAATGACTGTACGGGACAAAAACAAGATATTGTGTGGCATGCTGTAATACAAATATTCTCTGGTTTGATATGAAAATACAGATAAGAAATAACTTTTTAGCCCCTAAAAATTTATTGTGAAACTTTGGAACAAGAATTGATTTTTCTTTCAGGAATATAACATTTTATTTATTAATCATTATTTAGAAGTTCAAGAAAATGTTTCTAAGTATAAGTTTTAAAGTAGAAAAACGCAGTTTCAATCTACGCTAATACTTGTTGGAAATTGATACTTCTGCACAAAGTTACAAGCATTCAAAAATATCTTTGATTGAAAACTTGATTTTTATAAGAAAGTTTTGGAAGCCATTTTTGCGTGTTAACAAATTGTCGAGTTAGTTGTTTAACATGTAGAACCAGGAAAAATGTTTTCTTAGTTAATGTCCCAATCTTTAATTTATTTCGTTTTCGGTCACCCTTGTTTAATTTTTTTAAGTATTCCTAATATTGTTTCTTATCTGTTAATCAATATATCATTTTTCTCACTTTGCAGCCGTGTTTCAGTAACTTATGGCTCGTAGGGTTCATCCTTGCTTGTGGATAAAGTTCATAATACAAACAATATATTTGCCAACAAAATTCTTCCAATTTATCTAATTTTAATTTTTTGGTACATTTGAATGCAGGTAGCACTGTAGCTATATTTGTCACCAACCTAGGATCGATTTCAATCGCTTCAGCAAAGAACGAAGGGTATTTAAAACAACGACCCCGATACGTTCATAAATTCGATTTTGTATATCCTTCTTCCATTCTTCATATTCCGCTATAAATTATGAGAGTTGTATAAAGTGAAATTTCCTTAAACTCATTTTCTCTAAATGCATAAATCCATCATATCGCAAACTATCAAACCCTTAAATCCTTTCTTCTTTTCATCCGTTCTTTTGATTTTTGTTCTTTTGATTCTCGACAATTCCATCGCATAGAGTTGTACTTTGAATTAATTGTTTGAATTAATTTTGAATTAATTATTATAACGTTGCAGTTGAATATTCATCGTTAGTCCGTTTTCTTCCTGTGTTTATACTCAATTTAGTTTTCTTGAGCGGTCGCTCACCTTTATTAACTTGTCCGCTCTCACGATTTATACCTTCATCTTCCATACTACTATTTATGTTACAAAATAAGAAAGTCTCCAGTTAAGCATAAAAATTTTGATTCTAATACAGAATTAAAAATTTGGAAAGTCACATGGATATACTAATCTCTAGATATATTTATTTAGTTTTAAAGATAACATTATTACAACAATATATTCCCACAGTTTCGAATAAAACTCGAAAATTCTTGTACAATCTCACAGCGAACAGGCGGAATGCACACATAGCTAAATCCATTAGGTCCCGCCTGAATATTACTAAATTCTTTTTATAACGGAGACAGAAGATTTTAATGAAACCCCTATTCATTCTTTTAGGAGACAATTTTTTCAAAGTTCTCGGGGTTTCTCTTTACTATCCAGCTTCTTACAAAAATATAAATTTTAATTGTTTTTTGATAAATTTATTGAAAAAGTAACGTTTATTCAGTTTACTTGTTTGTGAAATTAGATTTTTAAAGTAGAAAAATGTTCTTTAGCATTTTAAACTGCATTAAACATATTATTGACATTTATACTTTCGAAATTTACGGGTAATTTTTTACCAATAATCTCATTTTTAATGGGGCGGACGGGAAATCGCTGTCCAAATAGGAAAATATCGAGAAAAATTGAAGTTTTGACCGAAATTTTGAAATTATTGAAAATAAGGAAATTTTGAAATTATTGAAAATAAGGAAATTTTGAAATTATTGAAAATAAGAAAATTTTTAAATTATTGAAAATAAGAAAATTTTGAAATTATTGAAAATAAGGAAATTTTGAAATTATTGAAAATAAGGACATTTCGAAATTATTGAAAATAAGGAAATTTTGAAATTATTGAAAATAAGGAAATTTTGAAATTATTGAAAATAAGAAAATTTTGAAATTATTGAAAATAAGGAAATTTTGAAATTATTGAAAATAAGGACATTTTGAAATTATTGAAAATAAGGAAATTTTGAAATTATTGAAAATAAGGAAATTTTGAAATTATTGAAAATAAGGAAATTTTGAAATTATTGAAAATAAAATAATCCAAAGGCTGTTGGAAGAAAAAAATGCCTGCGTATTTCGATAGTATGTGTGTAAATAATAAGTTTTGTGCAGTTTCTTATGCATAACAAAATTCGTTTCTCTAAAAATTAGTAATTCAACAAAAAAAGTAGACTGAAGGAACTATCATTTATTTATCAAAAACGAATGAAAATTGATGTTTTTAATTTTGTAATTAACTAGAAACTTAGAAAAATTGTCTCCAATAAGAATAAAGAGGGATTTAATTAACATCTGTTAACTCACAGATACACAAAAATTTTATGTTATTTAGGCGTTAATGGGTTAACGAGATAATATATTTTATTAAGAATAATATTAAAGATAATAGCTTTCACTTAAAAAAGTGCTTGTGCTCTTAATACTCTTAGTAATTATAAAACCATCTATGATTCGAAATTGTAAGTATAAGAATCAGAAATTTTGGAAGATTAAGTTAGAAATCAAAACAAAAATTTTGGTCTATGCAAAATAGTAATTTGAAGGTAATTATACATATTAGTTGAAATTTATAGAGATTTTGCCATACATTTTCTGAAATAACAGCATCCGAATTCTTTTCCAAAAATACTTATGCGAATACTTTTATAGATGTCATATACTTCACAATGAGATTCGAGGTTACAGAATATTATTGTCATTAATTTATAGTTGTTATTTCAGATTAAAGATAAACGAGTACAGAAATAATTACCTGATATTTTCTAGGAGTCTAATAAACTTTATAATAAACCCTGTCAATAACTTCTCTAAATTATTCTAAATTGTAATGTGCTTATTAGTAATTCAGTCACTGTTAATATTTACACATATATACAACATCCGTTTTTCAAACCGAATGCAATGAACAATAGTTTTAAATAAATCTAATCAATTTCACAGCGATTCGTAAGACTAAGAAAGATGTTATAATAAATGCAGAAATGCAGTAAATAGCTATATAGAACGAATTTTCGATGTATTAATTCAGAATTATACTACATTTCATAATAAAGATGAACAACTAAAACAGTTAAAAGTACGAAGATATTTCAAGAATTCAATCAATACGTATTTCTTTCAATATAGCAATTACAAATGATAAAAATATATAAAAATGACGCCAAAACATTGAAATTCTGCAGCGAATATATTTTTGAAAAGTGACAAACATTGAATTTGTACTTGATAAACTTAAAATTAGGGAGTAAAGGGCATTATAAGTTAGAGAAAGTATAAACTACTGAGTTTAAACCTAATGTAGACAGTGAATTAGAAAAGCAAAGTTAAAAAAAGTGGAAATATTAATTTATATTGAGCACAAACTATGAATTGTTAATTTTAGCTTAATAAAAGCAGAAAAGCTTAAATGACATATTTTTTAAACGTATTTTGTTTCTTTATCAAACTACTAAACCATTAATACGTAATTTATAAAAACGAGAAGTATCGTAATCAATTAAAAATTTTTGTTAATAGTATTGGGATTATGTGGTTCACTTTCGAAGTTTGTGTTGTCTGCTCATGAGTGTTTGGAGATTACGAGATTTTGGAAACGCAAGTTTTATAGTAAAAGGTTTGGCTTATTGTTCAAAATTCCCAAATAAGAATTTTATAATTATTCATGGCTATAATTTTTGGTTAGCTAAAGGAATATTATTAGGGATCTGTTATTTAGGTTATGTTCGTAACCAATAAAATGTGTTTATCTAACTTTGGTAATGCGTAATGCGTGGAAAAATAATAAATAGTAAAATGAATTTATTTTTATTGAGAGTCTGGACAATAGTAATTGTATCTACGACTTACCTAGATTTAGGTTAGAAGGTCATATGGTTTTTTTCATATTTTGAACATCATTTATTGACATGCCAATACATTTTTTAGTACACTCAAGCTTTATAAACAATTTAATATTAAAAAAATGTACTTATCGATCACTAGCTCATTACTAGTATTTGAGGTTTTTTTAAAAATGACACTTTAAAACCGAGTTTTTAAGATTATAATGTTACAATAATAGTTTCCCTATAGTTTTCCTAAATTTTACAATCCTATATATATATATATATAATAAAACAAATACAAAACGTGAAAGTTGTAAATTTCTTTGGCGCTAAATAGATGGTCACCTTTTGTTATTCAACTTATTTGTTTAACAGAAGATGTCAACAAATACCAGGATCAAAATATGTTTTATTTTATATATATATAATATAAAATAAAACATATTTTGATCCTGGTATTTGTTGACATCTTCTGTTAAACAAATAAGTTGAATAACAAAAGGTGACCATCTATTTAGCGCCAAAGAAATTTACAACTTTCACGTTTTGTATTTGTTTTAATAAAATTCATTATTATTGTACTATACACCAAATCTAAATAATTTTTATACTATATAGGACTGTTCAAAGAATGAATCCTCCAAGTTTTAGCTTGATTACTTTAGTTAATTTACGTGGTCAATCCGGATTCAGCGATAAAAAAATCTACCAGATATAGTATTTGAGGTAGTAAAAAATATATCACGACATTCTCGCAGCAAAAACTGTATTTTTCCGAAAAATGAGCTTCATTTTGAGGTTAGAACGCTTCCCCTATAGTTTTCCCATGTTCTATGAACATAAAGTTTGAAGATCAAAAAAGATACAGGGTAATTAGTCGTTCCTATCTCATGTTCTACCACTTGGAATACAACACATTGTAATAATTAGCGTATACTGGGCTTTTGACCTTTTAGGTTCGGTTTTTGATTAATTTAGGCTGTGGATTCGAATTCAGCGGTACAAAATCTACAAGATATAGTGTTTGAGGCAGTAAAAAAATATATCACGACGTTGTCGCGGCAAAAACCCTATTTTTCGTGTCACATGATTGTTGTTCTATCTGAAGTTCTACGATTTTGAAAAAGAAAAAGTCGATTTAGCCCACTGTGCGCCGCCAGTATTGATTTTCCCCCTCCCCTCCTTGATGCGTGTTGAAGGAGGGCCCGACATGCGGGCAAATGTCAAGGTCGCGGATGATCGTTGTGATCGTGCAGGTGTTAATGACCAGAGGGAGTCATTAAATCAATAATTAATTGATTAAATAAATAAAAAATTAAAAAAACGATATATAATTCTGAATGAATATATCTATATATATATATGTATATATATATATATATATATATATATATACATTGTAAACTCCAAAGTATAAAAAGTGACGTTAAAATGTATAAATCGCACGATTTATACTTTTATCAAAAGTATAAAGATCGGTCTTTATACTTTAAGAAGTATAAATGATGCTTTTGTAAAAGTATAAAACGCGCTAATTATACTCTAGAAATGTATACAATTTTGTCTCCTCAATCGTAAAGTATAAATCACGCATTTTACACTTTATGAAAAGTATAAAACGAGCAAATTATACTTTAGAAAATTGTGCTATTCCAAAATAGCGCTTCGAACTTTATGTATACAACATTTTTTGCTCACAACAGTTGCGCGTCCCTCTCTGATGATTCTCTCTTGCTGAAAGATTTGAGTTCAAATTAGGTTATATTTATTCCGTCCAACTCCCGCGCTCACTCGGTTCCGACTCCCGGTGTAATATATAACCTGAAAGTCGCGAAAAGTACGTGCTGCATGCGGACGGGAGGAGAGGATTGATTTTTTTATAAAAAGAAAAATAATGTTCCAGGATAATTCTGTAACTAATAATGCATTTTTAACTTTTCGATTTTCGAAAATAAACTTTATACATTTATAAAGTATAATTTGCGTATTTTATATTTTACCTAAAGTGTAAATCGCGTGATTTATCTTTTCGATTTACGAGAAAATTGTTTATACTTTTCTAAAGTATAATTGGCGCGTTTTATACTTTTCCTACAGTGTAAAACGCGTGATTTATACTTTTTGATTTACCAGAAAAAATTATATACTTTTCTAAAGTATAATTTGCGTGTTTTATACTTTTCCTACAGTGTAAAACTCATCATTTATATTTTATAATGTATAAAAGAAGCACTTTATGCTTTTCAAAAGTATAAATCGCACGATTTATACTTTATAAAGTCTAAATCGCACGGTTTAAACCTTACAAAGTATAAAATCGTTACTTTATACTTTTATGAAAGTATAAATCGTACGATTTATACATTTTAGCGTCACTTTTTATACTTTGGGGTTTATAATGTATAAATGAATAAATAAATAAATTATAAATATAAAACGTTATCAAATATAAAGCATAAATAATTTGCTTTTTCCCCTGAGTTATCTATAAAAAATGAGTGTGTTCTACGTATCATGACATTGTGGCCCAGAGAAGGGCCGTTTTTACGATTAAATTATAATCTTTTGCAGCCGTTTTTGCGGGCAAAGAGTTAGTATTACTAGAATATTTCTCTGTGTATTTTTTCCATTGTGAAGTGTCCGCTGCCTTCTTATCTCCTTCTTTTTTATTCCTATCCTGAAGAAAGGAAGAATTCTCGCTTTTGCTGCTGCTGCTCTGTTCTTGACCCATCTTGTCTGGGCTTACGTAGGTGAATGTGGTGAAAAAGTGTTTACGCATATTATATATCGAGCATTACAATTTTTCCCATAAATTTTTACAGTACTCTAGGATTGTAGGGTAAATAATTATTATTATTATCAATGATAACTTTCTCCCGTACGTCGTCATTGTGATTGTACCTTTAAAACCGCTCAAGTTTTTATTACTTTTTTTTTAAACATTCCTTGTAGCTATCTTTCTTTACACCGCTATCAGCAGAGCGAGCAGAAGCGAGTTTACCAGCGCACATCCCTATGACTATCTTATGCTTTGGCTGGGATACGAATAATCACAGACATCAAATTACAGTTACATTTATAGGAAGTGGGTGTGAATAAATTATGAAAAACTATATGACTTATGATTGGTGTTTATTATTAATATTATTTATACATTCTTTATATAATCTTTCAAGTCATTCGCAATAAAAGGTAAATGAAATGCAAGAATTTCGGATAATACAATTTTTAGATATACGCTTTTGTACAGATCGGTGTCGTCGACGATTCTTTTCATAATAAAACCTTCTACGTCGGCGTTATGTATTAAGTAGTATTGTTTGAATGATTATGGATCATTAAGCATGTTATTTACATTTTCTGTTGGTTCGTTTTCGAGTTTGTCTTTCAAATATTCAGGCACATAGTCAATGGTGCGATTGACCTTACCGACTCGCTCCTTTAAAATGTTAAGCTGAAGGTCGACGAGTGCGCTTTGTGCGCGGAACCCTTCGAACATTGACTGCTGCATAACGATACCTGGAGGATTGTTGAAATTTTTCTTTTCTTGCGGAGAGGCTGCTCGTTTGGCGATCTTCTTCTAAAGACTCGTGGTTTCGCTGGAGTGTGGTCTCTCGTCGATCATGATTGATTTAGTCCCGTAGGAGGATGTGAATGTTAGGTCGTGATTCGTCAAGAAAATTTTAGTAGGACGTCCAAATTTATGGTAGAAGAAATAAGAATTGTCGAAATAAGATGTTATAGCGTCAAATTGGTCTTTCAATATATTCCAACTAGCTTCATCAAGCGTAACATTTTTGTACGAAGTACTGCCATTGATTAGCTTGATAACGTGATGGTAGTAACCAGTGATGTGCTCTAATCCTACGCAGAGTCGCTTCGTGTTATATTTGTTGAAAGCATACGTTGTTGACAGCAAAAGATTCGGCAATTTGCTAGTCACTTCCCGCATTTCGTGCACTTGACAAGTAGCCATGGTTATTTCTTTAACAAAAATAACCAACTGAGAATTTCACACCATTTGAACACAATTGGACACACGGACAAAACTGCTTGTAAAGTGCAGCCACGAGAGACGATGTTGTCGCTTTGCCCTGCGTGCTACTACTGGCCAGAAAACTTGATCGTCGACGCATGACGGTCTATGATGGTTTTCTCCCCACCTCCCATCCTCTCCAACTTGAATCATAAGAGTGAGGGGAATATGGTAAATGAAGCCAGGTGCGACTCATTTTTTACGACCGTTATTCTCTCAATAAAACTGTGGTTATGGTGTACAATTTTGAAACGACCCGTAGGCTATATAAATTTATAATAAAACTGTTAACGGACTTTCAAAGAAGTAAAAAGTATAGTATTCGTCGGACGTTAATTTTAGAAAAATTAAATTGAATATAATAATGAATGGCGTGGGATGTAGGATATGTAGGTCGAAAGGTACGTAAATAATTTATTAAACGTGTATTGATGTATCTATATTTATTCACCCATTTACGGCGACAAATACAAAAGACAATCATACATTTAATGTGTTAAGTGCATCTTAATCTAGATGTACAAGATTGATTACAGAGGCCTGAACCTAAAGAGTGCTCGGTCGTGAACGTAAGGGTCCTTTTACATTTTTATACTTAATCTTATTACAAATTTTTTCATAAAACTTTATAGCTAGTGCGTCATTTTTTTCTGGTGTCTTGTAAGAAAAAACGACAAAATTTGTCGAGATTCGTACCCCGACACATGTGATGCAGAAACATTATGGTATACTGGCCACAGCACATTGAATCAACGCTCTGAAGTGTTTTGGAATTCCATCGAAAGTTTTTACAGTTTTTACGAAGACGTTCAAAATGGTGTTTTGAAACCGATGGAACCCCATCACTGTCAAAGTATGTTCCGATTCTATTTTTGTCGATATGTATAAATACCCAATGAGTTTCAGGCTTCGAATGATCGTCGGTATTGCAGACTAAGGCTGCTGGTGCCATCATGATACGTGGAATTCGATCAGCCGCGTATACACCGATTGTCCTGGCTTTCAGACCCACGAGGGCTCTCATTATCTCCCTTGTATTCCTGTTGACCTTTCTTCGTCCGTACTCTTGTATTCCGAGCTGACACCGTCTAACTCGTCTTGCCCCTCAAAGCGAGAGCCAGATCTTAAGCGACAGGAGCTTCTCCCGCAGACGAGATCTTGAAGGGCGTGATAAAATAAGTCACTGCTTTTTTCCGATATATTTTGTTGCTATTCCTCGGGGTAGTAATGAATAAAACCACTCTCGTAACAGATAGATAGATAGATAGATAGATATACGATTTATTTGTCAATTTTGGCAAAAATACATTACATAAAAATTGTTATTTTGTCATTACATTAAGTCTTTGATCACTATCACAGTTCGTCAGTGTATAAATATAAAAATTGTTGCACAAATTTGTCATTATCTAATATCACAGTTTGTTTATATCACAGTTCCATAACAATTTCAGAAGTCTACTCATTCTTGCATACACGTACATCCTAGATGTGACCTCTGCAGAGCACAATACCCCTTTTTATACTCACTACCCTGGCAGCCGTGAAAAATGCACACGTGCTTACAAGAAAACTTTCTTTGTAAATTGGTGAAGCCTTCGGTCGTATATTCCTCGATATTTGCGACGGGGCGAGCCATTATTGATTGAACATATCGTGACTTCGAGATTCGTACCCCGACACATGTGATGCAGAAACATTATGGTATACTGGCCACAGCACATTGAATCAACGCTCTGAAGTGTTTTGGAATTCCATCGAAAGTTTTTACAGTTTTCACGAAGACGTTCAAAATGGCGTTTTGAAACAGGTTGAACCCCATCACTGTCAAAGTATGTCCCGATTCTATTTTTGTCGATATGTATAAATACCCAATGAGTTTCAGGCTTCGAATGATCGTCGGTATTGAAGACTATGGCTACTGGTGCCATCATGATACGTGGAATTCGATCAGCCGCGTATACACCGATTGTCCTGGCTTTCAGACCCACGAGGGCTCTCATTAGGTAGATCTTGCCATTCAAAGCGAGAGCCAGATCTTATGCGACAAGAGCTTCTCCCGCAGACGAGATCTTGAAGGGCGTGATAAAATAAGTCACTGCTTTTTTTCCGGTATATTTTGTTGCTTTGTTTACTACCTCTGGGTAGTAGTGAATAAAACCACTCTCGTAACAGATGTGAGATCTGCAGAGCACGATACGACTTTTTATACTGATTACCCTGGCAGCCGTCAAAAATGCACACATGCTGACAAGAAAACTTTCTTTGTAAATTGGTGAAGCCTTCGGTCGTATATTCCTCGATATTTACGACGGGGCGAGTCATTATCGATTGAACATATCGTGCCTTTTGCGACCCTCTAACGTATATTTTAGTAGCATTTCTTGCGATATCGTAAAAATGATCGTGTAATTTGCTTATGGTGATATTGCCGTTGAATCACTATATACCATGCATTCGTAATGAAATTTAATCGTTAGTGGTCTTTACGTTGCTCGGTAAATCTTCATAGGGATGAGGTGGTCTGATTATCCAATGGACAGTGACATAATTTTGTAGAGAAACAACAGACACTTCTTTCGGTAAAAACTTATTGTCCTTATCTTTGAAACCTTGGATATCTATTATGTAATGCATGATGATGATACGACTCTAAGCACAAACGGTTATTTTACACGCACTGGATAGTGGTAATACGAGGGTGGTAAGTCGACTAGTTTGTGAAGGGTTCGTTTCACAGGTTATAGCCTTCTATCCCCCCTCCGCTACAGTGTACGCCCCCTTTTACTAGCGCCTCGAGCGTTGAAATCCGTAATAATTTGCCTGTTTGAATTGATTTCCACATCGTTTGTCTACTTCAGCGTAATCGATACAATTGACCGTCTCCGTAAGAGTTTTTTCGAATCGTACTTCGATGCACAGTGCACCCGACCGCACGAGGCTCCAGTGAGATGAAAAGTGGGCCGATAAATCGGGTGTCAGATCGAACGCGAATAGACAATAGCCCAGTGGATAAATATTGCGCCCAATGTCGAGCCCCTCGTTGAGATAGTGTAGATAAGAATAAATATCGTCGTAAAACTTGTAAATAATGCTCGCACTTTTCACGTTCATTTGTAAACTTTTTCGAATTGAGTATCGCGTGCATCTCCGAATCTAGTCGCGATAAATTATCACCGAATGTTTGTACGGTATTTTCGTTGCTGGTAGAAGTATCCAACGTCAGAGACTGGGATAGCGCTGGTTCTTGTGGTACAGGCTACACGAAACTCTGTATCTGGTCAAGCGTGTTATTCGAGGATTCGCGCATTAGATCGTCGAGAATTAGTAATTTTTTCTTATCGTTATCTTGCGAATAATTCGGTTGTGGTAAACCCTCTCGAAATTCTATGCCGCGATCACCGGGTACTTTAAGTTCATTTTGGTACGCATCTTGCCATTCTGCATAGTAAAAGAGAATGCGGTCGAATCGCACGTTACACATCTGAGGCAGCTTAGCGAGAATATGTTTTACAAAGACAGTTTTTCCACACATCGTGGGACCCGATACGATGCACGTGAATGGGTGTTTCCAACGTGTATCCATGCTGAATACTTAGTAAAAAAGTCTCTGGTTTGTTAATTTTATAAAAATGATACTAACCAATCGAACCACCCAACGACCAGCGAGCGGCGGTGGCGGGGGTACTAGCTGATTACGCGCACCCATTCATCAGCCGAGCTACCGCGAGGACTAGCGTATTTTGATTTTTATTTCAGCTTATCAGAAGAATTTGGCTTATATCTGTTTATTTATGTATTATTGTTATTATAGTTATCCATAAATTATTTATTGATACAGAAAATTTTTTAATACATTGTCATTTATTAAAAAGTATATCTGCACTTTTTTTTTGTTTTTACACAGTATTTAAATTGCCGCATTAATTACTAACAACGAAGAAATTTATACAGTTTATTGCTTATAGCCAAAAGGTAGAGAAAGACTTTTCGATATATATCGTCTTTTTTTCAAAACAGTGCTAGAGGTTTTAAATTCAGTGCACATTACAACTTTGTGCGTAGCTGTACGACGTATAGACCTAAAAACCACTTTAATGATCTTTTTAGGGTTTTCTTCGTTTTGCTCTTCCTCAAAGTTATTGTCGAGCAAAAACTTTACGCTATCAAAGTTTATCTTTAAGGAGTTTTTAAAATTCATCCCTATACCTTTTACCTTGCATTCTACAGTGTCGCCGCCCGGCGTGATTGCGCGAAAAGCGTAAAATTTTGGAGCTGCGGACATCACGGTCTCTATGTATGTACCCTCACCGTACCCTCTGGGTTCATCTGTCATATCGCCCAAAGTATTTCCTAAAGGGGGTTCGCATTCGCTCGGATTGCTCTCGTTTTTCACGAAAACGCACGAATCAGTGTCACAGTACAATAATCTACCTTGGAGACGCTCAATGTGTCTGTAAAGCTCTAATCGCGCTTGAGCAGTCGTGTAAGCGACGATCACGACATTGGTGTGAGGGGACGATTCTACGGCTTCTTCTATAAATTGCCAGTTGACGTACATTATTTTTTCGCCTGCCGGTAAAACACTAAAAACTTCTTTATAATGGCAAGTTAAAAGTTTCAAGATAGCTTCCCGCGACTTTACAATCGTTGTCTGTTTTAAATTTATGCGATGACCAAACTTACCCCAAAGACTGTTCAAACACAATTTTGCAACCGCGCGCAACCCCGGATTTTATTCAATTTCTTCGCGATCCAGTGCGATACCCTCATCCCTCTTGTATTCGTGTAAGTAACGGACTTTCTAGGCATCGTCCGCGCACCAGTCTGGATAACCGCTGGACTCTTGCTTAATTTTCAAAAAAGTGTTGACGTATTCGGTAAAAAGTTCACTGCTGTAGCCATCGAAACGCGTAGTCTTGTATTGCCAAACGATATATATCTCGGTTATACGATAGCCAAGTTCAAGGTCTTTACGCAGTTCGTCGGCCACCCACGTGCCTGTAAACTCACGATGGATAATGTTTTCATGAGTACAGTCACTCTCTCGCGCTTTCTCGCAGGAAGATCGGCAAAGCGCAAAGAGCAAACGTCCGTGCATCTTAACAGGTAAAACAGGTAGATATAAGTTTCGCAGAGGAAGAACTTTACAATTGATTAGACCCTCGACACGATCGAGTTTGTTATTATCGCCATCAGTCAACTCGCGACATTCACCCCCCACGTAAATACGCGGATGACCTATCGGAAATTTACCGCGCTTGCACACGTAGGGATATAGAGAACATATATCTGTGTATTTGATTTTCTCGTTCTCTTTGACTTTGTAAAAAGGAATAATATTTTCAGTGCGTCCGCCAAAAAAAGCGTCGCGAGAATTTAACGTTATCTGGCTCATTACCGGATGATTTTTCACGTATCCCGCAATTTCAGGATTTTTTACTTTTACTTTTCCGTGTTCCCGGATTTTCTACAGTTTTGCGATGCTATTTTCGTAGGACTCGACGAAAGAGCGTCCGTAAGATAGAGGTTTATCGCGATTTTTATCGAAACATTTCGGACAGCCGTTTGTGTAACAGCCCTCGTACTCAAATACTATGCCTTTTTCACCCGCCTGCAGTGGCTGTAAGTACCCATCTGCGAGGAAACCTTTGGGTAACCTAAGCTCTCACGTTCTACCAGCGTGAATGATTGCTCGGCCGAATTCGCGCTCGCATTGGAGCAGCCACTCTATAGATTTTCGAATGCATATCCCCCCGACGATACCCTGTTGGAGGAATAATGCCTATTGTGTTCGAGGTAAAAAAAATTTTCTATAAATGAGGGAACATGCACTCATTATGGTCGTTGCCTCGGCGAAAGGACAAATTTTACTGACGTTCAAAAATATTTTTCTAAAAGCCACACACGCGAGTTCCAAAACCTGTACATCAGCGCGATAATAATCTACAAGCTCCTTCTGAAAATTGAATAAATAATTAGGAGCGGTCTCCCTGTACCATGAAAGAAAAGCCTCTCTCTCTGTTGCTGACATATAATCGGGTGCGTAATAATGCAGGGCGGGCATCGGTCCCTCGTAATTCTGTTTTTCAGCTTTATTGAACAGGTGTGGAAAATACCCTTTTTCACACCCTGTGGTAGACCAAATCTGTTTGGTAACGCGCTCAACCCCATGTGAAAATAATTTAAAATGTTTTGCCGAAACACAAATTCACGTATACCACAAGTATCGCAGCGTTCGTTTAAATCGTTTTCACTACCGATACAGTCGGTACACATTTGCTGAACTACACACAAGTTCGGTATATGCAGACGCGTCTCCGGATGATTTTTATACGGTACATCTTGGCGCGTTTCTAGATCGTAAAAAACGTATAGATATTTTTTATTTTTATCGGCGTTTCCCTTTTTTTCAAAATTACGCACAGGTTGCATAAAGAATAGTGCATTCAGCGAGTGACTCGCTCGACATACTTTGCAGTGATGGATACCGCACTCGTGTTTACCACGGTACACGTGAACGTGTTTCTGACAAGCCTGGCAAAATTTTTACGAGACTACAAAGTTCTTTATTCTTTACTTTGTACGTCCCGGATGTCTTATGATTTGTAAAGCATGCATTCCCAAAAAAACTTCCCAAACACTCAATACATTTCAAAATTTCACAATCATTCTGTTTACACGCAGGCTTTACGAAACAAATCGAACATATAGTCAAGCATACGTGCTGATCCACATATTGATAACGCTTATTACATTACGCTTGTGTTCCAGGGGAAAAAACGACGTCCTAGATCCTTTTACACGAGTTTCAAAGAGTCTGGTAAGACTTTGAAGAGAAAAGCAGCAAATAAAATATCCAAAATGATGAAAGGCAGTGGATATAAGGCGCGTGTACATGCACGCAACGTGCTCCGCAAGAAGAAAGCTGTGAGAAAAAAACGCAGTAGTAAGAGAAAACCGTCCAGGCGCCGGAGGATCAGAAAATTTGTCAGAAGTATCATTGACATTTTCGGACCAAAATAAGTCTGAAAAATGGCATTTCTACACGTGTGCAGTGGACAGGGTATGAAGAGCGAGCTGGATCTCTTTACTCTACCACTTACACAGACATCCATCGAAAGCAGCTATTTTCTTCACTATAAGCCTGTATCGTTTCTCAGTGACGAAAGTGATAACCCTTTGGAATGTTTAGTTTCGAGTTCAACGGAATATTACATAGATCTCACGCACACCATGCTACATTTGACCGTGCAGAGTTTACCATCGGAAACGGAGTTGGAAAATGCAAAGGTTACAACCGTCAATAATTTTATACACTCTTCGTTCGATCAGATTGACATATTTTTCAATCAAAAATTAGTTTCCCTGCCAAACAACGCCTATCGGGTGGGGATAAATGTACCGAAAGATAAATTTGCAGAAGGATAAATTTACCGAACGGTTGAAATTGCCGAAAAAATCAATACCTATGGATAAATATGCCGAAAGTTAAAAGTGCCGAAAACAAGAATCCCGAAAAAGAAAATGCCGAAAGTTAAAAATGCCGAAAACGAAAATTTGGACAAAGAAGTGCTTTTATTAGAATATGCGCCAGTATTATACTAATGTATTAATTGTTGCTACATCGTTCCTATTCAGTATTAGATATTTTTAGTTTTTACCCGTTGTCATTCAACATCTCGGCATTTTTAACTTTCGACATTTTTATCCATCGGCATTTTTACCCATCGGAACTTTCTTTTTCGGCACTTTTGTTAATCGATTACTTTATCGATTGGCACATTTTACCTTTCGGCAAATTTACCCTTCGGTAAAATAAATTCGGCATTATTATCCGTCTGCAAAATTATCTTTCGGCACATTTATCTCCACCCACGCCTATCCTTATAGAGCCTATATAGAAACACTGTTAAATTACGCTTCTCCGGCAATACATTCACATCTGACTTCTGGATTGTGGTACGGCGATTCACCAGGATGTATGGACGCGTCGCCGGCCATACCCTGCACCAATGCAGGCGCCAACATTGGTGCTCTCAATCGACAACATTACTCTTTAGGCGGCAAATCATTCGACGTTTTGGCCCACCAACCTGCGGACATCTTAAACCAATCAAAATTTTTACTCATCGGCGTTGAAATGAGAGTGAGGCTACTGCGTAACAAAGATGCCTTTTGCCTCAGGGATTTCTCCGACGATGGAAAATTTTCCGTTCAATAAGGATGCAACGCTTATCATCCGGCGCGCAAAAATAAGCTCCTGCGTACTTCTAGCGCATGCCAATGCTCTGTTGAAAACTACGTCCAAGTACCCGATTACCAGAAAGTCGTTTACCATGCACAGATGCGTTCTCGATCAAATACCCAAGAGGATAATCTTAGGTTTTGTACAAAATCGTGCATTCAATGGCAACCGACGGATGAATCCCTTTAATTTTCAACATTTTTCCATAAATTTTCTCTCGCTATACGTGGATGGTGTACAAATACCTAGCAAACCCTTGCAGCCACGCTTTACGAGAACCATCCACCTGTACATTGTATCTTTTCATACGCTTTATTCCGGTACAGGGATACACTATCTCAACGAGGGGCTCGACATTGGGCGCAATAGTTATCCACTGGGCTATTATCTATTCGCATTTGATCTGACACCCGATTTATCGGCCAACTTTTCATCTCACTGGAGCCTCGTGCGATCGGGAGCACTGTGCATCGAAGTACGATTTGAAAAAACTCTTACGGAGACGGTCAGTTGTATCGTTTACGCTGAATTTGACAACGTTTTGGAAATCGATTCAAACAGGCAAATTATTACGGATTTCAACGCTCGAGGCGCTAGTAAAAGGGGGCGTACACTGTAGCGGAGGGGGGATAGAAGGCTATAACCTGTGAAACGAACCCTTCACAAACTAGTCGACTTACCACCCTCGTATTACCACTATCCAGTGCGTGTAAAATAAACGTTTGTGCTTAGAGTCGTATCATCATCATGCATTACATAATAGATATCCAAGGTTTCAAAGATAAGGACAATAAGTTTTTACCGAAAGAAGTGTCTGTTGTTTCTCTACAAAATTATGTCACTGTCCATTAGATAATCAGACCACCTCATCCCTATGAAGATTTACCGAGCAACGTAAAGACCACTAACGATTAAATTTCATTACGAATGCATGGTATACAATGGTTCGACGGCGATATCACCATAAGCAAATTACACCATCATTTTTACAATATTGCAAGAAATGCTACTAAAATATATTTTAGAGGGTCGGAAAAGGCACGATATGTTCAATCAATAATGGCTCGCCCCGTCGCAAATATCGAGGAATATACGACCGAAGGCTTCACCAATTTACAAAGAAAGTTTTCTTGTAAGCACGTGTGCATTTTTCACGGCTGCCAGGGTAGTGAGTATAAAAAGGGGTATTGTGCTCTGCAGAGGTCACATCTAGGATGTACGTGTATGCAAGAATGAGTAGACTTCAGAAATTGTTATGGAACTGTGATATAAACAAACTGTGATATTAGATAATGACAAATTTGTGCAACAATTTTTATATTTATACACTGACGAACTGTGATAGTGATCAAAGACTTAATGTAATGACAAAATAACAATTTTTATGTAATGTATTTTTGCCAAAATTGACAAATAAATCGTATATCTATCTATCTATCTATCTATCTGTTACGAGAGTGGTTTTATTCATTACTACCCCGAGGAATAGCAACAAAATATACCGGAAAAAAGCAGTGACTTATTTTATCACGCCCTTCAAGATCTCGTCTGCGGGAGAAGCTCCTGTCGCTTAAGATCTGGCTCTCGCTTTGAGGGGCAAGACGAGTTAGACGGTGTCAGCTCGGAATACAAGAGTACGGACGAAGAAAGGTCAACAGGAATACAAGGGAGATAATGAGAGCCCTCGTGGGTCTGAAAGCCAGGACAATCGGTGTATACGCGGCTGATCGAATTCCACGTATCATGATGGCACCAGCAGCCTTAGTCTGCAATACCGACGATGATTCGAAGCCTGAAACTCATTGGGTATTTATACATATCGACAAAAATAGAATCGGGACATACTTTGACAGTGATGGGGTTCCATCGGTTTCAAAACACCATTTTGAACGTCTTCGTAAAAACTGTAAAAACTTTCGATGGAATTCCAAAACACTTCAGAGCATTGATTCAATGTGCTGTGGCCAGTATACCATAATGTTTCTGCATCACATGTGTCGGGGTACGAATCTCGACAAATTTTGTCGTTTTTTCTTACAAGACACCAGAAAAAAATGACGCACTAGCTATAAAGTTTTATGAAAAAATTTGTAATAAGATTAAGTATAAAAATGTAAAAGGACCCTTACGTTCACGATCGAGCACTCTTTAGGTTCAGGCCTCTGTAATCAATCTTGTACATCTAGATTAAGATGCACTTAACACATTAAATGTATGATTGTCTTTTGTATTTGTCGCCGTAAATGGGTGAATAAATATAGATACATCAATACACGTTTAATAAATTATTTACGTACCTTTCGACCTACATATCCTACATCCCACGCCATTCATTATTATATTCAATTTAATTTTTCTAAAATTAACGTCCGACGAATACTATACTTTTTACTTCTTTGAAAGTCCGTTAACAGTTTTATTATAAATTTGTATAGCCTACGGGTCGTTTCAAAATTGTACACCATAACCACAGTTTTATTGAGAGAATAACGGTCGTAAAAAATGAGTCGCACCTGGCTTCATTTACCATATTCCCCTCACTCTTATGATTCAAGTTGGAGAGGATGGGAGGTGGGGAGAAAACCATCATAGACCGTCATGCGTCGACGATCAAGTTTTCTGGCCAGTAGTAGCAAGCAGGGCAAAGCGACAACATCGTCTCTCGTGGCTGCACTTTACAAGCGTTTTATCCGTGTGTCCAATTGTGTTCAATTGGTGTGAAATGCTCAGTTGGTTATTTTTGTTAAAGAAATAACCATGGCTACTTGTCAAGCGCACGAAATACGGGAAGTGACTAGCAAATTGCCGAATCTTTTGCTGTCAACGACGTATGCTCTCAACAAATATAACACGAAGCGACTCTGCGTAGGATTAGAGCACATCACTGGTTACTACCATCACGTTATCAAGCTAATCAACGGCAGTGCTTCGTATAAAAATGTTACGCTTGATGAAGCTAGTTGGAATATATTGAAAGACCAATTTGACGCTATAACAGCTTATTTCGACAATTCTTATTTCTTCTACCATAAATTTGGACGTCCTACTAAAATTTTCTTGACGAATCACGACCTAACATTCACATCCTCCTACGGGACTAAATCCATCATGATCGACGAGAGATCACACTCCAGCGAAACCACGAGTCTTTAGAAGAAGATCGCCAAACGAGCAGCCTCTCTGCAAGAAAACAAAAAATTTCAACAATCCTCCAGGTATCGTTATGCAGCAGTCAATGTTCGAAGGGTTCCGCGCACAAAGCGCACTCGTCGACCTTCAGCTTAACATTTTAAAGGAGCGAGTCGGTAAGGTCAATCGCACCATTGACTATATGCCTGAATATTTGAAAGACAAACTCGAAAAAGAACCAACAACCAAAATGTAAATAACATGCTTAATGATCCTTAATCATTCAAACAATACTACTCAATACATAACGCCGACGTAGAAGGTTTTATTATGAAAAGAATCGTCGACGACACCGATCTGTACAAAAGCGTATATCTAAAAATTGTATTATCCGAAATTCTTGCATTTCATTTACCTTTTATTGCGAATGACTTGAAAGATTATATGAAGAATGTATAAATAATATTAATAATAAACACCAATCATAAATAATATCGTTTTTCATAATTTATTCACACCCACTTCCTATAAATGTAACTGTAATTTGATGTCTGTGATTATTCGTATCCCAGCCAAAGCATAAGATAGTCATGGGGATGTGCGCCGGTAAACTCGCTTCTACTCGCTCTGCTGATAGCGGTGTAAAGAAAGATAGCTACAAGGGATGTTTAAAAAAAAAAGTAATAAAAACTTGAGCGGTTTTAAAGGTACAATCACAATGACGACATACGGGAGAAAGTTATCATTGATAATAATAATAATTATTTACCCTACAATCCTAGAGTACTGTAAAAATTTATGGGAAAAATTGTAATGCTCGATATATAATATGCGTAAACACTTTTTCACCACATTCACCTACGTAAGCCCAGACAAGATGGGTCAAGAACAGAGCAGCAGCAGCAAAAGCGAGAATTCTTCCCTTCTTCAGGATAGGAATAAAAAAGAAGGAGATAAGAAGGCAGCGGACACTTCACAATGGAAAAAATACACAGAAAAATATTCTAGTAATACTAACTCTTTGCCCGCAAAAACGGCTACAAAAGATTATAATTTAATCGTAAAAACGGCCCTTCTCAGGACCACAATGTCATATGATACGTAGAACATACTCATTTTTCATAGATAACTCAGGGGAAAAAGCAAATTATTTATGCTTTATATTTGATAATGTTTTATATATATTATTTATTTATTTATTCATTTATATATATATATATATATATATATATATATATATATGTGTGTGTGTGTGTGTGTGTGTATGTATATATATATATATATATATATATATATATATATATATATATGTATCTCATAAGTAAAATATAATCAACAATTATAGAAAAAATTCACGTACTTTCTACATAATACCAAGAGGAACATTTTTACTGAAGAAATGAAAACAAAAATTATTTTTGATCTGGATTTCCCCGAAAATCACCCATATATATATATATATATATATATATATATATATATATATATTATATTATATATATTATATATATATATCATCTGGCAGAGTCGAATCGGATGGGTTTTAGAACACCCCGCGGCATTTCGCGCCAACGATCTGAACATAGCTGACCACTATGTCAAATTTTATTACTAGGATCTAGGGATTCTGCCATCTGAAATCCGACCGTGCCCAACGCTTTTCACGTATCGAAGGGAGTGGTATTTGCCAACCCATCAATAGGTTATCAACGCCGAGAACGTCATCGGCTACGGTGCTATGGTTCATGGGGTTCGGAAATGCAACTCCCTTCGAAACGTCAACCTCGTAAGGTTAGCCATAGCCAGGTGTCACCAGCATCCTCCACGGCACATTCGAAAAGTTGTTTTCAGGGTCGGGTGTACGTTTCCCTGCGTTCCGTTACTTACTTATCTATAACCAGTTATTTATTATTTGGCCATCCCTAACGCTGATATTCACCCTTCATAAAGTGCCAATAAACCTGAAGGATATTTATACAAACATAAGTGATGAATCCTGTAGATTACACAATTATTAATCTTCAATTTCAATGATAGATAAATTATACTTTACGTTATCTCATGTTGATTTTTAAAATTAATCAAAAATTATTATTACAGTTGATTACAGTATAAGGCATTCCTATATGTATCGTAAAATGTATGTTGTCTAAACTTTCGGAATTAATGCTTTTGAATATAGGCTTTCAACTCAACGAGCCATATCGTCAATCCATTATTCCAGCCTGTCTAGCTGAAGTCACACACGCGAGCGGTCGAATCCCTTTCTCAAAAATTCGCCCGCCTCTACTTCCCCCTCCCATCTTAATTGAGTATGATTCAAGGTCGTTAAGTATAGCGTCCCCCACGATGATTAACTCACCTCGGCGTCGACATTGGGCGACAATTCCTGAGGATCGTAATCGTAAAGGGCGATCATCTTCTTGACTGGCATACTCGCGTAAATGTCGCCCCACCGGTCGTTCGGCACTTGGCCCCTCCTACCGCCGACGCTCGGCTGTCCGCTCTGCAGCTGGCTGATTTGATTGGGATCTTTAACCTCCTCAACCATATTGTGCGGCACGTATCCGCGCCTACCGCGGCACTCGCCCCAGTAGAAGCCGTCGGCATCTTTGTCCCCGTAGACCTGAAACGCATCGATCGTACTTAAAAGGCAAAGTGTGCAAAGGCGCTGGAAAGCAAAGAAGTTGCCAAACCAGAGCGGAGTGCACGATCGAAGCTATTATACGAAAATTTCAGTTGCTGGAGATTGAACTTTGTTATTCTATCTTCCAATTTCAACTCATTTTGTATATTTTTCAGATTATAGATTTATTATAAGTGAGTTCGAATGTTGATACAAATATTGCAATGGCAAATCAATTAACATAGAAAATATTGCGAAACATAATAAAAGAAAGTTTTTAGAAAATGACACCTACTACGTTCCCCCATTTCTATTCATGATAACCCGAGTAAAAATGGCTCATATATTATATTATCATACATTATCATATATAACGTTTGATATATAATCATAAACGAGTTATGGCAACATATGAATAACATACTGATCATATATTATATGAACATACATGTTTATGTACGGTTTTCTTATCATTAAAATATCTATTCGGCTGGATTTTCCATTATACGGCTTGAAAAATTTCACTGAATGGATGTAAAGTTACATGTAAGGACAATGAGGGACTAAGCTATGATACTACGATTCTAAAATTATTTTCTGAAAAACATATTAATTAAAAAAATGAAATCCGAAAATTGACAAAATTGATTTAATATATGCCTATATATGATCACATATGATTGTACATGATTATATAAAGCCAAATGAGGTACCATGTATGCCATTTTAAACGTTCATATTATGCGTATATGTTTCCATAATTCGTTTATGATTATACACGAACTAATATTAACATATCGACGCCTGAGCGAAAGAACCTCCCATCTCGGACTGCGCGTGAAAAACCGATCGGTTGGCGCGTGAATAAGCTCCTAGCTCGGCTCGTGCGAAGAACCTCGTAACTCGCAGCGGTGAAGCAAATCCTATATCGGCCCGCGCGAAGAAGCTTAAATCTAATATTTTATTAAAACTAACTATAAAAAAGATTTTTATTTACAAATGTATTGCAAGGTATCCTCATATATCATCCGTATAATATTATTATTATTATACATTTATGAGGAGCTTCTTCGCGCGGGCCTAGATAGGATCTTCTTCGCCGCTGCGATTTAGGGGCTTCTTCGCGCGAGCCGAGATAGGATGTTCTTCGTCGCGGCGAGTTAAGAGGTTCTTCACACAAGCTGAGCTAGGAGCTTATTCACGCGCCGATTGAGATAGGAGATTCTTCACGCATAGTCCGAGATAGGAGGTTCTTCCGCTCAGGCGTCGATACATGATCATATATATTGGGATCTGATATGGGAAGCTCGTCCCCTGGTGGCAAAAAATACAAGCTCATTGAATGGAAATTTTTCACGACTATTAGACTTCTGCGCATATTTTCGCACATGAACACCTCTCTGCGCACAATTCTGCGCATGAAATTACCGTTCAAGTCCGACATGTCAGATCTCCCATGTCAGATCACAATATTCGCTTTGCCGAGTGTAGCACTAGCGCCAAAAGCAATGTTAAATTCCCTTAAAATGGTGAAAGCTGTAACTATATTAATGATGGTACGATACATTACAGAGATAGGGAAAATGACAATTTATTGTACAATATCTTGCAATATTTCTATCAAATGATGATGTGTATAATATTTTTCTGTCTACTAAAAAGAGTTTTTAAGATGAATATTTTGGCTAAATACTTTAAATATCCTGAAAAGCGATAAAATTATCGTTTTTCGTAACCTCGTTATGCACTGTACCATCATTATTGTAGTTCCGATTTTCGCAACCTTATGGAAATTTCACATTCTCTTTTGATGCTAGTTGCTAGGCGAATTCATATGTATCCATATGTCTTCATATATAATTTTCTTATATGATCATATATAAGTATATATAATCTTACATTAAGTCATTTTGACTCTATTGCTTGCACATTTTTTAACGTATACTTATCCATTAAAATGCAACGAACCGTTGAAATACACATTATTATAAACGGTGAATAGGTAATAGGTACACTCGACAGAATAAACATGTGTTCAAATTAGTTTTAATTTTCTTGAAATCCGTCAATGGGTTAGCAAAACTCGAGTATTCGATCCAATGAAATTGCAATATGTTGAAAATATTCAAACCAATTCGATTAGATGTTTGTTCTGTCAAGAGTACATATCTATTTTTTATATTTTTTATATGAATAGAATTAGGTACATTTAATGCCTCCTCCTGTTGGATATAGAGACCAATGCTATTTTTGTAATAGTCAAGTACAAATAATTTTTAACAAAGAATTTGTTTCAAAAACTAAGAATACACAATGATAAATATAATTCATTTAAATAAACCTTATCTAAATTTTATATTTTATCAAACGTAATAATTAAACATAACGATGGTATATAATTGCATATGCATACATTGTAATACTCTGTATTATATTAGATTATATAAAGCTGATGTTACCTTGATCATATCGTTTTCTGAGAATGGCAGCTCTTCTTCGCACGCGTCTGGATTGGGAGACATAGTTGTTGGGTTGTAGTCGAAAAGAGCGACAAACCATCGCGTCCTCTTATTAGCTTGCTGAACCCCGGGTGAGCGATGAGGACCACCTTGGGCCTGTCCCATATGACCCCCTCTGTACATAGGCCCTCTTCCTCTTTGATTACCTTTGCATTCGAAAAAAAAAACATTTCATATTAGCACTATGATTTCTGTTAATTACTCATCACAATAATAAATTAAATGCACGCTTTTTCATTGTGCTTCAAATTTCATTTAGTTGGCTGTTTAGAAAAGTTAACAAAGAAACTTATATATTATACTTAACAAAGAAACTGCTAACTTTGTTTGTTTTTTTTCTTTTACTATTTGAATAATAAATAACAGCTACGTGCATATTATATAAAACCAACGAAATTTTATTTCTAAATGAAATCAATTCATATTTAATTAAAGCTCGAAATCAATTATCAATAATACAAATAATATATTATTATCACTCCTTGGGGATTCTCTGGAAAACTGAAAAGAAAAATTCCGGAACTCCGGTAAAAAGGTTCTTTTGGTATGTAGAATGCTCGTGAATTTTTTCAGTCTGTTTTAAAACCCTTAGGTTTGAAGTTCTTCAAGACTAAATATGAGCATGTTGTCTCTTCTAACATTTTGGAGCAAATTTCAACTTTTATTAATTCAACAAAATTAAATCTTTAAAAAATAGCAAAAAGACTTTATTTTGCAAATTTTTGGAATTTCTCAACAAAATGTTTTTAAGTCCATTTTCGATTAATTAGACCCATTCAAGACCTTAAAATCCTTGAAAAAGTAGTTTTGAGCACTCGAACCATCACCCCAAAAATCACGAAGATAGCTTTTTTCAGTACATACAAAAGTGACCGTTATAGTCGCAAAATGGGCAAATATTTATATAAAAAAATCAAAATAACATGAAATATTGGTTAAAAAGCTATAAAAATGCACATTTTGGCAATATGGTCATATTTAGTTACGAACAACTTTAAACATGTGGGCTATATATGTTTATATTGATTATATTAAACTTCTTTTGTCTCAATTTTCCAAAGAATCACCTACATATATATATCGGTTATTCTCTGGGAAATCGAAAACAATAAAAGAATGTTGTAATTTCGGTAATAATGTTCGTCTTGATATGTAGATGTAGATTCGGTAGTAATGTTCGTGAATTTTTTCAGATTTTTTATAAGTGACTAATATGACCACATTTCCAAAATGTGCATTTTTATAGCTTTTTATTCAATATTTCATGTTATCTTGATTTTTTTATATGAATATTGTCTTTGTCCATTTTGCGACTATGTCAACAAGTGCTACATTAATTCCCTGCCCCCATTCTAGTCCCCCAGCGCGTGGCTCCAGGAGCTAGAGTGAGGTTAGGGAGTAAATAAATAGTAGCACTTTTTTCCTTCTTCGGCGGTGAACGAGTACGAAGTTTACGGTGGGTATGTTAAAAAATCGTATATTGAAAGCGTTAATAAAGTGAGTCAGCGATTGCCAGCGTATGTGGCGCTCTCGCTCCGCTCGGGCGCCGAGCTACACAAAGGCATTTACTGGCTCACTTCATTCCCTAGGTGCATAATATACTATTTTCTCATACCCTGGCGTAAAGTATTGTGTTTATTCCCCGTTTCGAGGGAATGAAACGCCACATTATCTCACGCCTAGGAATTGTAACGCGCATGCACGTCTCTCTTATACCTGGCTAGCGCTGCCTGCGTATTGCTGTCCTCGCTTCGCTTGGGCCGCAAATTACGCAGGCGGCGCTAGTTGTCAGTAAAAGTAGAGACGAGTATACGTTGCAGTTTTTATAAGTCAGGTTATGTGACGTTTTTAACCCTGAAATCCAGCATTAAACACAAACAGCTTTCCACCGGGCATGAGAAAATAGTACATTGTATAACAAGTGTAGTATAGTTACCAATAGCGACCGCGGGCACGTTGGGCAGCGAGGCTGGCAACTATAACCTCACTTGTTTCACACAGTATTACGTAACGCTGTATAGTGCGTTATTTTCATAACGCACACTGTGGAGTGTGTTATAGGAAATAACACTCGTAGTGCATAATTGGCCAGTTATCGAGCGCAAAACCCCCAAGCAATATATCATTTTTTAAGTTCCTATGATAAAATCATATACAGCATGCGGAAGTAATGGGAGCAACTCACTCGCGGGCGTCAATATAGTTTACTCCCTAGGTGCATAATATACTTATCTTCATGATTTTTGGTGCGACGGTTCGAGTGCTCAAAACCACTTTTTCAAGGTGTTTTAAGGTTTTTAATCGGCCTAATCAATTGAAAAGTGCCTTAATCGAGTTTAAAATCATTTTTGTTAAAAAATTCAGTAAATTTGCAAAAGAAAGCTCTTTTTCTATTTTTTAAAAAGATTTAATTTTGTTGAGTAAATAGAGGTTGAAATTTGCTCGGAAATGCCAAAAATGATTTCATACTCATATTCAGCCTTGAACAACTTTAAACCTAAGGATTTAAAAAAATCTGAAAAAAACTCACAAGCATTCGACATACCAAATACAACCTTTTTGTCGGAGTTCCAGAAAAAAATCTTTCTTTGCTCTCAATATCCCTGAGAATCACCCAGATATGTTGATAAATAAGTATAATAATTACTGTCTTTAATAGCAATCAAGGCACCTATGTGATGAAGAATTAATAATTTTACCATTTAAACACATTTAACATGTTTTACTTTTAGGGTAAGTCTTGAATATGAACATATATATTTATGATCTCACTAAAATTTTTTCTTTGAACTAAGATTCTTAAATAAATATAAAAAATAACTGCCACAACAATACATAAAGGACATGTTTCCCTTGCAATTGGTGTTAATCAACTAATATTTTTTTTAACTCAAACTCAATATTTTAAGATTTTGCTCATTCATATTCGTTAAAAATTGGTTCTAAAAACTCGTGGCGTGTGAAGGCTGGCGTTAAACTTTAAGTTTTATAATTTAGAGAATTGAGATCGGCATAAATAAGATTAATGCCCCTATCATATTTCTAAATACTTACTGACTATTATACATTGCCTAAACAAATTTTGTAATTCCTAGGTTCAAGGAAAAGATTCCAGTGAGGCCTTAAACATTACATTTATTATCAACGTATAACTTAGTCTTGCCTACTTAATAAATTAATGAATTTTAATATAACTATTTAAGAAAAAATACCTAAGTATAGTCACACAAAATATGTTACTGTTATTTAATCTTACGTACACCTTAATATAATTTAACATAATAATCGATGATTGATACTGTAAAACTTAAATTTTTGCATAAATATTAACAAATATATTTTAAATATTCTTTTTTAAATTACTATTATTAATAATCACGTTAATATATTCTTAATTCCTACTTATAATTATGTATAAACCATATTCATTTAAAATGTTATATTCATAGCATTAACTAATTATATTGTTTTTGAACAAAAATACATTTTTTTAACTCATGAAATATAATTTGGCAATTCCGTCAATTATCAAAATATATTACATGATTTTAAAAATTTATATAAGTATATAGAAACTATCTTCAGATAAATTACACAAAAATCGCACAAAAGTATATATTATGTATAGCTTGTACAAGCATCATTGTTGTAAAATACACAGAAAGTAATATACATTGTGTATACATACACTTTTACAGAATATGTCTACATTATAAAACAGTTCACAACGACGATATGTTTAAAGGAAGAGTAGAAGAAGATAACATTTATACGATATCATGAAAAATATAGAAAAGTAAAAACATTGAGAATTTAAATAATATGTTTAGAATTTTTATTAAAAAGTACCATAAACCGGAGTGAGTTTGACTGCTAGGGTGACGTCAGTTCAGATTTTTAAATATATGTGAGATATTTAAGTAATGGAATTTTAAATAAAGTACACTTGACGTGGAAAATATCTGGTCGAATGCATTTGAACTTTTTTGAAATACCGTAATTTCATTGGATCGAACGCACATTTTCGCTAACCTCATTGTAGGATTTAAAAAAATTTTAAATGCATTCGACTAGATATTTTCCACGTTGAGTGTACCTGAAGAAGGTATCTTATGCTATTTTACACAGTTTGTTGTAATAAATAATTTAAAAATTGGTCAAAGTCACCCTATTTTACGGTATATCAATTATTAGAATGCAAAATACTAAAAATTTATCGAGGAATTCAATATTTAAAAATTAAAAAAATGAATATTATTTTTAAGATATGAATTTGAATTTTTGTCTGCAATATATACAACAGAACTTGGTTAATGTTATTTTTAACAAGTTTCTTAAAAAAATATGATTTACTGCATACTAATGTAAATGCAGTGTCAATTTTTAAAACGTGAAACATTCTTTTCCGTTTATAAATTTATTTCCTTAAGAAAAATAATAAAATACATATAAGAATAATATTTTGATTTCAAAACCGTTTTAATCAGTGCAAATAACATTTGATATAATGCAAACATATATTGTTCAGTCGCAGATCGTTTTTTATTTATTAGTTGTACAACAATAAAAAACAACAACAATATTTTTTCGTAAGCTCATAGAAGAAATAAGACAGAATGCATAAATCGAAGAATTTCGCATGGAAAAAGTGCAATATAGGAAAGACGAGTAGAAACTTCAGTTATCTTGCAGTAGAAGAACTAGAATACAGTTTTGCCGAGTTCGATTAGAGAAATTGAAATAGCATTAGATTAGAGATTGCTTGTGATGGGTGAAAAATGTCCTGTTCTTTTAGTTTTATATTCGTGAAGATTTACAAAATAAAAAAGTTGCCACAATTTAACACATGTAAAATAATTAAAATTGTAAAATTAATATTTTACAATCTAACCAATTAAAGATTGAAAATCTTGCAATCAGTACTGCGTTAGATTTGCAGGAAGTTTATTAACCTTCTAGTTTACTTAGAAATTTATTTACCGAAGCTTTGTAATAGAGTAACCAAATAAAGCTAACTGCTTTCAAACATAATAAAAACGATACGTATAAAAATACCAAAGAACTAATAATTAATTTTACCGCTACTATACAATAAACATGACATTGTTTTCCCGTAAATGAGCAGCTCTCCCTTGATGGGATCACTATCAATATAATATTCAAGCATATCAGAAAGATTGACGACGAACGGACGTGCTCCAGAACCAGACACTGATGCGGGACGTGTACATAGAGGACTCCGAGGCACTCGGCCACTTGGTGTACCTGATGGCGATTGCTCATAATAGGGCTCTTGGGATTTGGGGCCACTGGCCTGAGATCTGCCGGGCCTGCCGTTGCCACCTTGTTGCTGAGCCTGCCCAGGTCCAGCCTGACTCGGCGGCCCATAGCGCTGTTGCTGCTGTTGCTGTTGCTGCTGCTGCTGCTGCTGCTGCTGTTGATGGTGATGTTGTTGTTGCTGTTGATGCTGCTGCTGTTGCTGATGCTGCATTTGCTGATGCAGCTGTTGCATCTGTTGATTCAGCTGCTGTGTCTGTTGATGCTCCTGTTGGTGTTGCTGGTGTTGGTGTTGACTGGGGCTGCCGTGGTGGGACATGCGACCGCCACCACGTCGTGTGGTGTCCCCCTCCTCTTCGCTGTAGTTAGTCTCGCTCGCCGTGTCTTTCGTGATCTCCGGTACGCCTGCGCGATTCCAATGCAATACAATGCGAATGATCTGACACTTTTTACCTGACTAGCTTTCATGATCACTCATTCATTCGTTGTTTCTTTCTTTCCGCGTTATTCGTATTTTATCGTTTATTTTCCAGTATATGAAGATCGGAGATTCAAGACGACAGACTAAGAGAAACGCGGATGAACCCATTTTATAAAGGGTTCTTGCTTTAGAAGATAAGCCAAGAAGTAGTTAGTATTCATTAAAAGAAATTGGATGCATGTACGTATACAACGTCTGACTCGAGCCAGGGCCGGACTACTGATGTTATACATATATATGAATATAATGTAAAATGTCATTTAGTGAAATGCAATATCTCGGGTTCCTGATTTTTAAACAGTTAAATTTGATTAAAAATAGTTTTAAGAATAAATACAATTGTTAAGCAGAGATGAACTCTAAGCAATGTCGTTGGTCTCATAAGTTCTTTCAAGGGGGCCGTCATGGGCATCCTCCTTTAAAAATAAACATTAAAAGAATAATCATGCCTTGGTTATTATTAATAATTGATATTATACTGTACTAATTAAATTTATCTGATTTATTAATTTCATTTAAAAGAATATTACAACTTATAAAAGTTCTGGAAATATGTAATAAAAAATTTTAAATATAAATGTAATTAAACCTATATGAAACTCTCATATTATAAGTAATTCCAATAATTCTTTTAACTAATATTTAGCATAAGCAATTCAAAAATCTTACTGAATTCTTAAATTGTAGAAGATATAGCAAAGCTCACGTTTTATACAGAAGAGCAAAACTACCATTAAAAGTTTACTACCAGCAAAACTATAATTAAAATTATTAATATTTAAAAGTACTGTTACAATATGTTAGTATAAACCTTCTCCCTCGTTAATTGAATAAATACTTTTAAAAAACATTACTTTTATTTTTACCCTCTGATTCCTATTTTTTTATTAATTTTATCAACCACTATAAATCAAAATCTAATTTTTAATTTTTGAACCCCCAGAAAAAAAAATTTTTACTCGCGCGCTGACCAAAGTTGTATTTTTATTTTCAAATATTCAAAAAAGTAAAAATAAATATATCAGGCTTCTTAATTGATGTAAAAAGTGTCTGAACACAATTAAAAATATTAAGGAAGCTCTTTTAATATTTTTCATTTTTGTTAAAGATAATAAAAACATTTACAACGTTAGAGAGTTAATTCAACTAATAGATTTCTGATTACTTGCAAAAGTAAAAACAGAATTAAAGGATTAAATAAATTAATCACATGACAATTATTTGACATGTATTAAATAGTATCAACCTATGTCATCCAAAATAGATTCTTTTTGAAATTTGGATGCTGAATTATCCTACCATATAAAAATTATTTTAAATACAGAAATGAATATTACATCTAATCATGATAAGTATGAAGTAAAGATAATACTTTTATTTTAACCCTTTCGGTCAATATGATTTTTTTTCAAACTAAACACATCCTTTTTCATTTGCAAAGCCTACTTTTAATTTAGCTTTTGGTTTAAACTATTAGATTTATCTAATCTAATGTAAAAAATAAGCTATTAAAACTTTGGTTTTGTTAAAAGAATTTTATTATAAAAAGTTACTTATATCTTCAAAATGGAAAAACTGTTTGGAATTTGTTGAGTCTTTGGTTGAAAAAAAAATATTGTTTTTGTTATTAATTCCGTTTAGAAACTAAATTTTTTATATCTTCATAAAAGTAGATTATCAAGTTCAATATCGGCTCTAGTGACTAAATACATTAATTATTAGAATTTCCAAAAATGGCATACTGTCCAAAAATACTGAAATTTATCCTTCTCTTTAAACCAATACAACTCGCGGCTTATATGGGCTACCAGATGAAACCTTACAATAAAATTCTAATTTAAACATGTACTTTCAACTTACCAAAAAACCAATACTTAGTTCCACGAATAAATAATCATGACCAAAAAGTCAATTAAAATAATATGATTTCCGGAAAAGAATAATATTATTAGCTGCCTATTAATGGAAATAAAAAGAATACTATCAAAGTCAGCATTCGGTGCATTCAGTATCTGGATCATCAATCTTATTAAGGCTTTGTGAAAAAGGGGGGGGGGGTTAAGATTTTTATTCCAAAGTTATGTTATTTTAGTAAAAAGTTGGTAATTCTACTTAAGATCATAATTCTACAAACTTTTAAGCTAGAAAAGTAATCGAACAATAAAATAAAAATAGACGAAAACAGATTTAATTTGAGCTTTATGGGGACGGAAATGCTTGAACATTCAAGGAGTTTCAACTCTACTAACCCATTTCTTTCCAAGCGGCCATTTTATAGTCGATTGGTTTTTTGCCTAAAACCGCCATTTTGAAATTTCCCAACGGAAATTTCTAAATTCTGACTTCAGAATCGGAAAGAGCGGACAATTTTACTTCAGAAAAGTGCTATTGGTTACTATTATTTTTTTTTCGACAATTTTCTAGGCAAAAAACCAATCGACTATAAAATGGCCGCGTGGGAAGAAATGGGTTAAATTCAGTGATTTTTTTTATAACTTTGGAATTAATTAATATTTTATATGAAATGCAGCTTAAATTAAAGATCTTTCCGTGTAATATTTTTTTCTTTTTGGACGAATTTACTAGCGAAAAACTTGTAGAGTAATGATCAAGATCAAACTCCTGGTGCAATGGTACATTTTTTGGTACCAGAAAATATCTTTCAAAACCTCATCAAGATTGACTCAGAATGATCTCTTTGTAAGTGTTAGGATCGAATTGAGAATTCAAATGATACAATTTTAAGCTACAATTAATACTGAGAAAATACCTAGTATCAAATTTAATATTTTGAATAATTCAACTTTATGGCTTTGAATAAATAAAATAGTGAATTTAAAATGTATTAACTTCACTAAGCGCAGCATAGTATTGCTTGAGTAGCACTTTACAATCATCTCAGCCAAGAAAACAATCTAATTGTTTTCTAAATGTACATAAATACTAAAAATGTATATAAATAAAAAGGCATAAATACAAGTTAATTGAAATTGCCGCAGCAAATAAGCTATAGAGCATATAATATCGAGGTTGTGCTAAAAGCAAAATGCTATTGGCCACTCACCTATCTGGGAGATGCTCTGGCCTGGGTAAATCTCCTTGTCAGATAGGTTCTCGTCAGTCTCAATGATGACCTGCCCGTGAGCGTCGACTCGCGTCCCGTGTCGCCTCATGTGAGCAGGTAGCTGGGGATTCGGATACCTCTGGCCCGCGATGCCGACCCCGACGTTGCCGGCCATCCTCTGCTGGTTCGGATCGACCATCACACCCGTTGGGACCATCACCATGCCCGACTGGTCCTGCATCTGAGGGTGCATCTGGTGCGACGGGTCAGCCGGCAAATGCACCTGCTGATGCTGCATCTGAACTGGACCACCTGTTTCGTGAATGACGAGTGCGATTAATTATGGAAGGTTATTGGTTCATTACTAAAGTGTAAGACAAAATTTAAAATATATAACAAAATAATTATGCTGATAGTCCTATATGAATGAGAAATGCAAACGTATGAAAGTAGTAGTATGCAAGTAAATTCAAACTAATTGAGGATAGAGTCCTAAAAAATTTATCGTGGAGTGAAGAATTTTGTACAATCAGGGAGTATACACTCTAAACCTAAAAGAATAAAAATTGACGTTAGGAAGAATAAAAGGAGCATTTTATTCTTTTAGAAAAGTATAAAAGTGTGATTTGATTCTTTAGAGAATTTGACAATGACTTTAAAAGATTAAATTGTACAATTTATTATTTTGTAAAGAATAAAGTTTAGCTTTTATTCTTTTAAAAGAGTAAATGTTGAATTTTATTCTTTACAAAAGTATAATGTTAAGAAAATATTCTTTATAAAAGAATAAATTACCACCCCGCTATTTTAAAAGAATAAATAACGGATTTTATAATTTACGAAAAGAATAAACAGAAGATATTATTCTTTATTTAAGATATATAAATATATATATAAGAACACATATTTTGTAGTTCTACTGCTGTACTAACCATCAACTACTTAGAGATTACTTTTAACCTAAAAAAAATTATGACACTCGCTGATCACCTCAGTCGGAGTAATTCCACTAAAAAGTCGTATCTAAAAAACTAAAAGACCTTGACACTTAAAATTTAGTCTCATAGTTTATTAGGCCTAAAGAAGAAGAAAAAAATACTTCCAAAGTCTTAAATAATCTTTTTTCCATTTTGTCAAAAAAAATCTTATTCACAAAATAACACATAAGTATCTAAAATCACGTAGCTGTTAAATCTGTTGTAAAACTTTTAGCAGAGTGATTATTTGATTAAATCATGTAATATCGTACTTCAAACAAATAAAATAAGCCTTATTTACTTAACAGTTCTAATAAAAACTGTAGAAACTTGTTCAACCAAAAAAAAATTATCATACTCGTTGATTACCTCAGTCGGAGTAATTCAACCAAAAAGTCATATCTAGACAACTAAAAGATCTAGACACTCCAAATTTTGTATCATAGTTTATAAGGCTCAAAGAAGAAGGAGAAAAATATTTCCAAGGCCTTAGATAATCTTATTTCAATTTTATGAAAAAGAGTCTTATACACAAAATAACATATATATTTACCTATATATGTATACCTATATATATCAAATGGTTCAATCACCTCTAAACTTAAAAGGGAGTAATTAATCATTTGAAACATTTAATTTTTAACTTTGTTTTTATTGTATGTTGAGGTAAAACTAACTTATATACAAAATTAGAAGTCTTTAAATCTTATACTTTATGAAAAAGTCATTTTATGGTAATTCTTGTTTCACTGACACTTGGATTTTGAAATTACATGTATACTTTCTTACTCGCTAGAGTAACCAAGGGTCGTGTGCAGTTCCAAGCAAGTTTTTATTATATGTTGAAGTGGAACTAACTAACATATAAAATTTGAAGTCTCAAACTCTGTTGGTTCAAGAGAAACGCTACTTTAAAGAAAATTTTAAGTTTCCGTTACCTCAATTTCAAACATTATTTTCTGGGTTAAACAAATTTCTGCAGTCTTCATTAAAACTATAGAGTTAATATGGTTTATTTAAGTTGATTAAAGTGAAAAATTATATATATATATGTATATGTATATACATATATATATATATATATATATATATATATATATATATATATATATATATATATATGTGTGTGTGTGTGTGTGCATATATACATATATAGGTATACATATATGCTATTTTGTGTATAAGACTTTTTTTGATAAAATTGAAATAAGATTATCTAAGACCTTGGAAATATTTTTCTTCTTCTTTGAGCCTAATAAACTGTGACACAAAATTTGGAGTGTCAAGGTCTTTTAGTTTTAGAGATACGACTTTTTGGTGGAATTACTCCGACTGAGGTGATCAGCGAGTGTCATAATTTTTTTTACGTTAAAAGTAATCTCTAAGGATTTGATGGTTAGTACAGCAGTAGAACTACAAAATAGGTGTTCTTATATATAATGTTGTGACCGAGCTCGAACGTTGCGCGATTGGAACACCGAGAATCGCGCATAGCAACCCCTAGCAACGAGATCAACGACGTCGCGGATGTTATTGTTTATGTTCAGTCTGATTCTGACAGCTGTTGAGAATAGTTGTGTTTACGTTCGAATAAAGAGTCCGAGTTCTAGTGTGCTTTTCTATAAATACGTGTTGTCATTCTCATTACCCGAACCCGATCATAGCATTTTGGGGGCTCGTCCGGGATAGTGTTTTCGAAAAAGTGATTTAGTGGAAAGTTTATGCTTTTTACGTTCCGGCAAGATGTCAGTAGTATCAAGAACACCAGTTCCATCCCCGAGAACTCTTTCAACTGAGCAGCCTCAACCGTCTCTCACTGCAGCGAATTTGGAGATAACAAGCTTGAAGAGACGTGTAGAGGAAATTACTCAAGAACTCCATCAATGCAACGAGGATGCATTGAATTTACAAAGGGAACTCCATGTTCGAGATTCGGAATTGTTGGATGCTCGTCATCACAATGAGGAACTTGAAGCACAAGTTAGGCTACTGAGGGATCAACAAGTTCGAAGAGAACTATTCGGTGACCGAGAGCAGAGGGAGAGGACTGACTTGAACCAAGAGATATCGAGACTTCGGACCCTGAATAACACACTGCTGGCAGAACAGCGAGAACAGCAATGCCAAATTAATCAGCTAAGTCGTTTACAGAATAGAGATATACATTCACATACAACAGAAACAGAGAATGCTAGAATCAATGACAGTGGGTTATCTTTAAATCACAATAGACTTGGGTTAGGAACTTCTGTTATTGATCCTTCGATTACTGATACTCGTGGTTTAGGTTCAAATGTAGATAATTCTGTTTTACCGAACACTAGACCTATCCACTCGGGAACGGATTTGGTTTTTAAATTGAAAGATGATGATTACGATGAATCATCACCTCTTCGTGAATTTTTGGTTCAATTTCAAGTCATCGCTAGAGCAAACAATTGGACACCTGCAAATAAATCAGCAGCTTTTATTTCTTTTTTGAAAGGAAGAGAAAAATCAATTCTCGTTGAATCTGATTCAACTGCGTCAAATTTTGATGATTTAGTTTCCCGTCTTGAACTTCGTTTTGGTGATAAACCTGGACGAGCCCCCAAAATGTTATGATCGGGTTCGGGTAATGAGAATGACAACGCGTATTTATAGAAAAGCACACTTGAACTCGGACTCTTTATTCGAACGTAAACACAACTATTCTCAACAGCTGTCAGAATCAGACTGAACATAAACAATAACATCCGCGACGTCGTTGATCTCGTTGCTAGGGGTTGCTATGCGCGATTCTCCGTGTTCGAATCGCACAACCTTCGAGCTCGGTCACAACATTACATACATATATATATATATATATATATATATATATATATATATATATATATATATATATATATATTTATATATTTATTTATATATCTTAAATAAAGAATAATATCTTCTGTTTATTATTTTCGTAAAGAATACAATCCGTTATTTATTCTTTTAAAATAGCGGGGTGGTAATTTATTCTTTTATAAAGAATATTTTCTTAACATTATACTTTTGTAAAGAATAAAATTCAACATTTACTCTTTTAAAAGAATAAAAGATGAACTTTATTCTTTACAAAAGAGTAAATTGTACAATTTATCTTTTAAACTCATTGTCAAATTCTCTAAAGAATAAAATCACACATTTATACTTTTCTAAAAGAATAAAATGCTCTTTTTATTCTTCCTAATGTCAAATTTTATTCTTTTAGGTTTACAGTGTACGAATTATATGGTAATCCAAATATGTACATACCTATAAATTTAATATAAACATTTTAAATAATAATAGTAGTATAAAAAAATGTAGTCATTAAGAAGCTTTTGAATCTCATTATATTTCCCGTTAATAAAACAACACATAGAACAAATAAATTAAAAATAATATATTATTTTCAAGGATCGTAACTATATGACCTGATAATCTTTTAACAATATTGGTACACAATGAATAAGAATAGTCAGACATTTAAATATATTTTATATTATGAAATAGGAATGTAACTGGTATTATACATTTTTCATTAAAAAGAATATAAAAAAAAATAATATGCTTCAAGACGTCTAGTTGACAGATTTAACCAAGCTTTATTCCATATCCTTTAAAGCCAGACAACCGTGATTCGAGCGTATAATAACCTATTTCATTTCTTGTTTCAAGGGGATATCTTTTCTCTCTTGGGAAGACAAGTGATTTGCGAAATACCGAGCTTAGTAATGGAGCTTTGTAACTTTGTACGCAGCTGTTTCACTTTGAAACAAGGATAACAAACAACGGGTCTTTAAATATCTAGAAAATAATTTTGCTCTTTAAAATTTCTCAAAGTTTATATATTCTTACTGATTTAAAAATGCAGTTTTTTAAACTTAAATATAATATTATGTATTTGAAAACCACATAAAAATAAATTTTAAGTTATTGAATTGCGGAACTCCTTTCTCTCTAAGATTCTATTCATGAAGAATACAATGAATAAATTTTCAAAATATTGATTGATACAAAACTCTATTTCTCTGTTTTCAATAAAAAAAGAAAGTAATTTAAATTCTTTTTCCGGTCGTGAGTAGTTCGCTTCATCGCTCGATCTCCCCTAAACTCGCTATGCCATCTCGACGGGGTGAAAGCATTGATAAAGTATATATATGGGGAGCGGAAATGAGAACAGCGCGCGCGTGCCTCACACTCTCTCGCTCTACTGGCGCTGTTAGCTGCTGCGTGACTGCGTCACGAGATTAATTCCTCGATGAGCTAGTGAGCCTTTTAACGAAGTAGCCGGGCATAGCGCGTGTTCATATACTAGCGATATAAGATTTTTTCCCATGGAATGACTGGCTCACTTTCTCTCCTCGAACTATTATATTAAGCTCTACTTTCGATCTTTAGCCTGACTATTTTACTTTCTCGTAATTCAGTTGTATTATTGTTATCAATGTAATTTGAGGTGATAAACACTCGATGGGAGTGTAAGATTTATGAGTGTTCGTGTTCGTCCTGAAGTCAGCGTATTATATACTAGGCCAGTCAAATTAGGTTTTTTCGCTGCAAAATTTCGGATAGCAATTTTATTGTTGGAAATGGTCAGGAACAGTATGTAGAAGAATAATATTTGCAAGAAAGCCACCAATTTTGTACGCTAACTTTTTTATAAACAATTAAAGTTCGATTTCGGCACTTTTTTTCACATTTCTTTTATCTATATTTATCTACATAAAAGTCAGCGAGAGCACCCTTCTAAGTCTATTAGTTTACTTGCAAATTGGAAAAAATCACAAAATTCGTCAGAATCGAAAATTGTTAATAACTTTTGAAAAAATTACTTTATTACATTGATACTTTAGGAAAATGTACTACTCTATAGTCCAAAATAGCATACCAAATTTCAAGCTTCTATCAATTACAATTTTTGTTTCATAAATTTCTATATTTCTAAATTTGTTTTTTTCACAATACGATTTCGATGTGAAAAAATTATTGAGATTATGTGCCGTGGCTTGAGATTAAAGTGAAAGAGTTATATTTCAATAAACTTTTTAGAAAACCACGAAATTTTAATTAGAAGAACCCCTGGATGCTAATGTTTATAAGGTGCCTAATTAACTTTTCTCTCGAAGACAAGATTTAAGTCCAATCAAAATCGAATAAAGTCCATTGAAAGGTCTGATTTTTATCTAATAAAAAAAAAAGACGTTTGTCTACGAGCATTAGGAGCCAAGTTACGTTCCTTTTTATAGCAAGCCGTTGCTCCGTAAATAAACAAGCTATCGTCATGTTTGAAATCGGAAAATGCAGTTAAAGACTTGTAGTTTATGCATAATTATCAGTTGTTGCTCTCATATGGATTTTCAATTGTGAGAACTATAACGGAAAAAAGTGATCAGACAGTTACGCGCGACGGCGCCGTAGGAGACGAAGTGGGAGTGGGCTCGCGCGTTGACAGCTCAACACTGAAAAGTAAGTTTCAAATCAGGACGTTCGGAAAAAAATGGCGTAATTTAGCAAAAAATGCTTCTTTCTTACTCTTTCTTTTTTTAATTTGGGTAGCGTAACTAAAAAATAACTTTAGCGTCGTCAGATATTAGATTTGAATTTATTTAAACAATCAAAAATTAGTACTTTTCCATTTTTCATGTTCGCCTGCAATTTTTTTTTATTTTAATATAGTTATTACATGTAAATTAATTGGAGATAAGGATTTGAATAACTAACGATTTATTTAAAAAATTTGCATTTATTTTAATATAAAAAAATAATTATATACAAAAACTTTTTTATATATCTAACATAGTCGCTGTCTTTTTGAACGTCTTGAGGTCGAAGGTGGAGATTGCATCTTTTTATTTACAGCGGCGATACTTCTTTCCCTATTGCAGGTGGCATAGCAACTATTATGTAGAGTGATCGACGTCAAGTTTTTCATGCTCTTATGCTTTCCATCCTTTCTTCATAAACTAGATTGCATAAGAGTTTTTATGCCACCAGCTTTAAAAGTTTTTAAAGATTGATCCTCCAACAAATCCAAGTCACAAATTATGCACTTCAATGTGGCCATTGTGCTTCAAATTTATTTGTAAAACACAATTACAATAAGACGATTAATACACTGGGATAACTTACAATAGTCGTACAAATTTTAATACAATTTAAAACTGAATGTTGAATCAATTAAATTTTATAAATACGTAAAATACAAATGAAAATAACTTCATAAAAAAATTAATGTAAAATAAAAATCTGAATTAACAATTTTACTTTTAATATTGATTTGTACTTTGCTTGAAATTGATTTAACTATAAAAAATAAACATGCGAAATTAGTACATTAAATAAAATGTATAACAAGAAATTTGCTATTGTATATTAATAAAGATAATATTGTATTAATAATTATTACTTACGTTACTTGTTGAAAAATACAGCAAATAAAAGTGATGTATTGGTCTTTAGAAGAAATCTTCACAGCACACAAATTCACTTTATTGAAAAATATAGAAATTAACACTTGAAATTGCAATATAGATATTTGAAGAAATATTCACAACACGAAAATTCACTGCTCCTTGCTTCAACACTACGCTACAACTGACGAAAATCGTCTTTGCTATGCTGTTGACCCTGCAGAATTTTTATACCTGGGCTCCTTGTACCCCCACTATACTACCATATTGCTTTGTATACGGAGCAGATGTTCACAAATATTACTTCCAGGAAAGTAGTACATTCAGTCGGATCCCGGGACTGGGACTTTTGGCGTCATGGGTGGACCCGTCTGGAATTTCATAGCCCTTACGACGTTGACACAATCATAAAAGTCCTGACAGGAGCCTGTCTATGGTCATTAAGGTGACTGTGTACACTTAATGTCGTGTGGGCGTGTAATGATGGGTGGAGCACCTCGGTGCCAATTTATATACCTTCAATAAGTAAACTGTACAAATAATATTTAAGTAGTTGATATCAACACGATTGAATTATGATTGTCTATTATCAAAATAATGCATATTTAAAAATCACAGAAGACTTTTTGATTATATTTATCAATTTTTAAAGACTAAAAATTATTATTTTACGAATTTTGTATTACCTCATAACAACACTATTTTATATCATTTTCAGTGAATAACATAATAAAAATAGTCTGTAGATACATTAATATTGATAATAATTATTTTTCGTATAAAATGGAATATTGTGTAAATTAATAAAATTTAACAATTGCAATAAATAAAAAAAATTGCACGTGAACATGAAAAATTGAAAAGGACTAATTTTTTATTGTTTAAATAAATTCAAATCTAATATCTGACGACGCTAAAGTTATTTTTTAGTTACGCTACCCCAAATTAAAAAAAGAAAGAGCAAGAGAGAAGCATTTTTGGCTAAATTACGCCATTTTTTTCGAAACGTCCTGATTTGAAACTTACTTTTCAGTGTTGAGCTGTCAACCATGCCGTCTCCCATGGCGCCGTCGCGCGTAACTGTCCGATCACTTATTTCTGTTATAGTTCTCACAATTGAAAATCCATATGAGAGCAACAACTGATAATTATGTATAAACTACAAGTCTTTAACTGCATTTCCGATTTCATGACGATATCTTGTTTATTTACGGAGCAACAGCTTGCTATAAAAAGAAACGTAACTTGGCTCCTAATGCTCGTAGACAAACGACTTTTTTTTTAAATTAGATAAAAATCAGTACTTTTCAATGGACTTTATTCGATTTTGATTGGACTTAAATCTTGTCTTCGAGAAAAAAGTTAATTAGGCACCTTATAAACATTAGCATCCAGGGGCTCTTCTAATTAAAATTTCGTGGTTTTCTAAAAAGTTTATTGAAATATAACTCTTTCACTTCAATCTCAAGCCACGGCGCATAATCTCAATAATTTTTTCACATCGAAATCGTATTGTGAAAAAAACAAATTTAGAAATATAGAAATTTATGAAACAAAAACTATAATTAGATAGATAGATATACGATTTATTTGTCATTTTTGGCAAAAATACATTACATAAAAATTGTTATTTTGTCATTACATTAAAGTCTTTTCACTATCACAGGTCGTCAGTATATAAATATAAGAAAAATTGTTGCACAATTCGTCATTATCTAATATCGCAGTTTGTCTATATCACAGTTTCATAACAATTTCTGAAAGTTTACTCATTCTTGCATACACGTACATCCATCACGTCACGATTTAAAAACAATTACAATTCAGCTGATACATACACTCATCACACACGCAGATAAATTTACTCACTCTTTATTAAAATATACTACTTATATTTTGTACATTATAACATATTTCACGACTAAAAATACAAAACACGGGAGAACGGCTAAATTAAAATAAAAATAAAAATAAAAATAAATAAATAAATAAATAAATAAATAAATAAATAAATAAATAAATAAATAAATAAATAAATAAATAAATAAATAAATAAATAAATAAATAAATAAATAAATAAATAAATAAATAAATAAATAAATAAATAAATAAATAATAAAATAAATAAATAAATAAATAAATAAATAAATAAATAAATAAATAAATAAATAAATAAATAAATAAATAAATAAATAAATAAATAAATAAATAAATAAATAAATAAATAAATAAATAAATAAATAAATAAATAAATAAATAAATAAATAAATAAATAAATAAATAAATAAATAAATAAATAAATAAATAAATAAATAAATAAATAAATAAATAAATAAATAAATAAATAAATAAATAAATAAATAAATAAATAAATAAATAAATAAATAAATAAATAAATAAATAAATAAATAAATAAATAAATAAATAAATAAATAAATAAATAAATAAATAAATAAATAAATAAATAAATAAATAAATAAATAAATAAATAAATAAATAAATAAATAAATAAATAAATAAATAAATAAATAAATAAATAAATAAATAAATAAATAAATAAATAAATAAATAAATAAATAAATAAATAAATAAATAAATAAATAAATAATAAAATAAATAAATAAATAAATAAATAAATAAATAAATAAATAAATAAATAAATAAATAAATAAATAAATAAATAAATAAATAAATAAATAAATAATAAAATAAATAAATAAATAAATAAATAAATAAATAAATAAATAAATAAATAAATAAATAAATAAATAAATAAATAAATAAATAAATAAATAAATAAATAAATAAATAAATAAATAAATAAATAAATAAATAAATAAATAAATAAATAAATAAATAAATAAATAAATAAATAAATAAATAAATAAATAAATAAATAAATAAATAAATAAATAAATAAATAAATAAATAAATAAATAAATAAATAAATAAATAAATAAATAAATAAATAAATAAATAAATAAATAAATAAATAAATAAATAAATAAATAAATAAATAAATAAATAAATAAATAAATAAATAAATAAATAAATAAATAAATAAATAAATAAATAAATAAATAAATAAATAAATAAATAAATAAATAAATAAATAAATAAATAAATAAATAAATAAATAAATAAATAAATAAATAAATAAATAAATAAATAAATAAATAAATAAATAAATAAATAAATAAATAAATAAATAAATAAATAAATAAATAAATAAATAAATAAATAAATAAATAAATAAATAAATAAATAAATAAATAAATAAATAAATAAATAAATAAATAAATAAATAAATAAATAAATAAATAAATAAATAAATAAATAAATAAATAAATAAATAAATAAATAAATAAACAAATAAATAAATAAATAAATACATAAATAAATAACTACCCATGTATTACTCTGTCGTCATGAAAAAATGTCAAATTAATCACCGTGCAGTTGCCTGAGGTGCCTGCCTAACGCCGTTTTAAATTTACATAAGGGCGGCAGATACCTCACACTGCAGGGGAGGGAGTTCCAGAATCGCGAGCCTTGGGCTCTAAACGAGTAGAGACCTTTATCAGTCCGCGGTCCCGGAACCGAGAGCTCTTTCACACCACTCCTACTGGAAGTCCTAGCTGTGTTTTTACCAAAGAGAGCCGTAAGATACGGAGGTTGTCCCATATTTATTGCCCTATACAATAATAACCCCGCAAAGTACGCTCTTCTTTCCATTACTGTAAGCAAGCCAAGATATTTCCTATGAGAAGTGATGTGCTCATCCCTTCTAACACCACATATGTATCTCACACATGAATTTTGAAGTCGTTGCAACTTCGTCTCGAGCTCATCAGACACATCAAGGTGAACCACGGAACAATAATCTAAATGTGGCACTACCAGCGCGCATGCAAGCTGCTTTCTCAACGCCTGAGTTGTGCATGAACTAAAAAATCGTAGGCTGTAAAGAGCACGATTTACCTTGTTTCCAACTGCATCAACCTGAAGCTTCCACGTGAGTTTAGAGTCCATGACAACACCAAGGTTTGTGACCGAGTCAGAGAACGGCACATGTACACCTTCCTGAAACTCAATGCCGGGCAAACCAAGATCCTGCATTCGATTGATGTTGTGCTCGGAGCCGAAAATGATCGCTTTTGTTTTGCCGACATAGAATCGCAGTCCGGGTGCTTCGGCCCACTCTGACCCGCGCAACAGCCGACATTCGTCTGATACCCACATGAAGATCTCGCCATGTCACTTGAGTGTAAGTTTGCAAGTCGTCCGCGTATAGCAAGTGTTTAACATCACCACCAGTCAGTACGTCTTGTAAGTCATTGATATAAAGACTGAATAGCAAGGGCCCCAGGACTGAACCCTGTGGCACACCTAGATTGGTGGTTAGCCAATCAGATTCCCCATTGTTGTCAGTTATGACTTTTTGCCTGCAACCGAAAATGTATGATTTGATCCACAGAAGAACACTCCTGGAAAAACTCATGCGTATCAGCTTGCGAAGTAATTTAGATGGTGATAAAGTGTCAAACGCCTTACTAAAGTCGAACAGTAGCAGTATAGTCATTAGTTTCTTATTGTCGTTAATCCCAGTTCGTATGTCCTCGGTTAGTTTTAGTAGAGCTGTCTGGGTGCTGTGATGCTGTCTGAAACCGGTTTGCAGAGGATCCAGGATCTTTTTGGATCTTAAGAAATCGGTAATCTCGTCGTGTACTATCTTCTCCAGCACCTTGGAGAGAAAGCTCAATAGTGCTATTGGGCGAAAATCTGATAGAGTAGATGGCACTGAAACCTTTTTTAGAGGCACCAAGTGAGCCCCCCTTCAAGCCCCAGGGAAGACACCACCAGACAAAGAGGAGTTGAAGAACCTCGCTATATGATGACTTACATACGGGAGAGCCTTAGCTACAACGCTTTGGGGAATACCGTCCTCACCCCTATCCTGCGACGAGAAATGAGCAACAGCCAGGACTACGTCCGTTACTGTAACGTCTTTGAAAACAAAGCCGTCGTCACTGGCCGAGTCCAAGATGCTACCCAAATCAACGTCACCTTCACTCTGGGAGACCGATACCCCCGCAAAGTGCGAGTTCAGCTCACCCGGCGAGAAGCCATGCAACCCCCCTCCCCGTGCCCTTGGCAGGAGCCCCAAGCCCTTTAGTTCTTTCCAAATATCCTTCTTATTTTCTAGGGCTTCAAAAATCTTATTCTGCATGTAAGTCTCCCGCGCGATTTTCATGTGTTGTTCTGCTTCGACCGTGAGAGACCGGTACTCCTGCCAAAGATTACCGTTTTTTGTGCGCTGAAGTCGTCTACGTACGGCGTCACGTTTTTTTATTATGTGCGCCAGATCTGCGTCAATCCATGAGGGATTAGCTTTATTTTTTGGTGTAAATTGCTTCAGTGGAGCGAGTTCATCTATTGCCCCCATGAGATTGGCGCTGAGCTGTCCCAATAAATCGTCCATATCGTTGTTGTCCAAGCAATCAAACGCCGCCCAGTCACATTTACTCAGGTAAGATAGAAGATCTTCCTATTCTATTGTTTTAAAGTCTCTGTAACTGAAAGTGTCGGTGATGGGGCTATTGTTTAATTTAAAATCTATTTCAACGTCTATAAGTGTGTGATTGCTGGCAAAGGGCGCCGCCTGATTGCTGGCATTCAGCACCACGTCGTTGTCATCTGTCATAACGACATCAATCCACGTGTAAGACCCCTCGAGGTGATGAGCCGTACCATGCTCTATTATTTTTAGATCTAAATCGTCGGCTAATCGCCTAACGAATCTTGCATCAGCCGACGTCTTCAACAGGTTCACATTCAGATCACCCATCAAGATTTTATGGCTATAGTCCTGCGTGTATGTAGCTAGCTTATCAATTAGGTCAGAATTTTGCAGAAATGGTACATGCGGTGGCCTATAAATTAGAGCAACGAATACGGGGGGAAGGTCGCCCTGTTGCACACTACACATAATATATTCAGGAATGTTCGGCGTACCATCCTGGGTGGTACGTGAGCGGCTAAGTATGGTAACCTTAAAACAATTGTGTACATACAGGACTAACCCACCCCAAAATTTATTCCTATCTAATCTTAAAATTGAATAGCCCTTGATCTGAATGCGATTGTCGTCAATGTTTTGAGCAAGGTGCGTCTCAGCAATTTCAAAAAGGTGGTAGGAGGGACCAGATAGAAGGTGTTGACGGAGTGTATCAATGTGACAATCTAGAGAGGTCACATTGATAAATCCTGCTCTCACTCCCCTACAGTGCACCCCCCCCCCCCCTCCAGGAGTATTCGCCGATAGTCATTCATTTGCGACAGCCTTCGTTTGATTATTTGTTTGAATGGCCAACTTATCTTTTTCATTTGTATTTGCGTTTTCTTTTTTTATGTGTATCTAATGCAATTTGTGGAGTTTCATACGAGCATGAAATTGCTTGGAGGTCTGCCGCTGTTAAAAATTCGTGGGAGACATCGCCATCCCGCATCTTGACCAGGAAACGCCCCCCCCCCCCCCCCCCCCCTATGCCAGACATATTTAAATTTGAGCCTCATCGCAAGGGCTTTGAGGCTTCTAAATTTATTAAATGTTTCCCTTGGTAGATGTTCATTTATAAAAATTTTACTATTTAATATTGCATCACTAGTCTCCTGGTCAAGTGCCGAGATGTCGATATCTTTAGTGTGAAAACCTGTTATAAACTTTTTTTGTCGCATGATTTTATCTCCTAACACACTGCTGGAGAGGGTAACAACCCACGGTTATCGTCTGCGCTCGTTAGTTACCTCGGCTGATGTCACCGAAAGCGACTCATCTGATCGCAGCAGGCGGGTATTTACTATATCCGTTTTCTGTATTGATGGGAGGACACGACGCAGTATAGCATGGACCACATCAACACGCTTAGTGCTGTTACCGTCAAAAACATTCGAAATTATTAAGTCATTATTGCAATTTGTATTATTATTAGTTTGTATTGTCCTCCCACCTACCATTTTAACCCGCGTGCTTCATTCAGATGACGTCGACGCCGTATCTTGCAGTGTATCGTTGCTTTCGTCATTCAAATTATTATCGATATTATATATATTATTATGATTATTTACATTATTACTAAGTACACTATTTATCTTATCATTACTATTTCTATTTCTAATACTGTGCGGTGAAAAAGTTGTATTTGCCTTACTGGTAGGCAGGCCAATTTGGTAATTTTCAATTTTACTTAAAAATTCTTGAATTTTATGTTGAATGATTTTCAAAGTTTTCTCTATATTATTATTATTATTTATTGCAGTTTCATGATTGTTATTGCTTGCGGTCTCGTGTGCAATAATTTTTCCTATGTCCTTTAATATGTCGGAGTTGTCATTTTAAATTTTATTAACTTTATCAATTATTATTTTAAGGTCATTATCGTATTTCTTTGTCTCACTATTAATTTTGACTAGGTTTTTCATTTCAAAATTAGATTGCTCAATGTTACTCTTTCTATAATTGCATTGTAATTAACTTCGATCTTATTCAACACATTATTTGTTATATTTTGACACGTTTCGTATAGCTGTTTGTTTTGAATTTTTAAATCATTAATTTCATGACAAAGCACTTGCTTTTCATTTAACATCTCCTCCAGCTGGGAGTGTTGTTTTAACATCTTATCCTCTATTTTCTGCATTTTGGACTCAATTGTCAGTGCTAGAGTATGTATTGCTGGTAACGAATCTAGCCTTTTAACAATTGTATCCAATCTGCTTTCAAGAGAGGACGAATGTCTAGTAAGTGCATTGTCTATGTTTCGAGACGTCGAATTGGCGTACTCTACCAAGCAGGAGACTGTCGTCCCTTTTTTAAAGGTAGTAGAGTCTAACATACGTATTACCGACGCATTAACATCATTTACGCTGATGAAATTACTTGTTTGTACCGTGGATTTACATCTAGGAGATAGTTTGTTGTCCGTGGTAGACGTCGAAGGCGTCGAATCTGCCCCGGGGAGAGCGATGTCGTCTTTATATAGAAGCTTGAGATTTGTCATGCTATTTTGGACTATAGAGTAGTACATTTTCCTAAAGTATCAATGTAATAAAGTAATTTTTTCAAAAGTTATTAACAATTTTCAATTTTGACGAATTTTGTGATGTTTTCCAATTTGCAAGTAAACTAATAGACTTAGTGGGGTGCTCTCGCTGACTTTTATGTAGATATTTGAATAATGAACAACTTTTACTGGAAACTATTTCCGCTAAAATCAATACTTTTCAAACCGCAGAGGGAAATCTGCAAAAAGTGCCGAAATCGAACTTTAATTGTTTATACAAAAGTTAGCGTACAAAATTGGTGGCTTTCTTGCAAATATTATTGTTCTACATACTGTTCCTGACCATTTCCAACAATAAAATTGCTATCAGGAATTTTTGCAGAAAACGGGGTCTCCAGAGGCTAATTTGACTGGTCTATACGTACAAATAGCGTTGTAATATTATATTGAAAATAGAATTAATAAGTTAAACAAATTTATCAATATAAAATGAAAATATTACGAAGTAGTAAATCGCACTTGATTATTGTAATAGTATATTATGCACCTAGGGACTAAAGTGAACCATTAAATGCCTGCTTGTGGTTTGGCGTCCGAGTAGAGCGAATGAATCATACACGCTGACAATCGCTGGCTCACTTTATTCACACGTGCAATATACTTTTTTTTTAATGTACCTACCAAAAAGTTCGTACTCATTCACCCCCGAACAGGAAAAATAGTGCGACATATTAATTTCCTAACCTCACGCTAGTTTCCGTCGCCACGGCGTGGCGAGGGCACATGCGCGTCCCGGCGGGGACTAGAGTGGGGATAAGGATTTAATGTAGCGCTTTTTTCCCGGCTCGGCTGGGAAAAAGTACGTACTTTATGGCTGGGTGTGTTAAAAACGATTTAATACCATTTTTGGTAGTATATACACTTAATTAAGGGGAGGCGTCGGTGAAATTCCAGCCTAATATTAGTTAAATACAATTCTTTTAACATAGTTCTTAACGACAAATCATATAGCGTATTAAAAAACAACATTTTTTTGAATTTTTTCTCGATCTAAAAAACATCGAGATAATTCTATACGATAAGACAAAGTCGAGCTCTCCAGCAAGCACTAACACTGAATCTCCTATAGTTTTGAGTATTTTCGGCTCAAATTATTTTTTCTAATTCCTGGAAAAATTCCGAACAATCAATCGTATCGATTTGCCTCGATACTTTTTGATCGGAAAATAAAATTCAAAATGTAAAATATCATAAATCGCAAAACCATTTTTAAGTGCTTTTATTTATCCCCCGATCCTTTAACTGTCACTAGGCTAAAATATCACCGAGACTACTCCTTAATAATAATAAAAAAACCTTTTAAAAAATTTTTAATTAATTATGTATCTTCTTGTAAAAAATGACTATAGTGAATTTAAGTTATACATCATACCAGTATTACTACCATTGCATAAGGGTCAGATTTACATTTTGATGAAAATACTCACAATCAGTACAATACGCGCGCATTTTTAAGGCTGCATATATAAGAGATCAGGCTCACCTCTGAGGACGCTACAGGGTATCGCTGTGGCGCAGCTGTCCCCGGACTGGCTCTCCCTGCTCTTGGTCCTCACAGTGATGTGCTTGGGATTGAGGCCCATCAGCTTGTGTATGTCGACTAGCGCGTGGTCGCCCGTGGGACTGTCCACGTCCGTGACTTTCTTGCCGTCGGCGTAAACCGCGTAACCGGTGACTGCCGAACCGTTTAGGGCAACAGGCTGCCAGGTCACTAGCAAAGTGCCGTCCTGCGGTCCAGCCTCCACCTGAGTCACAGACACCCGCTCAAATGAGTGAGCCCCGCGCGCCTTACGCTGGGCCCTGGATCGCTTCACTAACTGGACATTACGCTAGCTCTTTCGCTCTCTTTCTCTCTCACTTTCTCTCTTCTATGCCTTATATTTTTCTAGTTTGCTTTTGCTTTTTGTACGCCTAGTGCCGACATCAGCGTTTTTAATCGTTAACTTTCTTTTCCTAAGTCTATTTCAGTATATTTATCAACAACGACAACTCGATCGCCCTTACGAAGACCAGCACGTCTTTTGCATTTCTCACGAAGAGTGACACATTTCGCGATTTTCCGCCGCCTGACTTTTTCGGGATATTTTTATATATTCGGGTAGCCTGCTTTTCTCAGGTAAACCGATCTTTTTTTATGTACCAAAAGAATCTAGTTCTCGACCCGAACTCAATTTTAAAAAAACGACCCACATATTCCAGAGTTTATCGGCCCAGTCGTAATTTATATATTACATACGAAAAGTGCTAGTCTAATTCGTTCGAAATTTATGAAAAGTGTTGCTTTTCGTGGTAAACTCAATAAATGCGCCGGTTTTTGTGTGAAAATATGAAAAGTGTTAGTCATCGTGGGAATTTTAAATGTGCTAGTCTTTGTAAGAGCCATCGAACTAATTTGATCATAATAATAATAATTTGGACTAAATCAAAACCATAAAGTTCATTACATCTTATTACTTATTATTATTATATCTTATTTTTATTTATATATATTATTACTTACAACGAATAAAGAAAATTATACCGATAATCTGCAGTTGTCAATTGACAAAAGTATAACATAATTATCTACTGCTGTTCATAATTTTTTATAAAATAATATTCCCCTTTATTACATTTGATTTAATTCTTTATAAAGAAATATCGATTATGTATATGACGTAAACCCTCGGACACTGTAAAAGTTCGAAAGCAAGCCTTCCAAATACCGTTACAGACCTAACCCAGTCTTGGCACCCAATCAGAGTATAGCCACAGCTGTGCATTTGTGTGTATTGGGTGGCCGCGATTCACATCTTCGATTCATTTGAATCGGGAAAAGTAAATTGTAATTCCAATTTCGATTCAAATGAATCGAGATTTTGAATCGGATTCAATTTTTTTCGATTCTATTTTATTTATGGTCAATATGATATTTTCGGTGCATTTTTATAAATATAAATAATTGAATTATAAATATAAATAATTGATAAAAATCAGAAGTTACTTAATTTTAGAAGTGAATTGAAAAAATGTTATCTAATTCCGCACAGCTCTGATTGTAGCGTCAGTGTCGTCGTTAATATGGGTTTACTAATGGGCCTGAGCAAGAAATATAATTAAATAAAAATATCCGTTACATTTATTCATTTATGGTCAAATACCAAGCTATTGTGATACATTTCGAATGTTAAAATAATTTTATTCATATTTTTTCATACACTTGTTTAAAACTTAGGGCACCCACTATAGAAAGGATACCCTACTAAAAAAATTCCATGAGTAATCACGTGAGAAGTCACGTGACAAATCACCTGAGATTATGACAAAATTTCTCACGTGATTTCTCACGTAATTTCCAATTTATCACTTAAAGCATCACACAATATCTGAATTTTTATGTAATTTCTCTCATGATTTCTCACCTAGCATTAAGTATGTAATTTCGTACGTGATATGATCTCCTTCGTGATATTTAAATTCTCAAAAGATTTCTTATTTCTTATGTAAAATCTCCGGCGTCTCCTAATTTCTTACGTTATTTACTGTGATTCCTCAATTCTCACGTAAATTCTAACAAGATTTCTAACTTCTCTAGTGATTTCTTACGCAATTCCTGATATCTTGTACGTGTCAAGTAATCTGGCATTCTTAAATTATCACATAAATTCTCATGCGATTACTATAGTAATTGCGTGAGAAATTACGTGAGAATTGAGAAATCGTGGGAGGTCACATGAGAAATTAGGAGTCGCTGGAGATTACACGCAAGAAATAAGAAATCTTTACAGAATTTAAAAATCACGGATGAGATTAGATATCCCGTAAAAAATTAAATCACAAAATGAATACTAGGTAAGAACTCATAAGAGAAATTACGTGCAAATTCAGATATTGTGTGATAGTTTACGTGAGAACATAGGAGTCGAGTGAGATATCGCGTGATAAATTGGAAATCACGTAAGAAATCACGTGAGAAATTGGAAATTACGTGAGAGCTCACGTGAGAAATTGTTTCATAATCTTACGTGATTGTTCATGTGATTTATCTCTTGATTTTTTTTAGTGGGGTATGGCACTAGCTGGAAGAAAGGTATCTGAAAGGCTGCCATTAAGAGTCATTAGGAGTTCACAGTGTTTGGATTAACAGTGTCTGGGGTTCTTTTACTTATCTTCTTCAAACATTGTATTTGACTATGATCAGATCAATTACTGATACCCTTTCGTTATTTTCTGATACTCCGCCCTGGTAGACTGTCAAACGGTTTTACTTGGCACTTTCTAACCACTTTTGTAATAAATGCTCCTATTTGCGCTAGATATTTATTAATGGAAACTGTTCAAAAGAATAGAAAAATTATAAATTTTTCTTACTATACTTTTATACATATAATAACTATTATGTATAGTTAGAACTAATGTGTTTGAAAGTGGATACTTTCAAGATAAATAACTGGCAATTATTATTAAATACGATTAAATAATGGAAACTAGACTAGTTTCAAATGATAGCATGTATTTAATTAGCAAACTTTAATATTTAATCGCAAAATTATATTTTATAGAAAACTGCTGATAAACTGCCGAGAAAAATCGTTTCATTTCTACAAGGGCGATATTTTTCTATAATAAGTTCAAAACATTACATTCGTGAATTAAATGAGAGTGTAAATTTAAAATTATTGTAAATGGTACATTTCAATCTTTAACTAAAAAATCGGGGTGTTAGCGAATAAAGAAAAAGTTTCAGTAAGACGACCCTATAGCTTTCGATAACCCTGTTGAAATTGTTCATATGGAAATCCTTATGAAAATCTATATTAATTCTGTATAGAAATCCATAGGTATCCGTACACAATATTTTATATAGATTTCCATATAGAGATTATCAATCTGGTTACCCCTAAAAAATCCATATGTCAATTTCGGATTAATTTCTATATAGATTCTTTATGGATTTCCATGTGAAATACATGACGCCGAACATACTCGGCGCGAACTGACTCTACACAAATGCTTTCTTCTGCACCGAAAAATTCTATACAAATATTTTCTACACAATAATTCCCCACACCTATTTTGATTGAATATTGTACACTGCCAAACTCTACACTATTGAACCTTAACAATACATATTATTGTTGAAGTCATTTTTGAGATTATTGTGCAGAATTTTTCAGTGCATAATATTAAATAAAAAGAAATGAATGCAAGGAATTTTTGTGTAGAAAATATTTGTAAAGAATTTTTCGGTGCAGAAAAAAACATTTGTGCATACTAACTGGGTAGCATTAACTACTTGTATCTGCTGTACAATTGTTAAGTTTTTATGAATAACATAATTTTAGTAGTAACAAAAGTATTTTTTGCATAGAATTATAATTCCTTTGCTAAATATATTTTCAGCTTACTATAATAATATAATATACTATAATTTTTATACTGCACTTAATTATTTTTCTGGCACTTTTCTAGTATATCATTTATATTTCAGCAAAATCACACTGAATATACAAAAGTGCTTGTGTGAAGAAAATTGTGACGGGCAAAAGTTAAAATGGTGCAAAATTTAATTGTAAGTACTGCTGCACTGCTTTAGAAAAGCCAAACATAAGCCAATATACCTATAAGAGCAAAAACTGAAATGATCTAAAATTATTTTAGATTCTGCATAATAGAAAAAAATTGTTGATTTGCAAGGCTATTACAATGAAGCACTTGCCTTAATATTAAATTTATATTTTTACTTGTTTAACCTTTCAAGATTTTTTGTCATTTTTAAACATGAATATTCTAATTGATGGATTCATGATTTTGTTATAAAGATTAATTTTAGATATTTCTACAATCCTGTTTATCAAGCTTGATATTGCATCCAAATTATAATAGAGGCCTGTAGTATTAGTAACAGTAATAACACATTTTATAATTTCATCGTAAAAAAGTAATATTATAATCATATTTTTAATAAACAATTTAAAATATAAATCATTTTTGTACAGATCTCTATTAATAAAAATTGTAGAATAAAGAAAGAAGAGAAAAAATATAGAAAAATATGCATGCGATGTCTTTACCCAATCCTTCGAAGAGAAAAATAATTCGGAGTTACTAAAATCAAATGTAGTTTTCATTGGCTCTTTAAAGTTTTTCTTTTTATTTCCTGTTTGAACCATTACTTTATTTACGTACTTCTCATCTGAAATCTTTACGCATAATAAATCCGATAGATTCTTTTAATGCATTACTGTAATATTTATTTTATTATTGTCACTTTTTATTTTAAAATTACCTAATTTTTTAATTATATATCATAATTTAAAATAGAAAATAATTAGAAAACTACTTTGGCATTATACTATTTTTATATGTGAGAAAAGTATTGTTATATTGTTTATTTATTCTGAATTTTAGTTATGATAACTATGTTTTAATTTGATTATATAAGTTAATCTAAATAAATATAGGCAAAGATATTTTTACAATATTCAGATTCATTTCATACTATTTTAATAATATTTTTTATATATTTATTAATGCTATATATTTATAGTGTTAAATAATAATTTGTGTAACTCTTTAGAATTGAATATATATGCATTTGTAAAAATCTGAATATAAATTATAATCTTTATCTACCTCATATGGATATGAATTTTTTATTTATTAATACCTTAAAACATTTGCAAATTATGATTTATTGATTTGTGTACTTTTGCTCAATCATGTAATTTTTTCGAAATTCTTGCACAAACTACCTCCATCTTATATTTGGAATATCACATATTATGGCGTGAGATATAAACAAAATCTATTTAGTTCAGAATAAATATTTTGTTAGGAAGTTCTTATATATTGCATCATGTTGATTTATTGACATTTTTTCTGCATATTGTTTCATTATAAGGTTAGATGTCATCGAATTTAGTAAAGACATGAGCTATTTATGTGATGTACATTGCTATTTTCGAAAAAAGAATTTTTACTTTTTGACTTGAGCTATTTATGTTATGTACATTTTTATTTTCGAAAAAGGAATGATTCGCCGAAAAATAGATTTGACAACACCGCAAAGCAACATATATATTGATTCAAATAAAATTCAATTTTAAACCTTAAGATACTTCTGTTTCGACTTTACCGTGATTACATGATGTCTATGTATGTAGAGAAATATCTTCTTTTCATTTTTTAAGAAGAGTTGGTCAAGTTGGGTCAATTACGAGGTCTAGGTAGATTTTCATATGTAGGTGTTTCTATAGATTAGAGACGGAAAAACTCAGAAAAGCTCTTACCTAGACTTCGCCACCGGCCAGCATAACCACCTAGACACCTCATCCAACCAGTCCCTACATCTGGACACTAGAAACTATTACGGAGCGCACTACTTGGACCTCGCCATCAACCACCATAAACACTTAAACAATTTCTGAACCTGTACGTAAAAAGTGACCAACTTTTCTTGAACAACTTGGCCAACTCATGTTAAAAAGTAAAAAAAAAAATTTTCCGATCTACCTGGACCTCGTCTTTGCCGACCCTTATATATACCTAGACATCGCGAGAGTACTATATAGAAATATATATATATATATATATATATATATATATATATTGAGTCGAATAAAAATCAATTTTAAACTTTAAGATACTACTGTTTCGACCTTATCGTGCTTTCACGATGTCTAGGTATGTATAAGGGTCGTATCTATATGTATGTTGCTGTGCGGTGTTGCAAAATATATTATTGTCATGGCGTTCACAGGCCCTTAAATAATAATTTGCAATAATTTAATTTAGAATTACGTGACGTGTTCATGAATTTATGAATATTCCGATCTATATGAGGTAGATAAACCTAATTGAAACATGTTCATTTTTGAAAATTCAAAGCTCATTAACAGAAGTCTGCACGAAAAGGATAAATATTCAACATAACCCAGGTATTATGGTACAGTTTTCTTCTAATGTACCTACATAAGTACTAAAGAGTACAACAATAAAAATAAATGTAAGCCAAAAATAGTGCGCATCGTGTCACTGAACCTGACATGTAAAAAGGATAGCTGAGCGCGCTGCTTTACGCGTGTAACATTGTCAGATTTCGGTTTCTAAGTTTGTCTTCAACTGTTTGTGACTCTGGTCGTATGTATGACATTAGCTAATTTTTTATTTGAAACAACAATTCAAAAATGTAATAACTATCGGCTCTAAACACCCTAAGGTAAATGTCTTTAAATTCAATGCTAGAGTATCTATAGATGCATAAATCGTATTATAATTTTAATTCATACAGCAAATATAGCTTAGCTCTATGAAATTCCATTTAACTGAAATGATTGTTTACGAGGTTTAAATAATATTACATAAGTGAAATCACGATTAAAAGTACAAACACGCATGATATTGAATCCGACGAGAGTCGCACAGAGTTGAGAAAGACAACAGTCAGTACAGATTCGCGAGGTGGTCCGCGCAAAAGGCAATGAAGCGAAGGAAACTAGACGCAAACCTGGATATCGACCGGAGGATCGGGCAGTCCCTTGGGCAACGTCTTGAAGTGGACGTGGCAGGCCTGGCTGTTGGCCGACTGGGCGTTTTGGTCCTCGAAGTGCGTCGCCCTGAGATTTTTAGCCTTGACGGTGACCCTGTAGATGGTGGAGGGCGCGAGGCCGGTTATCGTGTGCCGATAGACGCCCGGCTTGACCGTGCGCACCTCCACATTGTTCACGCAGACGACGTGCTGGTGATTGCTGTTGCTGGGCAGCCAGGATATCACCGCGCTCGTCGCCGTCACGTTCGAGGCCTTGACGGCCGTCGGCCCGATCGCCACGTCCTTGCCGATCACCATCGTGCACGCGGCGTCGCGAGACGTGCGACGCGAGTGCGTCACCGAGCGCACACTTATCCGATGCGGCTGTGGAACAAGCGGATCGAACATGCTGTTAATCTTACGTTGGTACTGCAAGAGTGTATTATTACATTAATTCGTACATTGTTCGTGTACCATCATTTACAAAACTTGAACGTTTGGTCATTAAAATAATATCAAAAGTTGTATTGTGCTGTTAAAATAAGATGATTCGATTCACAACTAAAACTTGTTTATTTGGCTTTTAGCTAAATACAAAATATAAAATTATCTGCTTGTGTTAGTATACATATCTCATCAAGTTTATAATATAGAATTTTATAGACATAATTATAGAATTTCGGTATTGTACAATTTAGCAAATAAAATAATAAGGCTATTATTAAAAAATATATTACGACTGTGCGAAATAAACTTGAAAAATACAAGTAAAAGTACAAATATAGTTTGAAGTACAAAATTACGTTAATTCAATTATAAATTAATGGAAAATGAAATTACTAAGGTGCCATTTATTTCAGTTACTATATATATTGATACATGATGCTAACCTAATATGGAATAAAAGTAAACCATTTCTTTTATAAGCGAAGTATTTATGTAACTATGTAATTCAAAATTATTTGCATACTCTAAGGTTTTAACTATTTGTAGATAATCATTGCAACGTAAGTATAGTGGAACGACGTTTTAATTAGAATTTATACAAAGGATGGACTTACTCTATTGGAATCAACTCCCTCAACGAGTGCGCGTGTCCTCTCGGTCGCCTTTACGGTGACCTTGAGGACACCGTCGACGTACACGTGATAGGACTCGAGCTGATGGGGATTGTCCGGGGCGGTCCAACCGATGAGGACACTCTTGTTCAGTTGGCGCTCGAGCGTGAGGTGCTGGGGCGCCGGAACTAGGTCCGAAAACAGGTAGACTTCTTCAGAAGGAAAAAGAACAGGACAAGCCTAGCTGTAGCTAGAAATCGCTCTAGTCGCCTAGGTCTCTATAAGCCAGCCTAAATATTTAGCATTCAACACACGTTTCGTATGGGCAGCCGACAAAAACACCGATGATGACGCGCCAGGAGGATGTATACTTACGAACTTTGCTGGCTCACATCCAAGGATTTTATGGCAAATTTTTATCTTTTGTTTTAACTTTAACGATAGATTTTATTATTCTAAATAATTATATATTTGATTTAATCGTTAAAAGAAATGTTTTGACAGAATAGGCTAAGGAACTTTTAGTAAAAAGCAAAAAAAAAGTATCTAATCATGCGAGCAACAAAAATGATAAAACCGTATTGTGAATTGATTCTAACACTTAAAACAAACAAACACGTTCTTAATGAGATTGAAAAAAACGAACGAATTGAAGTTTCTAGACGGATAAACATGAATGACAAAACAAATGATACCTAACAATGTTTTATGCAGAATATTTTTATAAAACGTCGCTATTTTTCACAAACTAATGTACATATTTCTATTTATAATATAAAAAAAATCATAAATAATTCATAACGACTAAATAATTATAATAAGTATTTTACGTTAAAGATATTCTGTATAAAAATTTCATTGCCTAGCTAAGCTTTTCTAGTTCAAAGCCGACTCCTAAGCTTGCTCAAAGCGTCAATTGGGATTATTTATGTACTACACCATTATTAAATTTACTAAATTATCCCAAATAACGATTAAATTGGTAAAATCTAAAATTAATTAATTATGAACTATGATATTTGTTATATAATGATTAAAATGTCCTTATTCTAAACAAATTATGATAGAATAATTATTGTCAACAACATATAGTGTCAAAAGAAAAACCTACCTGGTGGTTCTTGTTCATCTTCATCCGCAATATTATCGAGTTCCGCATATGCGGATAATTCAGCCTGCCGATTGCGATTGCCCTCCTCTAAAGCTGCCAACTCTAAGTCTATATCCTGTAAGTAACACTGATATCCAAAGCATATGAGTTTTAATCTTTTCTCTGAATACTAAATCGTAATTACAGATTTACATTATTTAATGTCCTCTTAATATCGTTTTATCAATATTAATTAAGCCTCTAAAATTATTTCTATTTATTAATTCGTTTTCAATCTACTTTAAACTTTATTTTAAATGGTTTATTTCTTAAACACGTTTGAAGAATTATTTTATTTAAGGGATCACCACAACTAAATGAGGGGCGGTATCCAATAAGTGTGTAACTGGTAACGACACCGATAGCCATTTGATTGGCTCAAAGTAATTGAAATACTCACACTCTCGTTTTCCCGTGACATGGCACTCGTTGCGCCCCTAGCATTGCTTTTTTTGGAACCGCAGATTACGGAGGAAGTGCGTAACATCTAGAAATTGGGAAAAACAAGCAGGAAATATTAGCGAAGAAAAGCAAAGTGATCTACTTAAGTTAGATATATACATTTACGTAGATCATTTTTCTTTTTTTCCTGGAAAGGTACGATTTTATTTTAAGGATATATTAGCAATGAATATTATTAGTTATTACAGAATTCATCGCAATATTAACTTTGGTATATATAGTAAGTAACAACTTCTGTATAAAAATCATTAAAAACCATTTTTACTATACATTAATATTTTATGAAAACTATTAATAATAAATTGAAGTAATAATCAATTTTTATAATGATTCCTTACAATCGTCCATAACATACCAAAGTTAAGGTGATGCTAAAGCCACCTGTCACCGACAAATACGAGGATCCACTTTTCTCATTTCATTTTTAATTTTGAGTAAATATCTCTATGGAAAGTTGTTATTCCAATCAAAAAGAACAACTTTTTAGAGAGATATTTTCTTAAAATTTAAAAATCAATGAAAAAAGTGGACCCCCGTATTTACCAGTAACACGGGGTTTAACATCACCTTAATTTAATAGCGCAATATTAATATTAATTTTGTAACGGATTTTCTGTTAAGTTTTTAATATTTAATTATATGTTACCCAGTAGTTATTGGATTAATTTAATACAAATGTTGCTCTTTAACATTATTTGTAAGTGATTTGTAATTTTACTCAAATATAGCATTTACCGAGATACGCAGTTATTGCACACCACCCTTCAACCAAAGATCCAACCAAACACCAAATTGGATATTTACTATTTCAACATAAAAACATAAAGCTAATTGCCAAAGAAAGAGAAAGGAGAAAAGAACCATATTGGTACCTGGGGAATGTTAGTCGAAACGGCATCGTCCACGTCCCTCAGTCCCAACACGGCCTGGTGGAATTCCAGCAGGTCGTCACCAACGAGCTTCTGCACGAAATTGGCCGGCACGAGTCCTCTCCTGCCGTCCAGAGTCTCCGCGTCGAGAAAGCCGTCCTCGTCGGGCTGACCCCAGACCAGCAGGTAATCGCCGCCCTGGACGGGCAGCTCGGCCTCCGGGTTCTCGTTGGGCGAGTGCTGGAAGGGCTCGTAGGTGAATCTGGCTATATAGACGTAACAGCGCCCCTTGCCCGGTATGTCGAGCATGTCGACCTGGCCCTCGGGCACAATGCCCGTGTCGCCCGTCAGCCGATCCAGCGGATTCGTGAGGATGCTCGTGGGTATCTTAGGCATCTGCCGGGGACCCAGGAAGTGATGGCCGCTCGCGCTCGTCGCGCTCGCCGGCGTCGGCGACGTGGCGCGCAGACTCTGCTGGATCTGCTGGATTATAGCCTGCTGCTGCAACTGATTCGCCTGCGACTGGACAGATAGCTGCTGCATCGCATGCAGCGGGTCGCCTATCGCATGCAGCAAGCCTCCCGAGCCTGAAATTTCAATATTACGATTTTAACATACAATTCTTCACAATTAAAACTTTTGTTTAAAAGTTAGTTAATGTAGGTACAGTAGAATATCAGATAATCTGAACAATAAAAAACCGAGAATAATATTAGTTTTTGTTCAAAATAAGTTATAGAATATCTAACATTTTAATTCGTAGTGACCTAAGAATAAGGCAGTAATTTAATATGTAATATGTAGTGCAAGAATGATCGTACCTGTAGTAACACCCGACGTGCCGAAAGCATTGGTCCCAACATTGGTGTAGGATGTACCAGCTGTAGAGAAGGTGCTTGTGGCCGTCGAGAAAGGAAGCACTGATTGGGGAACACTGGTAATACCGGTCAGAGTTGAATGATATGATGGCGTGGAGTAGGGCGGTAGGGTAGTTTGCAAAGTTGAGGGGAGGTTTGTCTGCGGTACCGAGAAATTGTGATGGCCCAGTTGAGTGTTGTAACTCGGCTGCACCGAGCTATACGTGCTGCTCGGATGGGATGTCATAGATAAGTTCGGATACGTCGTGCTCTGAAAGAGATTGCGCCAGAAGAGGTTAACTCGATGTTCTTGCGCATGCATTGCACGTGAATAGCCAAGTTATTTCATTGATTATTGGAATGTATGTAAGATGTTTATACGAACATTCGTTAATTAAAAAATGACTCTCTCGTCTAACTTTTGATAAATTTTAAATGATTGCTTCTAACAGCAAATTGTAGACGGAATTGTTTTAATTTATATGAATATGTTGACAACGTTTCAGGTGTCTCTTACACCCTTCTTCAGGTCAAAGAAGAATTAATTCTATAATAAGTTTAAATCTAGGTAACTTATCTAGACTGCTCGCTGCATCCTACACAACGCGGTTGAAAATTCCGTTGGACGTATTCAGCCATCGAGTGTCGGTGAACGATCAGGTTGATTTTTTCCCTCTCACAATTAGGCACTAACACTTAATTTAAAAAAAAAACTAACAAACGAATTAACACTTTATAAAACAGCATGCTTTTATATTACACTTATTCACTATTGCTTAAGAACATGCTATTAGGTGCTGAGAAATGATGTTAGTTTAACTCTATATTTGATTACGTCGTTATTGTTAATTTGAGTATAAGTAGGAGAATAGGGTGTTATAAAAAACTATTAAGTATACGGATTTTAAGGAATATGGCTTGGGAATGTACTACGATATTGTTTTCTAAAGGTTTTCTGCGATGACTTGTAGACGGTCACTGAGATCTTTCTTGGTGTAGTTACAAATACAGAATGGCAGAGCTTAGTTAAGAAAGAAGCTAAGATTTGAAAATAAGAAGAAAATTCATATTGATGTGAAGGAATTTGTGTGTGTGTGTGTGTGTATGCAAGGTGGGGCCGAGAAACCGTACGTTTAAAGACCTCCTTTGTTTTGCTCTTGGAATCCTATGACATACTCGGGATTTTATATTAGTGAAAAGTCAGGGTCCGCTTCGGGTACGGAGAACGTGTTTACTATCAAGACATCGATAAGTTTATATTGCTGTTGTTATGTTTCCATTTAAACACCTAAAATAATGTGCCTTAATATTTATAATTAATTTTAAAAAAATTTGGAAAAAGGTTTTTACACTGATGCATAAGGTATCTAAAAATTGAAAATAAATATATATCAAAATTTCAAAAAGGATTTTACATTAATGCATATAGTAAGTAAAAATTAAAAAAGGCATAAAGGATATATCTGGTGCTATAAACCTACTAGACTAAAATCTTAATACATATAATAGCCTACTAGATTGCATTTTTAATCTTTACAGTAATACATATAATATCCTACTAGACATGTGCAGTTGAATTAATTTGCATTATGTTCTTCATCTTTACACCGATGCATATAGTAACTAAAATGAATTTTAACACTGTACAGATGTAGCGCTTTGAAGCTTACTAGACATGTTTTTATTGTATTTTGACATATTTTATAGTATTTAACCTCGTTTTGAACATATTTTATAGTATTTTAACTAATATCCTGAATTCAGCTGAGCTGCTGATTAGTGTTGATCTAGCGCTTTGAAGCCTACTAGACATGTGCAGTAACGTGTACCGTTGAAATAATACGAATTATTACAATATTTAATCTTTGCAATATTGCATAACGTAACAAAAAATGGAATTAATTCTTCTTTGACCTGCGGAAGGGTGTAAGAGACACCCGAAACGTTGTCAACATATTTATATAAATTAAAACAATTCAGTCTACAATTTGCTGTTAGAAGCAATTATTTAAAATATTTCATTGATGTTTCAAATGTATGCAGATTGAAAAATATGGTTATTGGATCTAGTTAAGAGTACAAATCGACATAATAGTATATTATGACACTGTTGTGATGACTCGCTTCGCTCGTGCGAAAACCCTCGAGCAAGGTAGAAAAACACCTCCCACAACAGTCTCATACGATATTTTATAGCACAACAACCTCAAAATCGACAATAAAGTTGGCATTTTGAGGTTAGTGTGCTATAAAGGTCTATAACTCAGTTCTTTATTTTAAAAAAGCTTTGAGAAGAATTATTTCCAATGTACTATGATGGAATATTAGTTTCTTTGAAGATAAAATCATCAAGACTTTTGTTACATAAAATCAGAGTTCGGCAAATATTCGACCGAAAAATATTTGTTTAAAAATATTAAAAATCGTTCTGCTATATTTTATTATCAAATATTCAATTTTATAAAAAAAGAACCAAGTAACATATGACGTAGAATTTATTTTCACCTAAAAATATATAACTAATTTATTTATAATTGTATGGTAGTTAGGTTTCCTTAAAGAGTTTAAACTTCCTGCTTGCTTCCTGCAGAGTATGCACTGTTCTAGTAAGTATCGTTTTTGAGAGGACAGCCTCTTTAGCCACTAGAAAAATCAATTATAGTAATAGCTGACCTGTTGTTGCGTCCCATTGAGCGGATAGCTCTGCGAGGTCAGTCCAGGTTGCGTGTAGTGTGTCACACCGCTTTGACTGACTGTGGGTAGGTACGTCGAAGAGGTCGGATGTTGTTGGTGCGGCTGCGTCTGCTGCTGATGCTGCTGTGCCTGAGACTGCTGGCCGATCGGCTGCTGATACGTCTGCGTGTGCGGGTAGCTCTCCTGATACTGGCTGCCCGTGTAGTGGCTGTGCGTTTGCGGCTGCTGCTGTTGCTGCTGTTTCTGCATGGCGGTGCTCTGCGCGTGCGAGCCCGTCATGTCCATGTGCTGCTGCTGCTGGTGCTGGTACTGCTGGAGCTTCTGCTGGAAGGCAGGCTGGGACTGGCTGGTGGAGAGCGACGAAGGCGCCGGCGGGATGGGCTCGTTGTAGTGGTACGGGGGACCGTTCGGCGTCAAGGGCGGACAGCCCGGCATCATCGGCGTCAGCGGCATCGGTGAGCCCGCGTATTGCTGTTACAAATTTTCGTGCAAATACAACTATTAATGCGTCTCATTTCGATAATTTAAGGCCTAATGCAAGTGCAGCACTGCGTTGCTCTTGAAACTCATTTATTTTTAAGAATTTATTCTTCAATAATGATAGTTGTACGTTGCAGTACTATTTTTTTATTATAATAATTTAAAGAATAAAAATGTCAAGCCATTGCAGTACTTTACTGTCAGTATTAGATGACGAATTTTTAAAGTTACGTTTTCAGTTTGTAAATTATTTATTCTTTAGTAATCCTAATTACTATATGGATGATTCTTCCATCACTTACCCACAAAGCATCCAGAGCTCGTATGCGAATGTACGGGGACGAAAAAAAATATCGGACTGACTAATGTATGTTTAATATTGTCAACTTTCTTGAAAAAATTACAGGAACCGTGTTTGTTAATTTTTTTTAGAATAAATTAGTAATATAGAATCATAATGTTACAAGCATGTTAGTTTCGCCCCCGTCTAAAACACGATTTTTAGTGAAACCATATACCACATGAAATGAAATATGCTATAAGTCAAATCGTCACGTAAGTGTTGCTAACGGTATGGTTTATTTCATATATTTTTACTAGTTTTACAGGCAAATTCAATTATTTACTATTATAAAAGACTGCATCATTTTTGTCCAGGGATTTGTACTAAAATGTCGAACACAGTGTTAAGCTCTTGGAAAACTCCGATATATTCGACTTCTCAGAACTATGTAACGACGAATTTTCAAAGTATATATCCAGAGTGTACGAATGTAAATCTCAGAGTTGTCAAAGGTTTAAAAAATTTCAAATGCGCAGAAGAAGTTCTTTTAATTTTTGCAACGTACACAAATTGCAGTCAGTTTCGTCACCACCCTACACCACTATTTAAATTATTTTTAATTTTTAATATTGGTCAACAAAATGCATTTTTACATATTATTTTGCGGACATAAGATTTATCTATGCAGAAAAGTTTTAATAATAAATATACTAGATGTTACAAGCATTTTTACACTGAAATGTCAGTTCCGTCCCTTTCTATCATCATAAAATATTTTTTTTTAAATGTTATTATGAGTGCAAAATATCCTCAAACATTAAGAAAAAGTTAGTTTTAAAGAAAAATAATTTTTTGCTCTCATAAATTTTCGGATACTTTTAAAGCTAAACTGGGCAAGTTACAGCAGAATCACCCATATACTGATTAATACTCTTCATATTTTAAATGGACTTTCATTTACAAGGTATATCATGTTATAATAAATTGGAGTTAATTAAATTGAAAAAAAAAACATAATTTACATTGTATTTGTAATTTTATGTTCTACATTGTTATACGTAGCAAGTTTTTAAAGATATTTTCAAATAATCTCTCATGATTCTAGTAGATTTTTAAAATAATCTATTTTTAATTAAAGTTTAAAGCTCATATAACACTCAAAATAATAAAAATACAAGAATGCTTTTTCCAAAAACGAAGAATTTCTATTAGTATATTTTTTACATGATTGCACACGATATTATAATTATAATAACACTTAAAATAATAAAAATACAAGAATGCTTTTTCCAAAAACGAAGATTTTCTATTAGTATATTTTTTACATGATTGCACACGATATTATATTTATTATTATTACATCATGCATACAGTAAATTGTCAGCTAAATTTTATATTCTAAAAATGCGAATTTCATATTTTTGTTTTTTCTTAATGAAATATGAAAAATTTGATATTAAATGCTAAACTTATTAATAAATAATCAGTACAGAAACAATAAAATCAAAACACGATTAAGTAATACAGTTATCAAACAATATTACATATTATATAGAATTTTCCTAGTATATGTCTAAGATGCTCACATCATTAAATTACATACGTATAAATGATCAAAGAAGACGCGACGCGATAAATATCATAGTACGTTAAAAATATGCACGGAACATCAGATGAATATAACCGCAGAAATGTAATAAAGCGAGAAAAATATACGTATAAAAAAGGAATAGAGCCGTACACGTACGTGAGAGAGCTGCGATGGCATGCCGAGGCTGAGGGCGTGCGGATGAGGTGGATGCTGATGCTGGCCGAGATTTGGAAGATTTTCTGCGCTCGATCGCAATATACTCTGGGACATCGATGGCTGCTGCGTCGTCACGGCACCACGCGTGTGATCAAGGTCGTGGAGTATCCTACCGCTACTGAAATATATGCACGTATATGATACCTGTCTTTTTTCCGCTTGCCCTGGTCGAATTGTTCCCGGCATCGACCCACTTTTTTAGCCTACGTGTTCTTTGGCTCTATGCAGTGACTAACAGGAAATTTCTAATGAGAGAGTTCTACTAATGAGAGTCTATGTACACTGGCATTTAATATAAGAGAGTTGTCTTGGAGAGAATATATTATTTACGCAGATATGTGCCGGGAAATGCTTCACTGAACATACATGAGAGTATTATTTTGCATACTGTCTTGAAAAATATTAGCAATGCAAATTATAATGGTGAATATTATTGTGAAAAAAGAGCAAGCATCGTGTTCAAAATATACGTAGGTTTAGCAGCACGTGAAAAATAATGCAATAATCATTTTTTGAAACATGTAATATTAGTGAAACAAAATAACATTTTATTCTAGTTTAAATTATAATTATTATTTTTTCTGTAAAGTTACCTATATGCTAAAAATTCTTTTTTTAATGTATACAATATAGTCCACTATCATAATGTGTAAAATATCTTCTTTTATTACCACTCTGTTGTATTGATTAAAACTGAATAATTAGCGATAATGAACAAATAATTCAATTTATGGAAAATTCAGCATTTAATCCTCCTCCATAATAAAGTAATTAACGAGTAAATGAAGTTTCATTTATTAATATTTCAGTCTAAATTATTATAGTCAAGTCACATAAAAGTGTATTATAGCGATGCGTACATACAAATTAAAGATTGAAAAGAAAAATAATTGCACAAATAGAATGTTTTATTAATTGCAGTTAATAATGCAGCATGTGTTTGATAAAAGTAATGAAGTGGTAACAAACTCACACTTTCTAAAATGGGAATATGTATTTATGAAATGCAGGACAATTTGAGAGATAGTGTGTACTTTTTAAAGAAGATTAACTAATTTCGATCGTTTACAAAACGTACATACCTAATGGATAAAATTGATAATGACAAGTATGATTTTAGAACAAAAAAATCTCGATTCTGTCGATTCTGAAATCAGATTTTTAAATCGTTCCGACGTAAACTTAACACGGTCACCCAACATAGGCAAAAAATTACTTTTTTAAAAACATATTTTACCTGCTGTTTGGGCGGCCGTTGTTAATTTATGTCGAAACAATTTGGAAATTTGATTTCAGAATCGAAAATAATAGGATGTTTCAGAAAATATATTTATCATCCTAAATTTTATATTTTTTGCTAGTTTTCTAAATGAATAACTATTCGACATTTATATATAGTCGACTAGCAAGGAGAGTGTACGAGATAGGGGTCGCGATTTTTTATGAAACATTTAAGAATCATTTACTAGAACCTAGAAATGAAGCCTAGCACCCGTATTTTCACTGAATAGGCTTTATATGACGAGATGTAGCTAAAAACATTAACATTAGCATTATATCTATATACACGATTTTTTAACATTAAGCATATGGGCAATATTAATATATTTAGTTATATCTCGTCATATAAAGCCTATTCAGTGAAACTACGGGTGTTAGGTTTTATTTTTAGATACTAGTAAATGATTCTTAAATATTTCATAAAAAATCGCGAACCACGTCTCGTACTCTCTCCTTGTAAGAAGAGATGGGTAATCAAGTATTCTACTTCGACGGCCAACAAAATATAGATATAATAAACATAATATAACTTGTACAGATTAAACATTAGTGCCACTTGACAAAAAACAAAAAGAGTCCAGCATTTCGTGGACATGTAGTAATATATCAAATTGAATATATTTTGTTTATACAAGTTTAAATATCTCGTTCATTGCTGATAAACCCGTTAATTGAACATTCCACGATTTTTCTATTTTTAATTTTATTTTTTGGGAAAAATTATTTCGACGACCTCCTAAACGTACACGAACAACCTTTAGACTATAATGAAATTCACACTGCTGAACCACAAATTGAGCAGCCTAGTCTCCATGAGGTCTGCAAGGCAATCAATAAGCTAAAAGACAATAGAGCCCCCGTAATAGATAATTTACGGGCCGAACTATTTAAAAAGGGAGGGGAACCGCTTAAGAAAATAATTCATAATTTTATTTGCACCATATGGGGGGAACAAACAATGCCCAAAGAATGGAGAGACCTAATTATAGTCCCAACATACAAAAAAGAAGATAAAACAATCTGTAATAACTATAGAGGCATTTCTTTTATATGTACATGCTACAAGATTCTCTTTAATGTACTGCTAGATAGACTCACACCTCTCGTGGAGGAAATCCTCGATTATTACCAGTGTGGATTTTGAAGAAACAGATTAATAAGCGACCAGGTGTTCACGGTTAGGCAGAACCTCGGAAAGAAGTGGGAATACAGGGAAACGGTACACCAATTATTCATTTCAAGAAAGCGTATGGCTCAATAATAAGATGTAAAATGTCTCACGTCTTAATACTGCTAGGGGTACCAAAAAGTTGGTCAATTTAATCAGAATGTGCCTAGATAACAGTCGGGGTACAATCAGGTCAGGTAAGAGCCCATAGCAGCCATTTGACATTCACAATGGGGTAAAACAGGGAGATGCTCTATCAACCCACCTATTTAACTTAGTTTTAGAATATGTGGCCAGGGCGGTACAAGAAAGTAAAGAGGGAATTATAATAAATGGCTCTCTAACCCAATTGCTAGCATACGCAGATGACATAGACATTATAGAAAAAAAAAACAGAGTAACCGTAATAAATAACGTAGAAATACTAATAAAAACAGCTAAACAAATAGGCCTAGAAATAAGTAAAGAGAAAACCCAGTACATGGTCACTTGCAGAGCAGGGCCCGAGATGGCTGATACAGACTTCAAAGTCTCTGGCAAAACTTTCAAAAAAGTGGACGAGTTTAAATACCTTGGCACGATAATAAACCACAAAAATGAAACTCATAAAGAAACCAAGAAGAGACTGCATTCGGGAAATGCATGCCTATATTCAGTAAATAACTTACTAAAATCACTATTACTATTGCGAAAGATTAAATTAGAAATATATAGAAAACGAAACGTGGGTGTTACCCAAATGGGAAGAAAATAGATTTAGAGTATTTGAGAATAGAGTATTTAGAAAGATATTTGGGGGCAAAATAGATAAGATTATTAGAGAATGGAGAATATTACATAACCAAGAATATACGAGCTATGCGGGAAGCCAAACATTACCAGAGTGATTAAATCACGAAGACTAGGGTGGGCTGAGCATGTAACTCGCAAACAATAGAGAAAGATGGCGTGACTATGTGAACAATGCTATGGACTACGCAGCTACAGATAGCTAGTCCCAACAAGTAGTTATGATAGCTATGGTGAGGATGCAAGCACGTCTACAGTCGACATAATGACTATGTGATAGCTGTTGCCCTGCAGGCACCGTTGCTGCTTACCCGTACTACTTGGTCTTTATACTAATACTAATAATATTTTTTTATCCCCGCCTACCAACCCGTTCAGATGCCAGTGTTCTTTTTACGGGACACTCCCCTGCTGAAAATAGGTTTTTAAAATTCATTAAAATACATAGAGCTGATAAACAATAAATTTGAAAGACCGTTCTTGATCATACTTCTACCTATTAAAGGTAATTAAATAATATACAGGTTATTAGAAACCATTTAAAACAATTAAAAGTCATATGATATAGTTAAACATTTTCAATAAACAGTAGTTGATTTTTAATCATGAAATTCAATAATATTTAATTAAATTTAATGACCTTTAATTAACTTCATCACAAATGTAAAACTAATGAAAATCAATAGTCAAAAGTATGATCAAGAACGGTCTTTAAAATGCATAAGCAATTGTTTTTCATTATATTCTATTAACTTTTTATAACTTTGAATGACTTTGAAATTGTATTTCTTATAGCTTTCAATAAACTTTAGTTGGTTTTTAATAATTAAATTCAATGACATCCAATTCAATTTAATGACCTTTAATTAACTTCATCACAAATGTAAAACTAATGAAAATCAATAGTCAAAAGTATGATCAAGAACGGTCTGTAAAATGCATAAGAAATTGTTTTTAATTATTACTATAAACTTTTTATAACTTTAAATGACTTTGAAATTTTATTCTTTATAGCTTTCAATAAACTTTAGTTGGTTTTTAATAATTAAGTTCAATGACAATTAATAACATTTTTGCTGATTAAAATTTATTTAGACGAAAATAATTTAAAGACATAGGAATTCATTGGACGTTATTCAGAAAAAAACAATTATAATTCATTCATTTAATTGTTTTTTAAACTGTAAGTACGTGTATAAAACTTCATTAAAGTTCATAAAAAAGTATACCAAAACTTCTCATTCAAAATAATTAAAATTAATTAATTACAAAACATCATAAAAGTTGATTCAATGTTATTGAAGTTCATTTATCGTTAATAAAATTTTTGATGATTCAACTTTATTTAGTTGCAAATAATTTAAATACATAGAAATTCATTGGATATTATTCAGATAAAAAGCAATTAAATTTCATTCATTTAATTGTTTTTAATAAATTTATGCAAGTGCAGTAAAGTTTATTAAAATTTATAAAGGTCTATACTGAAATTGAACATTCAAAATTTTTAATGTCAATTAATTAAAAAAATTTATTAAAGTTGATTCAATATTATTAAAGTTAATTCATGGCTTGATAATTGAAATGTCGATGTTCATTGGAGTTATAGAAGTTAATTAAAAATGATTTGAGTTTAAAAATTTTTAATGAATTTTTAAAAACCTAATTTCAGCAGGGGATCTCCCGTCTACCTTATCCTTTGTATAACTTTACAAATAAAGACATCTATCTATCTATATATCATACCACCTGTGTGAGAGAGTGTTTGATCCTAAATTTAAACCTATGAATCTTATGAATTCCCGCATTCACACAGGGGCATGCTCTGTGTCGTGGGGAAAACTTAACCGGTCAAGAAAACCCATGTCAGGGACCAGTCGACATAGGAATGTCAAACTTAGGTACATCATTTACTTTCATAAAAGGAACCTAAATTTACGTTTCCCATCTGCCGAACCAACATTTTCGGGACGGTGTTCCCAAGCGATCACCCATAATTTAATAATCACCGTCAATTATGCAGGTTACATTTAAACTATCTGCAATCCATTAATAACCTACTTGAAGAGTAATAAAAATTGATAATGTATTTTTTGTCTTTTTGTTTATATTATTTTTAGGCTCAAAGATTAAATTGGTATACAAAAACTGGACGTAGGCTGTTGGCGGAATGGATAACTCCTGATAAACTTATCGACAACAAAAGAACAGTATATAAATTCTTAATTATCATGGATGTCATTATCGTCCAATATCGACTGAATTGGGATACATTCCTTCTTTCCAAGTATCTTTAAGTACGAAAATTAATTAATTAAGAAAAAAAATCTAAAGAATTTATTGAAAATGTATATTAATATAGAGAAAAATAATTTTAAAAAATACATTTGCGGGAAAATAGTACATTATGCAACAAGGAGCGAAATTTGCAGATTTTTCCCGCGGGTGGGTTTACTGCCCGAGCGAAAAATCTTCTCTCGAGGGCAGCAATCATCCGAGGGAAAAATCTACTTTCGTCCCGTGTTGCATATAGTATTTTATTTCACTCTCGACCGTGGCCACTTACTGACCCTTTAAAGTAGGATAGACGCGTTTTTTATATTTTTCTAGGTTGATCTAGAAGAATGCGTATGCGCGCGCTCAAATAGAAAATATGTAAATAAAGATTTTGTTTATTTTGTAATTGCAATTTCTGTATTTCTTGTAAAAAAAAACACTAGATGTATATCAATTTATTATAAAACAAATAGTATTGTAAAAAGAAGAAATTATGAAAGAAAAAAATTTCAATTTTATTTTTACTCCGCAAATTTTTTCTTTCGCGTCGCAAATGGGTTTACGGGAAATATATGCTCCATTCGCTCCGATTTTCAGGGGCAAAAAGTGGCCATATCGGTCGAGTGTGGAATAAAAGTAGATTTTTGCCGCCTATGCGCGAAAAAAGTAAATTTGCGGGAATTATATGCTACTTTTGTCCCGCTTATCGGGTCAATAAATTGGCCATTATGGTTGAGTCGGGAATAAAATAAATTTGATCTATCTATTTTCAATATCCAGAATATGTTGTAAATACAAACAGATCATTCCATTGAAATAGTAATGACCTGCGGTTTCAAAAGGACTTTAAAAATACTATTTATTTTGATCTTCACATTCAAAATATTTAAAATGTTCGTAAAATTAATTAAAATTATTATTATAATTATAATTATTATTATTATTAGTATTATTATTATTATTAGTATTAGTATTATTATTATTATTAGTATTATTATTATTATTAGTATTATTAGTATTAGTATTAGTATTATTATTAGTATTATTATTATTATTAGTATTATTATTATTATTATTATTATTATTATTAATATTATTATTATTATTATTATTATTATTAGTATTATTATTATTATTATGAAAAGTGGATCGAAGAAAAAACAGCTCTTATCGGCTCGGTCGGACAATTCACGCCTGAGAACATCGTGGGCGAAATGCTGTCCGCCGAGAATAAGTGGGGCGCCACGGCAAAATTCGCCGAGGCGGTCTTACGACAAAAGAAGCGGTATTTAGACAGGACAACCGACGAAGGTATAAATGAAGCGCTGGGAGACGCTCCGACGCCCCAACATAACCCAGGGACGTCGGACGACTCCATGAAAATGGACGTGGAGAGAGAAGATGGGACGCTTTCTTAACCGGGAGACGTTTATTTTATTTCATTTTATGAATGTCGCGTGGAGGGACTGGGATACTTTTCCTTTCCGCACGGAGATGAAAGCGCCGGTTCGAATACGCGTATAAATGAGATGGGTTAGATCTGACGTCCCCTCAGGGGATTTAAAATTATGAATTTTTAAATTTCTTTCAGGTCAAGGCAGCAGCGGTTGTCGAGACGATACTAAAATTACACCACCCTGAGGTATTGTGATAAACGGTGCCATGGTGGGTTCCACCAGAAGAGGAAAGGGTGGTAGGTTTTAGTGGGTCGGTTTGCGATGCAACAGCTGCGTAGTTTTTATTTTTCGCGTTTTGGTTTATTTTATTTTTCGTTCTATATTATACACACGGCGGATGCATCCCCAACTAGCCTCACACTATCCGGCTGTGCGGACCTAGTCGGGTGTGTATTAGGTGGCATTTCCTACATACCCTCGAAAAAAAAGTATTATTATTATTATTATTATTAATATTACTATTTTATCTAATCACAATACGTTATACCACTTGTTAAATTAATGACAATAATACAAGATTTATTGCTTGAAATAACTAAACCTGAATGTGCTTTGATGAATAAATTTCTAAGAGTTATTTGCATTTGACAATATTGAACCAATAATAAGTATATAATAGATATTAATATCCGTTAATACAATACTAAATGTATTAAGTTTGACATAAGCAGAACATTTTTATAATTCACTTTAGAAGCTTTGCCTTCATAACTTATGTTATATACAGTGCGTCTCATAACTATAGAAACACCAAAAATTTTTACATTTAAATCTGTGTATTATACCTTTTCTTAAAAAACCTGTAACTTTCGAAGTAAAAAACCAAAGATAATTTTAAAAATAGCAAATAAAAGGCAATTTTATTCTCTTTAAGACGTTACCAAAATATTGTGTCTACATTAACTTATGAAAAATTCACGGACGGTTTAAACAAAATTTGAATACTAGATAAAAAATTTACATTGATTTAAATGGGTCTAAAAATGTAAAGTGTTTCTATAGTTATGAAACAACGATAACTTCTTTAATGTTGATGCGAAAGAAATATTCTAGTAATGTTTTAAAGAGAATATATTTTCCATTCATTGGCTTTTTGTAAAATTATCCTCGGATTTTTGCTTCCAAAGTTACAGGTTCTTTAAAAAAAGGTATAATATACACATTTAAACGTGAAAATTTGTGGTGTTTCTATAGTTATGAGACGCACTGTATATGTTATATATATATATATATATATATATATATATATATATATATATATATATATATATATATATATATATATATATATATATATATATATATAAGTTATCTATATAAGTGTACATTAAATACTATACAAAAGATCACTTCTAAGTAACGGTTGAAGAATAAGTTTTATTTGAAAAAAAGAAAACAGATGACTACTAGGTTGTCATAACAAATTTTCAAAAAGTAGCTTGCTATGCGGGTACACGGTCAGATGGCCCCGAACCCGCATGGCCGCGTACCCGCATAGAATAGATGGATGAGACCATCTGAGCTCACCTTATCCCGTCTCGCAGCGGCTTCCTGCCCTACTGCATAACATGATAATTAGCTACAACTATTTTTACTTTTGATATAATCTATAACTTAAGAAAAAGTTTTGTATCCATTTTGTTCAGGTAATGAATGTGTATTAGTAGAATATTTTTGAGTATATTGTTTCCACGGTAAAGTATACATTTATTTTTTTTCTGCTTGCTTCTTATCCTTGGAAAGAGAAGTATCGCCTGCACCACTGTGGTTTTGACTCATCTTAAATTTCCTTCAATTATTAGATTGTATAAATCAATCTGAAGCATTATAGGTATATAAAAATTCAATATTCAAAGTATTTAGACTCGATAGGAGAAAATTTTAATGAAAGACTTAAAAACTATTTTTTTCTTACTTCTTTATACACTTTAGACCTACAAACCAAAATTCAGATGTTTAGCTCCTTTAGTTTTCAAGATCTGAGTTTTTAGTACCTTTAGACCGAATGGCCAATTCAGTGGAAATGAGATTTTTCAGTTATAATGAACTCTACAAGTTGTAATAAGCGTATTGAGGTATACAGTGTTATAACTGAGTAAAACAATCAATTTTTTTCAATTATTATGTACTTTAAGCATCTAAAATAAGCCTTGCTGACTTAATAGCACTAATGAAAACTGTACAAACTTGTTCAACCAAAAAGAAATTATCATACTCGTTGATTACCTCAGTCGGAGTAATTCCACCAAAAAGTCATATCTAGACAACTAAAAGATCTAGACACTCCAAATTTTGTCATAGTTTATTGGGCTCAAAGTAGAAAGAGAAAATTGTTTCGAAGGCCTTAGATAATCTTCTTTCCATTTTTTCAAAAAAGATTTTATACACAAAATAGTATATATGTATACCGGTATACATGTCACGTCAGGCCTATACATGACAAATCGTTCAATCAGATCTAAAATTAAAGAGAGATTGTACATCAATTGAAACATTTAATTGTACACTTTAAAGTCTACTAAAACATGATATTTGATTGAGAACTGTTATTTGCGATAGCTACTCATTTTACATATTTGCTCATTTCTCTTTCTGTATGATAGATAGAGACTTGAAACTTTGGATGTAAGTACCCTGCTGAAGATAGGTTTTTAAAATTCATTAAAATACATAGAATTGATATTGAATAAATTTGAAAGACCATTCTTGATCATACTTCTACCTATTAAAGGAAATTAAATAACATACAGGTTATTAGAAAGCATTTAAAACAATTAAAAGTCATATGGTATAGTTAAAAATTTTCAATAAACTTTAGTTTGTTTCAAATCATGAAATTCAATAATATTTAATTAAATTTAATGACCTTTAATTAACTTCATAACAAATGTAAAACTAATGAAAATCAATAGTCAAAAGTATGATCACGAACGGTCTTTAAAATGCATAAGCAATTGTTTTTAATTATTTTCTATTGACTTTTTATGACTTGATAAACATTGAAAATTTATTATTTATAACTTTCAATAATATTTAGTTGGTTTTATATAATTAAATTCAATGACGATTAAGAACATTTTTGCTGATTAAAATTTATTTAGTCGAAAATAATTTAAAGACATAGCAATTCATTGGACGTTATTTAGAAAAAAATAATTAAAATTCATTCATTTAATTGTTTTCTATAAGTACGTGTATAAAACTTCATTAAAGTTCATAAAAAGTATACCAAAACTTCTCATTAAAAATAATTAATATTAATTGATATATAGAACATCATAAAAGTTGATTCAATGTTATTGAAGTTCATTGATCGTTAATAACATTGTTGCTGATTAAAATTTATTTAGTCGAAAGTAATTTAAAGTCATAGCAATTCATTGGACGTTATTTAGAAAAAAACAATTAAAATTCATTCATTTAATTGTTTTCTAAACTGTAAGTACGTGTATAAAACTTCATGAAAGTTCATAAAAAGTATACTAAAACTTCTCATTAAAAATAATTAATATTAATTAATTATAGAACATCATAAAAGTTGATTCAATGTTATTGAAGTTCATTTATCGTTAATAAAATTTTTGATGATTCAACTTTATTTGGTTGCAAATAATTTAAATACATAGAAATTCATTCGATATTATTCAGAAAAAAAGCAATTAAATTTCATTCATTTAATTGTTTTTAATAAATTTATGCAAGTGCAGTGAAGTTTATTAAAATTTATAAAGGTCTATACTGACATTGAACATTCAAAATTTTGCATGTCAATTAATTCTAAAAATTCATTAAAGTTGATTCAATATTATTAAAGTTAATTCATGGCTTGATAATTAAAATGTCGGCATAGTGCGTTTCTTACACATAAGAATTGTACACGCAATTATTGTGCACAATTTAGCATTGGTCAAATATATCTATATATAATTTGACCAATGCTAAATTGTGTACAATAATTACGTGTATAATTCTTATGTGTAAGAAACGCGCTATGCCAAAATGTCGATGTTCATTGGAGTTATAGAAGTTAATTAAAAATGATTTGACTTTAAAATTTTTTAATGAATGTTAAAAACCTATTTTCAGCAGGGTAGTTCTACCGTTTATGTTGAATATCAAATTAGTATAAGAAACTAACCAAGACCATTTTTATTAAGAATTGTAGGTTGCGATGGTAACTCATTTTACATATTTGCTCATTTCTCTTTCTGTATGATAGACAGAGACTTGAGATTTGTTATCAAGCATTGAAGATTTGGAGGTAAGTAGTTGCAACCTACATATTGAATATAAAATTATTAGAAACTAACCAAGACACTTGGATAGTTCAACGAGCTAATAAAACATAATTTTTGATTGAGATCTGTTGGTTGCGATTGTAACTCATTTGACATATTTGTTCATTTCTCTTTCTGAATGATAGACAGAGACTTGAGATTTTTTATCAAGCATTGTTATACATAAATAAAATAGAAAAATTTATTTGAATGCTTTTAAATACTTTTTTTCTTCCAGCAAGTGTGAAAACTGTAAATTTCACATATATGCAAATGAACGCTAAGGGAAGATTGTTCACAAAATATTAATTTTCATTTAAATTAAAAGAGCTTATGACATAAAAAAATTATATTCAATTTGCTTGAGTTTTACTGACAAAACTTATTCTTCTATTCAACTTGAATAACATTTTATCGTGCGTTAAATATTTTTTTCAGTTCAAAAGAACTGTTTAATATTGAAGCATGAATTTTTCTTTTCACTTTTAAGATGACAAGAGCCCCTCCTCGCTCTTATCTGTGAGGTTATTTTCGTTTTATACATAACTTATTCAAAGAAATGTATAAAACCAACAACTCCTTCAAAATTCTATGTTTTGGCCTATACGTAACCAAATCTCACAACTCAGAAACTAAAAGAGCTAGAGTCCTAAAATTTGTTGTGAAAATTTCATTTATCTTAGGAAAGCAAGAGATAGTTGGTTTGTAGGCCTGCGACAGCTATTTGAAAATTGGAGTACAGATCAGAATTATGGATTCAATCATATGATGTTGGATACTATGTCAATCGAGTCAATAATAACTCCTCCCCTGGTAAAAAATTGACTATCATTTATGGCCTGTTCGCTATCTATTGATCAACTTCCGTGGTCAATTTGTAGCCAACAATTAGACCATAAGTTGACCATAATATGGGTAAAGATACATTTATAATCTCAAATACATGTATAAAAATTTAATTTCGCACAGTGTTTTTTATGGGTTTAATCGAATTTACAAAAAAACATGTAGTTTACTAATGCGAGATATACAAGCGAAGTTGCAGTATTGCATGAATTCTAAGTTCTAACTCCGATTCTACACATAAAATACGAGGTCTGTCCCAAAAGTATCCGACCTACGTTCATATCTTCGTGCGGAGAGACTCAGGCGACCTCTGGAGGGTACGAACGTCACCAGCAACTCCTAACCTGCTCGTCAGTAGCCTGAGATACCGATGAAACGCCTTAGTTCCCGTGCAGCGTGTATTTGTTTACAACGACTTTTTTGCGTTCGTCGCAATTTGCTTATTGCTAAAAATGGCAGATGGAACCGAACAGCGAATTTGCATAAAATTTTGCTTTAATCTCGGTAAAAGTTGTGCGGAAACTATTGAAATGTTGCAAAAGGCCTTTAAAGATGAGTGTATGGGCAAAACACAAATAAAAGAGTGGTATAGGCGGTTCAAAAGTGGCCGCACATCTGTTGACAGTGATCCTCGTTCATCAAGTCAATGTTGATTGTTTTTTTCGATTATGAGGGCGTTGTGCACCACGAATATGCCCCTACAGGCCAGACAATCAATAAAGAGTACTACGTTGAAGTTTTGAAAAGATTACGTAATGCAATCAGGAGAAAACGACCGCAACTTTGGGAAACCGGTGACTGGCTTCTTCATCACGACAATGCTCCAGCGCACGCATCAAACCTTGTGCAACAGTATTTATTGAAACACAGTGTTGCGCAGCTCCGCCAGCCTCCATACAGTCCTGATATAGCTCCCTGCGACTCTTGGCTGTTTCCTCGATTGAAAATGCCGCTTAAAGGACATCGATTCGACAATAAACAGACTGTTGAAACTAATGCGACGAATGCACTAAAGGCGATTCCGAAGTCTGACTTTCAAGAGTGCTTTAATAAGTGGAAACATCGATATGAGCGTCTTGTTCAATCAAATGGGGACTACTTTGAAGGATGCCACCCCCCGGATGACGAAGAATAAATCAAGCGCCGAGAAATCGAGGTAGGTCGGATACTTTTGGGACAGACCTCGTATATTCCCATGATGCAGTATAGGTATAGTAGTGCATGCGCACGAGCACTGCGTCGGGCGCTTAGGTACTTTGCACGCTAAAAGCATAAGGACATAAAACATAAGAATAACATTGATTAGTATATCAATATACACAAAAAATAAGAGAATAGTATATTACGTATCTAGGGAGGTAAAGAACTGGCGAGTCCGTAGCACGGCTTCGGCCGAAGACTCGGGTGGCAATTTACACGTGCTATGGGGTCGCCATTTTACCTCCCATGGTTCGTACACTATTTTTCCCCACATCTGCACCGAAAGTACCACTTTTCCTCCCGGGCGCCTGGAGAGAAATGTGTATTTTCGCTGCTGGTATGAGGAAAGAGTATATTACGCATCTAGAAAGGTAAAATGGCGACCCCATAGCACGTGTAAATTCGGGTCGCAACCCTAGTGTGAGAAATCTATTAAATCCTATTCTCCAATACAAAAATTGCATATACATCCTATTCACAAATAGGATCACTTTATATTTGGAAAAAGGAATTAATAGGATTTAATAGATTTCTCACACTAGGGAATCTACAGTTGGAACACGACAATCTTCGGCTCGGGTCGCAATTTACACGTGCTATGGACCCGCCAATTCTTTACCTCTCTAAACGCGTAATATACTCTTATCTCATACCAGCAGCGAAAATACACATTTCTCTCCAGGCACCCGGGAGGAAAAGTGGTACTTTCGGTTCAGGTGTGGGAAATAGAATATATTACGCATCTAGGGAGGAAAAGTATTGGCTAAACCATAGCACGTGTAAGTTGCCACCCGAGCCTTTTTCCTCCTGTGGTGCGTATACTATGTTTCACCATACCCGGGCCGAAAATGACACAATTCAGTTTCGGAGCCGGGAGGAAATGTGGTACTTTCGGCCAGGGTATGGTGAAAAATAGGTTTTTCCCCACACCTGCACCGAAAGTAGCACTTTTCTTCCCGGGCGCCTGGAGAGAAATGTGTATTTTCGGTGCTGGTGTGAGAAAAAATAGTATACGCACCATGGGAGGTAAAATGACGACCCCACAGCACGTGTTTGCCACCCTCGCCTTTGGCTCGGGTGGCATTTTACACGTGCTATGGACTCGCCAATTCTTTACCTTCCTAGATGCGTAATATACTATTTATTCCTCTTATTTGTCGTATATATACAGATATACCAATCAATATTATTCTTATGTGCAAAAGTTCTTTACTCTCCCAATACACATGCAGACATTTATACATACACAGTGTGTTGACAACTGGGAGTTGGCGGAGAGAGCAGACCCTTAACTATTTGAAATATTTTAAGAAAAACGTAGTTTTGCCTTCTGAGCAGTTTAGCAGATTTAATTTAAAAAGCAAAATTGCTGAGTACAATTTGCCCAACAGAGTCAAGAAAATTTGACTAAACTAGCCACTAAAGCAATTTTTACTTAAGTCGTTGAACACCGTTTGGTCCAATTTATGTATTTATGTATTTGTTAATTAATATATATTTATTAATGCAGACGATTAAATTGAACTAAAATTTATCGTACATATCTTAAAAGAAATACAAGAAAAAATATTTGTAGGTTAGGTTTGATTATTTTCAGCATGTAACCTCGACGTGCCACATGCTAGTATAATTTTTTAATTATTTGTTCTCTTTTAAGTATCTAATTCGTATTCAACTATGTCAGGTTAATTAATTTTATTTATAAATAATTATATAAATTACACCACCTTTTGGCCATAAACCGTCGGCCATAAGCTGGGTTGTTGACCATAATATAGGCCATAAATTGACCACACACCATAAAATTAAGCATTATATGGTAAATAGTTGGTCAATCTTTCTACCAGGGTCGGAATTCAAAAGTTAAAGTTTACAATTTTTATAGCACACTAACCTCAAAATGCCAACTTTATTGTCGATTTTGAGGTTGTTGTGCTATAAAATATCGTATGAGACTGTTGTGGGAGGTGTTTTTCTACCTTGCTCGATTTTCTCACTCGCTTCGCTCGTGCGAAAACCCTCGAGCAAGGTAGAAGACCATCTCCCACAACAGTGTCATAATATACTATAATAAAACTTGTTAGACTTCCTATATGACTAGTGAGGAGGATGAAAAATCTCTGGCTAGTGAGGAGTACGATAAATCTCTGACTAGCTATTCTCGACGAGCCACTGACAGTAATGTAGATGAATCTATTCCATCCACTTATGATAATAATCATATGATTGCTACTAGTTCACCAAAATTACAAAAATTTGGTTCTAATGGATAATCAAATATGGAAGATTCCTATGCGAGATGGATAAGAAGAAGAAATCATAATTATGGATTTGACGACTGGAATGATACTAATATATTAGTGAATCGTCTCCGAGTAATCATAGCTACGAATCCATTTGGGATATACAATATCGAGATTCGAGAATCACTTCGTCCTTAACGAGTTAAGCAAAGCAAGTTACATATACTGATGTATTTAGATTACGTTAACGATATTCAATATGAAGTTACGATGGATTCAAGTTCTAATTTATACACTAAGAAGAAAAGAAAGTGTATAGGGGAGAGCGGGGCAAGCTTGGCATGCCGGGTCACTTTGGCAGCTAAAATTTTCATATTAAAAATTCATATTTTAAAATGATCTTTTCCCTACTTAATTCCTCAATCGGTAAACTTTTTTTCAATACCCGATATGTTAAAATTAAATTAAAAATAAAAATAATAACTTAGATTGAATATTTTACTTAAAATACGACGCTCGCATCGATATTTCCATCCCAAGGTAAACTAAGAAAGAATGTATACACTGACTTACATATGGTCTAATTTGAAAGTTTAATTTTCGAACTTTTAATTCCTTTTTTTTTATTAACCTAAACTAAATGCAAAGAAAGATTTTTTTAATTGAAAAAGATATTACGAGCGGGGCACGCTTGGCAGGTGAGACTGGGCACGCTTGTCACTTGAAGCGCTGTGACATTGAATGGAACCTCACGTACATAACCTCATTTTACATGTAAATGTTTCGGAGCTCGAAGAAATCAGGAGTGAGTATCGTTTTAATTATTTTTTCGGATAGTCAAATTCAGTATATTCCATTGTCTTACAATACTGAACTAATTAGCAACTAAGTGACGACTGACTTTTTATTTTAAGAAAAGCAGTTATCAGTGCAAAATATATTTTATTTTACTTTGTTACTTTGATCTCAGTGTTTTATTACTGTAAGTTAAAAAAAAATTGTTAACATTTTTCAAATCATTTATAAAATACTAAAAGACTGTAAATGTTACAAAGATTTTTAAGTTACGTTGATTTATAAGAAAGAAACAAAATGTGATAAATTTAGTAAAAATGTTTTCATAATAATAAGAATGAAACAAAATGTGATAAATTTAATAAAAATATGTTATAGTAATAATAAGAATAATGTAACAGACTGACTCTAACTGATGTACATTAATAAAAGTAAATTAATTCTAATATCAAAATCTTTGTTTTTTTACCTATAACCAAATCCTGATCACATTTTCTAATTTGAAGCTTTCAACTTTCTTCTGCAATACCGCGCCAATTTCGCCCCACCCGCATGCCAATGTTACCCCGCTAGGGGTACCAACTTCTTTCTTGCTTTCCTAAGATAAATGAAACTATCACAACAACTTTTAGAACTCTAGCTCTTATAGTTTATGAGCTGTGAGATTTGGTTACATGTAGGCCAAAACATAGAATTTTGAAGGAGTTGTTGGTTTTATACATTTCTTTGAATAAGTTATGTATAAAATGGGAATAACCTCACAGATAAGAGCAAGGACGGGCTCTTGTCATCTTAAAAGTAAAAAGAAAAATTCATGCTTCAATATTAAATAGTTCTTTTGAACTGAAAAAAATATTTAACGTAAGATAAAATGTTATTCAAGTTGAATAGAAGAATAAGTTTTGTCAGTAAAACTCCAGTAAATTGAATATGATTTTTTTATGTCATAAGCTCTTTTAATTTATATGAAAATTAATATTTTGTGAAAAATCTTCCCTTAGCGTTCATTTGCATATATGTGAAATTTACAGTTTTCACACTTGCTGGAAGAAAAAAAGTATTTAAAAGCATTCAAATAAATTTTTCTATTTTATTTATATATAACAATGCTTGATAAAAAATCAAGCAACCAATAGATCTCAATCAAAAATTATGTTTTATTAGCTCGTTGAACTATCCAAGTGTCTTGGTTAGTTTCTAATAATTTTATATTCAATATATAGGTTGCAACTATTTACCTCCAAAGCTTCAAGTCTCTATCTATCATACAGAAAGAGAAATGAGCAAATATGTAAAATGAGTGCCTATCGCAAACAACAGTTCTCAATCAAAAATCATGTTTTAGGTTACCGATGAACTATTCAAATGTCGTGGTTTTCTAATAATTTTATATTCAACATATAGGTTGTAACTACTTACCTCCAAAGTTTCAAGTTTCTATCTATCGTACAGAAAGAGAAATGAGCAAATATGTAAAATGAGTGGCTATCGCAAACAACAGTTCTCAATCAAAAATCATGTTTTAGGTTACCGATGAACTATCCAAGTGTCGTGGTTTTCTAATAATTTTATATTCAACATATAGGTTGCAACTACTTACCTCCAAAGTTTCAAGTTTCTATCTATCGTACAGAAAGAGAAATGAGCAAACATGTAAAATGAGTTACCATCACAACCAACAGTTCTTAATCAAAAATTATGTTTTAGTAACTCGTTGAACTATTAAGTCTGTATCTATCATACAGAAACAGAAATGAGCAAATATGTGAAACGAGTTGCTTAATTATCGCAAATAACAGTTCTCAATCAAATATCATGTTTTAGTAGACTTTAAAGTGTAAAATTAAATGTTTCAATTGATATACACTCTCTTTTAAGTTTAGAGCTGATTGAACGATTTGACATATATAGGTATTATACATATATGCTATTTTGTGTATAAATTTTTTTTTACAAAATTGAAAAAAGATTATCTAAGGCCTTGGAAGCACTTTTCTCCTTCTACTTTGAGCCTAATAAACAATAACACAAAATTTGGAGTGTCTAGGTCTGTTAGTTGTCTAGATATGACTTTTTGGTGGAATTACTCCGACTGAGGTAATCAACGAGTGTGATAATTTCTTTTTGGTTGAACAAGTTTGTACAGTTTTCATTAGTGCTATTAAGTAAGCAAGGCTTAGTTTAGATGCTTGAAGTACATAATAATTGAAAAAAATTGATTGTTTTACTCAGTTATAACATTGTATACCTCAATACGCTTATTACAACTTGTAGAGTTCATTATAACTGAAAAATCTCGTTTCCGCTGAATTGGCCATTCGGTGTAAAGGTACTAAAAACTCAGATCTTGAAAACTAAAGGAGCTAAACATCTGAATTTTGGTTTGTAGGTCTAAGGTGTATAAAGAAGTAAGAAAAAAATAGTTTTAAAGTCTTTCATTAAAATTTTCTCCTATTGAGTCTAAATACTTTGAATATTGAATTTTTATATACCTATAATGCTTCAGATTGATTTATACAATCTAATAATTTAACGAAATTGATTGTTTTACTCAGTTATAACATTGTATGCCTCAATACACTTATTAAAACTTGTAGAATTCATTATAACTGAAAAATCTCACTTTCCGCTGAATTGGCCATTCGGTCTAAAGGTACTAAAAATTTAGATCTTGAAAACTAAAGGAGCTAGACATCTGAAATTTGGTTTGTAGATCTAAAGTGTATAAAGAAGGAAGAGAAAAATATTTTTAAAGTCTTTCATGAAAATTGTCTAATAATCTCCTTGTGAGTGCTGCGACTATTACAAAAATAAAGATGAAAACGTGCATTTTATAGCAATATTGAATAGAAAGAAGTTATATAAATCAAACACAAGTTGTTTAAATTTATACTGAAAAAAATTAGAAAGTCTTCCATATGATGAAATATTTCTTTTTAGTTTTGACACCTACGGTGCTTATATTTAGCGTTTGGGTGCTTCATAATGTATAGTTCAATATGTAAACTATACGTAGTTCTTATTGTAAAAATCAAATCCGTATCATGTAAAGTAATGTCTACGGAAGATTAATGTATGTATGTATAAAAGAATAAATTATTTTTTATTTCATTGACACAAAAATGCAACTTTTTACAAGCACCCGGATTCACAAGTTAATAAATTCAATATAAGCGGATCCTTAATTTTGTTTTAATTATCACTGGTTATATAGAAGGAAAAATATAAAATTTAATTTCATGAAATAGAGAATAAAAATACATCTTAATGATTTTATATTTTTTCCGGAAGCCAAAATTCACAATTTTTTAAGACCGCTTTTATAAACTTCAGTCTAAATAATTATTTGATATTTATTAATAAAATATAAATAATCATATTTGCTTTGTAATTAATTGCTTTAGTATTATCATGAAATCTCACAAGTTCACTATATTTTAATAATTTAGTTTGCTATTCAATTTCGAAACTGGAGAAGCTGCATTTCAGAATGAATGGATTTCAAATAGATTAAAATTATGAACTGTTTTTAGTCGAGATAAATCTGTCTTTGTTTATAAGGAAGACTAAATTGTAATTGGATTATTCCGTACAGAAATGAATCTGAAAATAAGTTTAATTTGAACTATTCAACTACAAATCTATAATATAGTTTATATTTATTTCAAAGTATTATGTAAGTTAAATGTCTTAAATACTCTTTATTATTCAAAATATTATCTGCAAGGTTATTGGGTTATTTTCATCCACATTCAAACTACTGACTGACTAAAAACTATTACCTGATTAAGGTTTTACTGTATAGTTTTTTCGTCTTGAAAACTATCGTATAACAATATTTAAAACTTTAAGATTTATATGAATGAAACTACTTGTTATACCACAGTTCTACAAATAAAACTATACTATATAAATTTATTATTGCTCTCTAATTACTAAAAATCTATTCTACAATATGTCATATGTATCATTTTTGTGAGAGTAAACATGTACAGAAAATAGTTAGAAAAATCTGCTCAAAATAAAATTTTCAATCTGTTTCTAGATCCGGATGAGCGTACTCTACCTCCTCCCACTGATTAAGAAGGGCATTGCTATCCAGGCATTCTACAATTAGCGAAGATCTGGTCATGTAAGTGACAAGCCAAGTTAAAAAGAAGTATTGAAAATAAACTGAAAAAAATTAAAAACCATAATTATGATAAAAAGTTTAAGTACAAAAAGTTTGCTTTATCGACCAATATATTTTAATTTTTCCTTTATTTTAATGTTTAAATAATCGTTTTGCTCATTGAACATTTATCAATAAATTGACCAAAAAACATTATGAAATTGTTAATATATGCAAAATTAAGCTAACTATTTCTATGTAATAAATATGCAAGAACTTACAAACAAATGAGCTTAACTCTGTACACATTAATTATTTTATAATCTTTTTCATTCAATTTATAAATAAATGTTCAATGAGTAAAATGAATATCTAAACATAAAAATGGAGGAGGAAAAATAAAAAAATTTGACTGATTTAAGTGATTTTTTTAAAACATTGTCTAGCACTGGAACATCATAATTGTGTTTTTTTTTCAGTATATTTGCTACTTACCTTGCCACTTACATTGTCAGATTTTCGATATAATTTTTTTTCTAGAATGCCTTGCTATATTACGTAACACTCTACTACCGAAATGCTCTATTAGTTTATACAAATGAGTATTTCTTTAGAAGGATCATGTTTGCACAGAGATTTTGGTTATACGGTGGTTTGTAAATTAAAGGAATCAGGGTATAAGGGGAGGATATGTATTCGCGTATGCTCTTTCGGACCTTTAGACACTGCATACAATTTATATTAAGGTGAAAAATATATAAAAATTAAAAATTAAAAACCACTATATTTTGCCTGAATCTTTTATTTATTATTTAAAAATATTTTATGTATTATTTTACTTTCAGAACTCGAATTTTGACTGCAAATTAATTTACTCAGTTTTCTAGCCCTTCTCTTCAGTGGAGTGAATTCGTCCAAAATACATGGCTATTCCATATATACTATATGTCTCGGGTGCACAGGAGGGTTAATTTCTAAACAATTAAATAATTTGAATGTATAGCTTTTAATACTAACAAAAATATAATAAATGCAATATCTGTTTCATTTTTTAGGATTAATTCATACTGATACTTACTAAAATCATATTAGCTATATTAATATTAACTGTCTAAAATGAGTCAAAAGTTTATAATAATATATTTTTCAGCTTACGTAGTTTATCATTTTTATTTAACATAAAGTAAAGTAATAATTGAGTTTTTGAAGTGAGTAAAATTATCTACATTTCTGTATATATATATATATATATATATATATATATATATATATATATATATATATATATATATATATATATATATATATATATATATATATATATATATATATATATATATATAAATTATAAATTATAATAAATTATAATTCTTTGTCGAGTATAATATTTGATCACCTTAAAAATGGCATATCATGTAAACGGCCAAAAAAGTAACTATATTTTAAAATTATTATTAAAAATGAATATTATTATTATAAAAATTTATTGATCTGTAAGTGTCAACAATGCATAAGTATTCCATTAAAAAATCATTTTTGAGCTGTTATCGATTTGACTTAACATATTTTCTGCACGAAAAAAAGAATGCGCTCGTCATTAACATAAAGATACCAGAGCTTGAAAACCTACTATTTATAAGAATTTTATATCAAAACAGGTAATTTTTACGAGATTCACTACAATACTACGGATTTACTTACTATTTTTTTATATGTATTAAGGTAATCAGACATGCTTGTAATAATTGCAGTTTATGTAAACAAATTATTATTATTTGTCATATTTCATTTATTTACGGTATTTATACTGCTGTAAAAAGTATTCACATAAGTCATTTAAAAGTTTTGCCAATTTAAAGATAGGTTTTAATTGCTATTTTAGCTAATGTTATACAATTCTCAAATTAAACTTTTATAAGGCAATACTCCCCGATACAGCATAAACTGAAGTGGGCACTTTCAAACTAATAAGAACAAGTCTGAAAATTCAAATGCTGGTAAGCAAGGTGTTTGAATTGGATAAGTATAACGTAATAAAATTTAAATCAATCACAACTTTCTAAACTGTGTTTAGAAAGACTCTCTATCGTAGTTATAAATATGTGAATAATACGATGAACATGAATAATTAGAGTCTAAGTCAGTTTGAACAAGACATTGTTCCGTTAATTACGACATTAAAGAACGCAATAATCCATAATTAATTTGGGTATATCCCTGGAAAAATAAGTTTGGCAATAATTATTAATCTTATTAGAAAATGTAAGAAATTTTTCATGTTTGTGGAAAACGATTAACATTAATTTGCAAGTAGATTTTCAAAACTATTCTAAACACTCCTACTTTCAGCCCATTGAATAAACTAAATTAATTAACTTCACATAAAATTGAATAGTACAAACATAGTTTAACATTTGTAAAAATATAACAATCTAGCATAAGAATTTTTCTTAAATTAGTCTTTGTGAGAATTTCTTTTATTTGATAAAAATAGTTCCGTTTTATTGAAAACAATATTAAAATGTATCAAAAAATGATCACACAGATATGTTAAAATAGCAGTTATTTATTAACCATGTCCAGCATTAATGATGACTTTTTAAGTCCGCACAAAATTACTTGCTTGTCTGTCATCTCTGGTACGTTTTTGCTAATTTTATTGACATCGTAATAGCCGCACATGAGGGAATACAGAGGAGAGGAGCTAGATATATGCAAGAGACATACTGCGAGCGGTGAGAAGGTTTCTAATTCACCGGCTCTCAACCGTATATTACAAAGATTGGTTTAATACACATTGTACATTACAATCATGGAAGCGTATATATACGCGCGGGGTGACGCGCGTCCGCACATACGTGTCCCAGCGCTGGTTTTGGGCTCGGGCCGCAGGCGCGTCGACGGCGCGTGGTTTTTCAAGATATAGGAGGCAAGAGACATTTAATGATAAAGTTCACGGAAAAATGGAGTCGTACGTGCGATACCTGTCCTGCTCGATCTTGGCCATGATGCGGTCGATTTCGGAGCCTGCAGGCGGCCAGGTGGCAGTGGCCATGCCAGCCGTGCTCGTTGAGCCGGTGACATGGCCAAGGGCGCTTGGTCCCCGGCTGCGGGCCCGTTTCAGGCTCGTCAGCTCGAGACTGAGCTCCTCGTGCCTGACCATCTGCAGCTCCGTTTTCTTCTCGAGCTCGCGGATCTTGGACTGCAGGGCCTCGACAGACTCGGGCCCCTGGTAGCGCCCGGCCATCTTCTCGCGCAGATGGAGCTGGGCCTCGGCGTGCTGGCGCTCGAGGTCCGCGCGACGAGCCTCCGTCTCGCGCATTTGCTGCAACACGAACATATAGCACGACAGGTCTCAGATTACTCGCTTTCTTTCATCATCTCAACTTTGATTGATTATTTATTAATTAATTAATTTAAATAAGAATTCGTATGTTATTTTGCATTCTGAAAGAATAAGCTTTGAAACGATGAAAAATTTGGAATCAGTTCTTGTAGTCAGAGACTGAACAGTCACATAATGTACACAATTTTCCAATATTATATCTTCTCCGAATTTATCTTTTCCATATAGGGCATTGATTCAGAAATAAAGTGACTACTGTACTTAATATGGCCCTCCATGACTACCCTATCTATTACACGCGTGATTTAGTCGGTAAATAGCTGATGCATTATGCATATGATGTTAGTAGAAGCTATTCCATCGGAACATTTTCTCACGGAAGCAAAAGAAGACCGCCTGTAATGTATTTTAACTTACAGCCGCTTAAGTGAATTCATCAATATAATTTTGAGCAAATAATTATATTTACTGTTATACTAAATAAAGAAGTTCGTTAATGGCGATACTGCCCTCGATTTTACTACGAATCGTTAGCTCTTCAGTAGCATAGTTTATTTTATCATCCGGCTATGTTTTTAGTACCTTTTAGTATCAGAGGAAATGAGTCTACACATTACTACTCATTCTAACGATTACGGCCCGCGTAATGGAATTCATACAAGATTTGTGTCTAATGACGACCCTTAGAATTCTGTTAAGCTTTTCAAGGATAAGAAATATATATTTGTTACAAACGATACTGGCACTGTTTATTAATTTGCGGAAACTATATATAAATAATATGTTCTTAAATAATGTTTGCGATCTAAAAAATATAACGCTCTGAAAAGTAAAAAATAATACTTTTTGTAATAACGGGATTTAGAAAATAATAGGCTCAATCAAACGTTGTATCTCTTTTTAATACAAAATCAACATGTATATATATTAGGAATTCCACAAGAAATCTGCACTTAGACGGTCAAAAAATAATAAAAACATAAAGTTGAGACACACCTCTGCAACCTTTTTTTCTCGTTATAGGTCATATAATATATGTGAAAAATGTCCAACACCCAAAACAGACAATGTTATTTTTTTAAAACGTATATCAATTTCTCTTATGAGAATTTAACATGGGAATTATGGACTAAAACCGGTCATCATTCATATAACAATTACTTGGCTTTTGATGGTGCAAACACTTTTTTCGCCCAATATAATATAAAGTAGAGAAAAAAGCTTTAATTTGAGACATACCACGTTTAAAAAGATTAACAATCATAAAATTTATGAGTGATCAAAGATAGTAAATAAACTCGAAAAAACACGGAAAAATGGTCAAATATGAAAAATCATGAAATTTAGCGATTTTTTCGCGTTTATTAACTTTGTTTGTTTTTTTCTCTACTTTATGTTCTATTGGGCGAAAAAATTGTTTGCACCATCAAAAGCCAAGTAATTATTATATCAATGATGACCATTTATAGTCCATAATTTCCATGTTAAATTCCCATAAGAGAAATTGATATACGTTTTAAAAAAGTGACATTGTCTGTTTTGCATGTTGGACATTTTTTTATTATTTTTTTAACCGTCTAAGTGCAGATTTCTTGTGGAATTCGTATATATATATATACTAATAAAAACTCATTTTTATGGTGAGGTTTAATAAATGATTTTTTGCAAACCAAACAGACAATTTTATTTGTCAGCGACGTTTTGGCAGCATTTCACTGCCCTCATCAGGCTATACCTTTATTTAAATATTTCATATTACACCATTATTAAAAAGTATTGTAAAAAAAAAATATATTTATATGTGATTTTATATGAAATTTGTTGTTAACATAAATACTTACAATATTTACATGGTACGGATGTTACATTTTTTAAGACCACTACATGTACAAGATATATACGTTACTCGCTATATGAACAATATAAAAAAAAATATATACGAGATCTGCCCCAAAAGTATCCGACCTACGTTCATATCTTCGCGCGGAGAGACTCAGGCGACCTCTGGAGGGTACGAACGTCACCAGCAACTCCTAACCTTCTCGTCAGTAGCCTGAGATACCGATGAAACGCCTTAGTTCCCGCGCATCGTGTATTTGTTTACAACGACTTTTTTGCGTTCGTCGCAATTTGCTTATTGCTAAAAATGGCAGATGGAACCGAACAGCGAATTTGCATAAAATTTTTCTTTAATCTCGGTAAAAGTTGTGCGGAAACTATTGAAATGTTGCAAAAGGCCTTTAAAGATGAGTGTATGGGCAAAACACAAATAAAAGAGTGATATAGGCGGTTCAAAAGTGGCCGCACATCTGTTGACAGTGATCCTCGTTCATCAAGTCAATGTTGATTGTTTTTTTCGATTATGAGGGCGTTGTGCACCACGAATATGCCCCTACAGGCCAGACAATCAATAAAGAGTACTACGTTGAAGTTTTGAAAAGATTACGTAATGCAATCAGGAGAAAACGACCGCAACTTTGGGAAACCGGTGACTGGCTTCTTCATCACGACAATGCTCCAGCGCACGCATCAAACCTTGTGCAACAGTATTTATTGAAACACAGTGTTGCGCAGCTCTGCCAGCCTCCATACAGTCCTGATATAGCTCCCTGCGACTCTTGGCTGTTTCCTCGATTGAAAATGCCGCTTAAAGGACATCGATTCGACAATAAACAGACTGTTGAAACTAATGCGACGAATGCACTAAAGGCGATTCCGAAGTCTGACTTTCAAGAGTGCTTTAATAAGTGGAAACATCGATATGAGCGTCTTGTTCAATCAAATGGGGACTACTTTGAAGGATGCCACCCCCCGGATGACGAAGAATAAATCAAGCGCCGAGAAATCGAGGTAGGTCGGATACTTTTGGGACAGACCTCGTATATATATAATAATAAGTTAGTGGTTTTGTACTATTTTCTTAATTGCACAGAAGTTGAGGTTAAGTTGCCATAAATACCTTTCATTTTCTTAATCGTCATTATTTTAAAACTTATAATATTAAAACAATAAATAGCACATTGTAAATATAAATATAAATAAAAGAAGTCCATAGTTAAAAAATGTTATAAGTTATAAATAAGTAAAAAATGAAATGTCACAGAAGTTTTAATACTATCAGTAGGTACGACAAGACTATTCTATCACAGTCGGTTACCAGACGTTATTTTGAATATCTGAGCATGCTCAAAAGGCTCTTTTATGTTAAGTATTTATGTTAACAACAAATTTCATATAAAATCACATATAAATATATATTTTTTTTACAATACTTTTTAATAATGGTGTAATATGAAATATTTAAATAAAGGTATAGCCTGATGAGGGCAGTGAAATGCTGCCGAAACGTCGCTGACAAATAAAATTGTCTGTTTGGTTTGCAAAAATCATTTATTAAACCTCACCATATCAATATCAGCAAACGAAGATAATGATCTATTTTATACAAAACTCATTTTTATTTGGCCAGTACTGGTAGTATTGGCTCAATACTAACTCAAAATTTATATGAGACCACCAGTGGAACATACTCTAACAGATAAAAAATACAATTATCGAAATCGGTACATCTCGAATCAAGTTGAGCATCAAAATTCACGAAACAATGACGCAAACATTGATGTATGTTTAATTGGTCAGTACTGGTAGTATTGGCTCAGTATCGAGTTGACATTTTTATCAGATAAAAAAAAGATCAGATGAAAGAACAGACGTAAAAAATCATACGGGTCGGATTGATAACCTCCTTCTATTTGAAGTCGGTTAAAAATACGTTTAGACGCTGCTGAAAATAGGTTTTTAAAATTCATTAAAATACATAGAGCTGATATTCAATAAATTTGAAAGACCGTTCTTGATCATACTTCTACCTATTAAAGATAGATAAAAAACATACAGGTTATTAGAAACCATGTAAAACAATTAAAAGTCATATGATATAGTTAAAAATTTTCAATAAACTTTAGTTTGTTTCTAATCATGAAATTCAATAATATTTAATTAAATTTAATGACCTTTAATTAACTTCATCACAAATGTAAAATTAATGAAAATCAATAGTCAAAAGTATGATCAAGAACGGTCTTTAAAATGCATAAGCAATTATTTTTAATTATTTTCTATTGACTTTTTATGACTTTGAATAACTTTGAAAATTAATTATTTATAAATTTCAATAATCTTTAGTTGTTTTTTTATAATTAAATTCAATGACAATTAATAACATTTTTGCTGATTAAAATATATTTAGTCGAAAATAATTTAAAGACATAGGAATTTATTGGACGCTATTCAGAAAAAAGCAATTAAAATTCATTCATTTAATTGTTTTTTCAACTGTAAGTACGTGTATAAAACTCATTAAAGTTCATCAAAAAGTATACTAAAACTGCTCATTCAAAATAATTAATATTTATTAATTATAAACCATCATAAAAGTTGATTCAAGTATTTGTTTGAAGGTCGCTTTGATTGGTTATAATGAAAACCTCTATATTTCTTTGGCTACCGCAAAATTTAGAGAGCCAATGTAATCGAATTGACGCTTTCAAGGTATTATTATGTTCATAATACATGTAGTTATGATATTAGTGTGGGAATTTGTATATACAAATTATTGACCAAAGTTATAATCTATTTAAGCGAAAATTCTTCGATTTTTAAAAATTTTATTATGATATATGGCTTAAATAGACTATAACTTTGGTCAATAATTTTTATATAAGTGTGCGTCCACCGAGACCTCTTAAGGTTACTTTGTGCCTGTCTATGCGAATGAAACATGTACTTTTTACTATAAGATTCTTAGACGCGGCAAAATTAATTACTCTCACTCCATTATCGTTACTCACGTCATGTCAACTTTTTATACTTATGCTCGGTCTAAAATTTTCCACCTTTCCAATTTTCGCGTTAAAATCTCTTAACAATATTTTTGCGTCAGGGGTTGAAAATCTATCAAACACCTGATCTAGTTTTGTGTAAAAGGAGTCTTTGACTGTATTGTCCGTGTCCTCCGTAGGGCAATGGACAATAATAAATACGTACTTGTACCATCGGCTTTTGACGATTATGAACCCTATGCGATCATCAATAAGTTCAAAATTAATTCCCGTGCGCATTACTCTATTACTTACTAAAAAGCCCGTCCCTAGCGGCCCTGTCTTTTCCAATCAGCTATATAAAAGTGTGTATTTATTCATATTTCCGTGCCTCGCCTAACCTTCGGTAGAGCTATTATATCTCATTTATACCTATCTGCCTCCCTTGTTAGCACCTCTAATTGCCAGTCCTGAGCTAAGCTACGCACGTTTCATCTGTCCACCCTTATCTCCGTGATGATTCTTATAAAAAGAAATAATAATAATCTCACATTATTCGAATAAACGATTTGTCCGATCGGAGTATAATTGATCGCAATTAAAGAGACGTCGCGCTATTCCTTGTCAAGGGTCAGCCGCATCGCGGTGCCGTCCTACGAGTATTAACTAATTCTAATTTTCCGACGGTTGGTACGGAGCTCGAGAGACTGCATAAGGATGGAACGGGAGTTGTGGCGAAGGTGACGGCTGGGCTTTTATTAGATACATGACGAGTGCAAACCGTTGTCGCCCGTGATATGAGGAGGATCGGAGTGCCAGAAGAGCGTAACAGGGAGATACGGCCGGCGTGGCGCGGCGAATGCGTGGCTTTGTGACGAGGGCCAGAAAAACTTTTGCACCCCTCCTCTCCAATCTCCAGCGTGGCACCCGCTTTCCCGCATAGACCTTTGGCCGTTTTATTTCTCCTTTTCCGATTTCGCGGCGATCAAGCAATTTATCGTGAGTTGAAATTTTTTGAGGTCATTGATGGATCTCAGCGTGTGGCATTCTTCATGAGAAATTTTGGAGAAATGGAATTTTATTTTTCAGCTTTTCGGGGTTGATAAATTGTTCTTTTATTGTGGACCATGCGTGCAAACTTAACACGCGAGAGTAAACTGATTTTGATTTTAAGTCTCGAATGTTTTATTTATATATTTTCTATATAATTCGATACTTTTCAACACTGCAGTATGCCTTGACACATTAGGATATCTATCTACATCTAAAATAAATAGTTCAATATAAGATGTTAAATTTATAATTGAAAAACTTTATCAGTATTTTGACAGGACACCTACTTGAATGGTTTTAAATATTTAAATAAATATATGAGCGTATACATTAAAAATTATCAATACTAAATTACTTTTGTGAAATTGAAAATGCCATCTTCATAGTATTAAAAAATGTTAGTTAATGTGCAAACAATAAAGTTTATTTTATTATATTATCACCCTGGTAGAAATTTATCCCGTCCACTTTATAGATCTATGTAGAATAATCTCGCACTGTGTAGATCTATGTAGGCAAACTAGATAGTTACTATAAAGGCGTGTAACGGTCGACCCTTCTAGTTTCCCATATTATTTGCCCCGATAAAACTAGATAAGCAAAATTATGACAATAACAACCACTTAAAGGTTATGTTTTAAGAAACAGAAGCATAATCTATTATGCTTATTATGTATTATTTTGATATAAAGGTATTTACTTGTTATTGTTCACCTATTACCAATGTAAATAATTGTAAATAACCTCTAAAGTGTAAGGTTATCTAATTTTAGATACATCGAGTTTTTGTATTTAAGAACTCAATAACAATATTATGTTACACATATATATTAAACAATCAAAATAAGAAAATAATCTGAATATCCAAATAACTAAGTATATGAAGTATTAGTGCATATATTTATTTTGTTTATGTAAAATTATTTTCTTTACATTTGATTATGTTCCATCCTAAATACAGGCTTGGTTTCCAAACCTGTATGGTTTATGTAAGGAAAACTATTTTCACACACATTTATTATCAACTGATTAATTTTCTATTTTTATAAAGAAATAATGTATTTGAGTTATTATTATTATATATATATATATATATATATATATATATATATATATATATATATATATATATATGTTCTATTTTTGTATTTCCTACTGTGATTAATTTATAATCAAACACTTTCATTTGACATCTATGGCCAGTTAATACATAGTAATTTGTTACTTATAAAGAAAATTATCGTCTACATGTGTTCGACTAATGTGTTTGTCTTTGAAAATGTTGTCACGGATGAGCAGTTTATGTATTATAAAAACTCGCAGATGGATACAAAATTATTTGTAGTTCTGAAATTAAAATTCTAGTTTTTAAATAAAGCATGTCATAAAGAACATATTTGTACATATGATATTATTATTATTTATACATTACTTTTCAAGAAACAACTACATCAATCAATAACATTATTTTGTGATCACTGTTTTTCATATGCAAGGAACATTGTTTCTAAATTTTCATTTCTTAGGTTAGATATGCTTTCTGACTACTTTTATATGTAAATAGTATGGATATAACTGTAGATCTTATTATTATAATTTAAAACTTGCATGTTAAACTTTATTTAACATTAATTTTTACAATAAAACTTCTGTTCAATAAATAATATATAACCTCACAGATTTTATACGTACATATTATTATTGAGAAAACTATATAGATCTGTGTGGATTTATCGAGTTTTGTACACTCTTGTACTATCTAGTTTGCCTATAAAGGCCGTTATAGCGAATGTGGCCGCCACGATAAGATTTCTACCAGGGCATACACGTATATTATAAAATGAAAGGTTCATTTTTAATAAAGTTAGGTAATTGTAAAAAACGTATTTGAAACCTGAGTAGTAAACATTTTCAATTAGTACATTTTTATCTCTAGTGCACAAAACACCCAGTTGAGAAACTCACAATCAAAATATTTATTCAACTACACTCCTACCGTGAAATATAGGGTCTCTTGGACTATTGAGATCTCTTGAACGACAAGTTAAAATAGAACTTTAATTACATAGATTAAAGTTTTATTTTGACAAAAATCAAAAGTACAAATTAAAAAATTAGACTCTAGAATTTGTCGAAATAATTTTTCATTTTAGATTTATGCGTCGAAATTCATTCGTATATTTCTGAAGTTTCCTACTATCAGTCACAACTGTGTTATAGTTTCTTTATAGTTCTATAGTTTCTTATCCCTCTTAATAGTAAATTTATCTTTTGATCATTTACCGGCGTATTTAAAAAAAAATATTATTTAACTATCAGACCTTCCTGGCACCTAGACTATAATTCGAAGGACAATCTTATCAGACGACTCATAAATTTTTCTTGTGTACCTAATGTCGCTCACCTAAACTTTAATCATTTACCATATTGGATGTATACTGAATTTTATTCAGGCCGGTTGGATATGAAAATATAGCATACAAACTAACAAAAGAATTTTTTGATTTAAAAATATGCATTTAGGGTATATTTATTATTTAAAGAAACCGCTGCCAATTCATTGGCATTTAGCTTCCTCAAATTAAATTAATTGTTCCAATGTGAAATTCTAAGTTCCAATAAATTATTTTTAAATTGCTATATCTCTTTCTAAATAATAGCTCAAAAAGGGTGTGCTTTTATATCATCGATGGTTTGACAAAAGATAATTTATAATCCTTATCACGGCAATTTTGCTTCCTCAAAGAGGAAGCTTTGTGATAGTAAAAGAAAAGTTTTGCTAAAAACATTTTAGAAACATGTTTTGAGATATAAGGAATCAAAATACACTATTTTTAGAAAATATCTGTATGGATGTGTCTGTATGTGTGCGTGCGTGCGTGTGTGTGTGTGTGTGTGTGTGTGTGTGTGTGTGTGTATATGCGTATGTGTGCGTGTGTATGTATGTATGTATGTATGTATGTATGCATAGATATCTCGAGTAATCCACGGTAAAATTTAATATTTCAGGGTTCAATTTGTTTATTTTTTTTTAAACGAAAGGGGGACAATAATAATATGTTTAGTTTATCGGATTCGTTTTTGACTTTTAGCGGTTTTTCGATTTTTGGGTTTTAGTTTGTCGGGCTTTTTGGTACGTTAGAAATAATATCATCGATCCAGTGAAAATGCATTTCAATGAGCATAACATTACCTATCGACCTTTTACCACCCGAAATTTCGGATAAGGTGTTTTCTTTCTTTTGTTATACACGGAAACGTCATTTCTTTTTTGAACAGTAATTTATATGAAATATATGATGGAAATTTTTTGAAAAAAAATTAAGCTAATTAGGACAATGGAAAAAATTATTCTGTAAAATTCTTGAGACATTTTATTTTCCTATGCTTGAGAAAAAAATCATTTTGTAAGAAAAATCAATTCTCTATGGCACACGATAACTTAAGAAAACGGCATTATTCCTTCTGCAAAATTTCCGAACAGGTAGCTAAACTTTTATTTTTCGAGATATTCGAGGTTATATTTTTTTCAATAATATTTTGATAATTATTTCTTGGGTATTACACGGTAATTTATGACTAATGAATGTTTATTTTTTCATCTTTTGTTGATAATTTTAAACCAAAAAGAATGTTCAAGATTCGTTCAATCAATTTTGTTTAATGACGTTTTTTCATTTTTTAGGATATTTTCTTATTCCAAAAATGTTTTATCCTAGATTTCTTGCGTACGCGGAGAGAAAAACTCGGCTATATCTGCCGAAGACCCCGGCACTTACAGCCTTAGTGGCTCAAGCAGTAGAATGACACGATCACCAAGCAGTGTCGGCTGTGAAACAAAGCAGTTATAGCTTTGCGATTCAGAAACGGGTTACTATTAATACACTAAGTTTTGCAAATTTCTCATAGACTCTTATGATGAAAATCAATAATTTACGTTGGAAATACATTTTTCAGACATATTAATCAAGCTAAAACTGCTTTGTTCTACAGCAGCGCTAATACGGCGGAGTTTTTCTCTCCGTGTATTATGCGCTGATGTTTGAACATCCAAAGCTTATTTTTTTATGTTTTTTATACAGATTTGACTATAAGGAAGCAATAAAATTACATTTTAATTTCTGAGAATTGTCAATCTATTGTGAAATACTTTTTGAAGTAAATCCTTTTTTAAAAATAAATCTGACTTTATAAATGTGTAATATAAAAGTGCAAAGAAATCGAAGTTCGAAATGCCAAGTATATCTATGCAAAATTTATTTAGTTTTTTATAGAAAAATTAAAAGAAAATCAATACTGTTATTTAACGAATAAAAGTAACATTTATTTACTAACAAGGGACGGTCCCCAGGTGTTCAATGCTGATTGCAAAATGTTCTTTGTGATGTCCATAACAAAGTTTGACCCGTGCTAACCTCTATCTTTTCGATATATGGCCGTTCGGAACCTCGAAAGTTCGGAACTTTTGCATCCCACACTTTTGTTTACCCACACTCGGGTATAATCCTCGAATGTATTCTCTTGTTGCATAATGTACTATTAATATACTATAATGTATTATAATATTAAAGACTTGTGTAAAATATGTTGTAAATACAGTTTCCTACGTATCTAAATGTACCGATAGGGTTATTCCCACTACAGCTTGTCGATGCAAGCTCGCGGTGCGAACGCGATTTTTGCTTCTCCCTGCGCGACGTTTTCCCGTTCAGTTGCTGGCCCACGGTTGAACGTTGCGGACGCCGTCCTTTAGCTCGTGTTGCGAGTTGCTCCGAAAACGCGTTCAATTTCCCCGTCGTGTAATCGCGCATTATTATTTATACTAGACTCTAATTTATTAATAAATAAAGTGACTCAGATTGACCTACAAATATATTATTATTTATATAACCTGCTCCAATAAAATATGCTTTTAAAAAGATTTTCTATATATGGCTTCGCTGTTTGAGTGTAAAAAAATCGTTAAAAATATCTACGATTTTCATGCATTCAATTCAGGTGTTTTCCCCCCTTAAGTAAACTTGCCACTATAATTTTCAGCAAATCATTATATTTACAGTGATATTATATAAAGCAGTTGGCTTAAGTTGATTCTGACCTTGATGATACTGCGTATTATTAGATTTTTAGTAGCATAAATTATGTTTTTGACCGACTATGTACATTTTTAGTGTAAGAGGAAATGTGTCTACAGATTTATTCTACCCAATACGGCTTATGTGATAGAAAGTATACAAAATTTCTATCTAATGACCTCCGTTAATATTTTTATAACATTTTAAGGCTAATAAATATATATTTGTTACAAAAGATACTTATACTGTTGACTAATTTGTAAATAAAAAACAATAATATGTGCTTAAATATTGGATGAGTTTTATACGTGATTTATATACTTGAAAATGCGCGTATATATTACTGTAACCGGAGAAGGTAATTGTATCTATCCAGAATTTCTGAACATTATTTAAATTAATGAAATATATTACTTTTAACATTTACCTATATTATTTCATTATTTCCAACCCATCCCTATACATGCACTTGCTTTTTATTAGTGATTAAAGATTGAAAAAATAATGACGAGCCATATTAGATATACCAAACGGTTAAAATAACGTTGAATTTGGCTGGGATATTTCAATATGTGTTACCTGGGATTATATCAGTTTTATATATTGTGAAAATATGTCTAATACGGACGTAACGATATGGACTTTGCTCAATGGCTTCGGCCATTCAGAACTTTGATCAAGCATCATTGGACAATATGAGGAGTCATAGTACCAGATCTATGATTTTGGCCAACAGTGCTTGGACAATTAGCTAAGTGGCTGGTCTATCTGTAATTGGTTACTCGCGCTAGCATTTACATGTAAATAAATGTTTGAAATGACTCTAACAGTACCTTAGTAGACAAATAACGTCTATTTGCTTTCTCGACGAGAAAGCTTGGTGACGATGAAAATTCTTTTATCAGAGATTGTGATGAATTTTTATGTTTTCAAGATTCCTGAGTCAGAAAAACATATTTTTAAGAAATGTCTGACTGTATGTACACACGCCGGCAAGATATTCTTGGTATATTTGGCGTCACTTGACTCGGTATTTGATGGTACCTACACTATATGGTATATGTAAATGTGACGTCAAATACCGTCAGTTAGGCCAAGAGTATCTTATCGTCGAGTGTATGTATGTGTGTGTGTGTGACAAAAATACTGTGTCACAATAACTCTTCAAGGGAAGCATGTTATGATCTGAAATTTTGCAGAAATAGGAGGTATATCTCAACTTAGAACTGAGTAAATTTTGTGATTTGGTATTAAAAAGAACATATTTATAAAAAATAGTAACTTAAAGAAAATTAAAAAACCGAAAAAAAATTTTCTTTTTTTTACGCAAAATATATTGAAAGTATATATGTTTTCATAAAATAAACGCTATATCTAGCAATTATATTAAAATTTTTTTTATAAAACAAAAATAAAAATATAAATGTTACAAAATTTGTAGATATCAAGAAATTTTTTTTGTGTCTTTATACGTCAAACATATTGAAAATATATACGTTTTAGTGGACGTTATATAATAAAATAATTTTAGTGGAAGAAATAACATTAAATTTTGAATACATATTTTTCTTAAATCGGTAATTTTAAGTAAATTTAGAAATATTTTTTATTTTGATCGACCTCAACAATAAAATATACTGTTAAAGATCAGTAGTGTATTATTTTTTAATGAACAATATTAAATAAAAAATGACTATAAGAAATGATTGTGTAAAGACACGGTGAAAATTATTTTAATTAAGTTTTAAGATTATCTGAGACTGGTAATACGAGTACTTAAACGCGTGTATTTAATGAATTAACTTTACCTTTTCTTTTTATTAGGATCTTTCTTTGAGAAAGCATTCTGCTAAAGCAATTAGCAGCGGTTTTTTAAAAGTTTAGTGCGCGAGCTGTCATTGTCATCATATCACGGATTTTAAAAGCACGCGTAAAAATCAATATTAATATTAGTGTTTCTTTCTAACACTTAGTTTTTAAATAAAGTTTGTCTAAATCGAATTTCAAGTTTTCTAGTGTTTCGAGGAAAAATTTATATTCGCCATTATACTGCCACCTTTTAATCAAAAACCTCCGTAACTTCAAAAAATTCGAAAATGAGATTTTGGGTTATTATGATTGCTTTTTATCATATCTTTAACAATAAAATAGAAAAAAAGGTAAAAGTGTAATATTTTGTGTAAAAACGTGATATTTAGCATTTTCTTAAGCAAAAACGCCGTAAAGGTCCTTTCATAAGCAAGAAATACGTAACTTTTATGTAATTACGACTTTTTGGTTAGAAACAAATTAAGTTTACAACCTTTTGTTTATGAAAAAGCAGGAATTGAGTAAGCGACTTTTTAATTTGTTTTCTATTAGAATAATATAAATTTAATAAATTAAAATTATCTTTTAATCTTATAAAATTATTGGCTATTAAATTACGTATTTATAAGTATTAAAATTAATAAAAATATTCATTTTTATTATATATTACGGCCTTCTATCTTATGGTTTTGCTAATGTCATAACGAAAACGCCGTAACTAACATTTTTTGTATGGAAGCTTAATTTTGTTCGTGTTTTATGCTTTTCATCGTGTAGAAAATAAAAAATTATAAAGAAGTTAACTTATTCTGGTAAAATATATTATTTTGTTGTAAAACGGGAAGCATTCAAACCTCACATCAAAATTGTTCCGAATCTGATATTTGGAAGTTACGGAGGTTTTTGCTTAAGGGGTAACACCAGTCAAAAATTTTCAAAAAATCGATTTTTTTTGGCTTAAACCATACTTTGGACCCTTAAAAATCATATCCAATTGGTTTTATACAGAAATAAAATTTGTAAGAGGTCCAATTCTCGATTTTGCCGCAGCGCCTCGGAGCGCGCCGTGACGTCTGAATCAGCCACCACGGCGCGCTCTGATTTATCGACTATGTAGTGCTCCTACCTGGCCAAATTCTATTGCTTATAGTCATTGTGGTTCCTCAGAAATCCACCAGGGTGTACTAACACTGAATAGAAGTGTGTGTGTATGTGAACTAGTACAGCTGCCAAGCGACGCCGTCCAGACGCTTTATTTTCTTTCCGTACATTTTCGTTCAAATATTAATAACGTGTTTTGTTATTGTAAAAGTTTTCGAATAAACAATTCGAGAAAAGTCGTGTATTGTGACAAAAAAACCGGCCACGGAGGAAGGAGTAGTGCAAAAAGACCGAGAATATGAGAAGCCAAGCCTGGAGAACGTTAGTAAATTGGCTAAAAAATTATCAGATGTAAACTTCGATGATTTTGAAGTAAATGAAGGTTTCGGTTACCGAATTCTGAATTTTGTAGCAGTGTTCTCCGCGATATCGCAAGCTCTTGTATGTAAAAAATGCAAATCCGATGTAACGTTCACCGAAACTGGAAAGCGAGGCTTGGGTTTCAAAATTGTGATTTCCTGTATAAACTGTGATCAGATTACTATTCCTAGTTGTCCACTTATTGAGAAAGGATATGATATTAATCGCAGAATTGTTCTTGCATGTGATTACTAGGAATACGATTGAATGGCATTATAAAGTTTTGCGCCTTCATGGATCTCCCGCGGCCAATTTTTCAATTGTTTTACGATACAGTTGTTAAGAAAATTGCCATTGAAGCAGAAGCTGTTTGTAAGCTCAGTATGAAAACTGCAGCTAAAAAAGAACGAGAAAAAATTGACGATCCAAATGGCATTACTGTATCTGCCAACCACCTCTCTCTGAAGAAGTTTATAAAGCGATTTCGCCAATTTATAAAGAGTTAAGCAGTGACGATCTACATATGCGTTGCTTAGGCGGCTTCACACAAAATAGCAACGAAAGTTTCAATGCGACTGTCTGGTCTATGGCTCCAAAATCTTTCTCTAGTGGCAAACACGTGCTCGATACCGCAGTATATATTACTGCAGGTATCTACAATGATGGCCTTTCAAGTGTCATGAAGCTGATGCAACACTTGGGCTTGACAATCGGACCGAACTGCTATAATTTCTGCGTGGAGGCGGACGCGCGTCGCATCAAGTTTTCCGAGAGATCCCTAACAGACGATGCCAGAGTGGCCCGGATGTCCTTAAAATCAGCCAGGATGGAAGAGGAGCAGTCAGACATTAATAGAGATGGCCAAATGTACGGTGCAGGTATCGCAGATTAGAGGTATACAAAAATTTCAAGGATTTAAATACTCACAAATATACAGCTGCTTCACAAATATATTCTCCATCGAAGTACGTAGCCGTTTTTTGACATTTTGAAAATTACTTGTTTTATTAACAATCTACTACTCTTTTTTTAGTCGAAAATTCATACGTTTTGTTCAGAAGTGCACAGTTTCTACAAAAATTTGAATAAAAAAAAATCCTACGTACTTCGATAGCTATTAGTATGTAGCTTCAGAAAATTTTTGGTTTTTTGTTCCAGCTCTCACGGTTTTCGAGGAATTGGTGCGCCCGCGGAGCACCTTCAAAAAAATCTTTTTCCACAGATCTGCTGTAGCGCCGCCATTTTGTACAAAAATCATAATAAAAATTTTTTTTTTCATACATCAATATGTGTTAAATGAACCATCTAAATATGAATACTATTCCTTTTCCCATAATCCCAGAATAAATTGTCAAAATTAGGCCTTTTTTCGGCCTCTAGATCGGTGTTATCCCTTAAGGCGGCAGTATAGGTATGGGAAACGTTTATAATATTTAAAAAAAAAAATTTTTTTTATTTAATTTTGTTTATATGCGTATAAAGTAGGACCTATCTACATAGCCTTACTGATGAATCGTGTGGACAGACTTGGGATGAAATGCATAGGTATTTTTATTTTAGGTTCTTTAGATTCTGTCTAAATCTGTTATGTACTTGCTTTGGAGCGAAAGGCTCTCTATTACAAATAATAGATTTAATAAAACTATTAAAACATCATACATGAAATATGTACAAGATATATTAGAAAAGTGTTTTTTGTGATAATGAGTGTACGAGATACTCTAAACTTTTTAAAAATGTTGCCAACTGATCTGACACTCTGCTTTTTTAAAGAGGAATCGATCATATCATGTCATATATTATATTCAGTCATGGGCAAGTATTTTATAACATGTATCTAGATACATGAAAAGATACACAAAGAATCTTTTCTCAAATGTAGCAGATATTTCACGAGTAACTACTTAAAAAATGAAATAAATATGTTACAATAACTTCAATACTGAAGATACAATACAAAAGATATAAGATACACCTGCATATTTGCCAAAGTATGTAAAATACTTGAGTATCTAGATACAAACAAAAATATACTGTATCCGAATCAAAATATCTAGATACAAGAAATATTGTAAAGATAATTTTTACGCTATTATGTTCTCGATGTTGATACAGTGATACTACGTTTTGATTGTTCCTATATTTAAGTCTTGTTCAATATTCTCATATTCGTGATCAAAATGGTACATTAGTTTACTTCGCTTAAACACAGCGTAACGGATAAATTTGCGTTGGATGGATTCTAGCCTCTTGATTAAAGTTTGTGTGTAAGGTACCCAGATTTGTAAAGAATGAGTGAATTGGGGTATGACTATTGAATTGTTTAATAAATTATTGAATTGATGTTAGAGAAATGACTAGTGAACCGTTTAACGAAACCGATCAGTTTTGTAGTTTTTAAAGTTACGTAGTGTATATGATTTTTAAACGAGAGGCTAGAATCGAACCAAAAACTCTAATCCCTAACCACGTCAGTTCTCTGTAGCGGAGCGTCCTCGATGAAGTAGTCGAGCAGCATCAGATTCCGACTCTTGCTGAAGGAGATGATATAACACTTAGAAGTATTGAGTCGGAGTCCGTTGCAATTCGACCATCTTACAATTTCATTCAGGTCACTCTGCATACATCTAGCATCGTCTTCAGATTCTATAATGAAATACATTTTCACGTCGTCTGCATACAATAAGAATTTTACAAACTTTAGATTATTGATCACTATGCAGATCTTAAATTAGAAAGTATTTTAATATATTTTTTATGCGTACAAAATACCGAAAAATAACAAGACAAACAAATTTTATTTTTCGCTTAATAACAAAATACCATCCTTTATTAGAATAAGGATTAAGAAAAATATGTATTTTGGCATTTAACCCAGGCTTGTCCCATTAAATGGCGGGGTGAAAAGATACATTACTTTATATTTTGTTACTAAATGACAAAATATCTAGATATTCAATTATCTAGATACATCGAAAAAGATACTGTATCGAAAACTAAGTATCTAGATACAGTATCTTTTTGTAAATGGTTTTAACATTAGGGTGTCTTAGACAAAAATTATTAAGTAATGTTTTCTGTGCGTTTCGAAGATTTTGTTGAAAAGTATCGAGTATCTTGATTGTTTAGATACGACTTTATCTGGTATCTTGTATCTTATATAAAGATACTCAGTTTGCCCATGACTGATTATATTATTATGCATACCGGTCTCTCAATGCTATCTCCGCGGTGAGGCTAGTGGCGCCAATGTTAGTTCTTAAGATATTGCTTAAGCACTAACAGTGGCGCCTAACTACGATACTATCACCTATCTAGGCATGGTTATGGACACTGCCCTTGCGTGGAAACCTTAGGTGGACGCGGTGAGTAAGAAGGTGAATAGAGCCTTATATGGCCTGCGTTTATTCCGTTCGTACACCACAGAGGCATTGCGAAAACAGCTCGAAAGTGTATTAGCAGTCTCAAATCTTGAGTACTGCTCTATGGTATACCTCGATGCACCGAAAGAGCTGCAGAAGAGACTACAGTGACAACAGAACGCATGTGTTCGATATATAAGCGGTACGAGGAGGGACTAGCACATCACCCCATATTTGGAGGGCCTGGGCTGGTTATGCATAAGGGTAAGGAGAGAGTATTTTGCGGCGGTGCTTTTGCGTACAATTATTCGCATGGAGCAACCGCCGTACCTTGCTGCTCCCTTTCATAAGAACCAGGCCATAAGCTCTGACAGGGGTGGTGTGAAGGAGCTCTCGATATCGTTCTTCCGTTAGGACACCGGGCTACATTCGTTTGTAGCGCAGGGTTCCAGATTATGGAACTTGCTCCCAGAGGATGTGCCCTCATTAAAAGCATTTAGAGCAGCAGTGTGCACGCACCTCTTTCAACTCTGCGGTGACCAGCAACAAAACTAACATCGGTGTATCGTGCAAGGCTACTCGATATTTATTTGTATGCGTCGAATTAATTTATTTGACTATCTGCGTTTCATGTATGAATGTATTTATTCCCTGGTAGAAATCTAAGCTGGTTTCTAGCCAAATATTAGCTAGATTTTCTAAATCTGCTTTAATTCTGGTTAAGAAATTAGCTAGAAATCAGTTAAAAACGACATGCTTTTTAGCTAATTTCTAGCTAGATTCTGCTTAATATTCTAGTTAATATAAAATTGATAAACTAAGTAATTTATGTATTATTTAATAATGGAAATAATAACAGTTTTATAATAATCAAAGTAATACGCAATTCTAATCATACTACATTAAGTATTTTACTAAATTAAAGTTAAAAATGTACCTTAAATGTCTAGTAGTAATGGAGGTTAGGTTATTTGTTTACATAACGACGCGTGCATTTACAACGTATTATTTACACAAAAAGTACCAAGACCTCGAGTAAAATTTAAGTGTCTTTATTAAAGAAATTTATGTTATAAATAATAGAATGTACGTAGTCATATAATTATTGTTATTTTGAAAATAACAATAAAAACAGAATAATGTAAGTTATGACGAAATTTGAAGAATTGATAAACAAATATTTGTAGTTTTACAATGAATTCTTATTACAATATTTCATTTTGTTCACTAAGTTATGATTGACTAATTTTCGGAAAGGAAATTATTAGTTATCAAATACTTTTAGTATTGCATATACATATTTCTACAATCTCGTAAGTTGTTATTTGTTGATAAAAATATTTATTTTGACGGCATACTATATTGAACATTAAATAAAGTATAATAATGTATATTTTAAAAAACTAATAACTTTTCAAAACAAAATATAAATAGGTTATTTTTTTTCGACAAAAAAAATAAAACTTCAAAAATTTTACAGGATATTATTCTAAATATTCCTTACCATCTCGTTTTTGTTCAAAATTTCGGGTCTGAAAAGATAGGTAATTTTATCTTTCAAATGAAAATTCAATGTGTGTGTCGATGTGTGTATGTGTGTGTGTCTGTGTGCGTGTGTGTGTGTGTGTATGTGGATGTTCCCCAGCATAACTCTGTATACATACGGTGAAACTTAATGTTTCAGGGCTCATTATTTCTGCTTTTCTTAAAGGAAAGCGGCACAATAATTTTTTTTGTTGTTTGATCCTTTTTGTTTTTTAGCGGTTTTTCGATTTTTGTGTTTTAGTTTTTCGGATTTTTTAATACCTTAGAAATAACATCATCGATCCAATGAAGATGCATTTGAAAGAACATAAAATTACCATCTTTTCAGACCCGAAATTTTGAACAAAAATGAGATGGTAAGGAATATTTAGAATAATATCCTGTAAAATTTTTGAAGTTTCATTTTTTTTGTCGAAAAAAAAATAATTTTGTTAAAAAAATCGCTTTTTTTCTTGACGCGATAACTTAAGTATATCGACAGCATTTTACCTGAAACTTTACAAAAAGGTAGTTTTTTACTATCTCATGACCTGAATGTTTTTTCAGATCATGAGATCTTTTATTTTCTGAGATACTGAGGTTATGTTTTCTTTTAATTTTTTTGATCGCTTATATCTCGAGAACGGCGTGGTCATTTTTTATCAAATAGGGCTACTTTTTTTCCTTTTTAAATGAAGATTTAAAATTGCATAGAAATTTCAAGATCGACTTGTTTAGGTTTTATAGTGATTATTTTATTTTTTGATTTTTAAGTTTTAGTTTTTCGGGTTTTTTGGAAAGTTACAAATTTTATGATCAATTTAGTGTAAATGCATTTAAAAAAGTATAAAAAACCTATCATCTACAACTGAAAAGCAATTTAAAATTAATTTATTAGAACAAAAAGTTTCATATTAGAACAATTAATTTAGTTTGAGGAAGCTAAGTGCCAATGGATTGGCAGCGATTTTGAAAATACGGACGTGATAGATATAATTGATAATATATAAATTTTGAAAATATGAATAGGTCCAAATATTTTTGAATATAATATTGCGAAATTTTATACCATGACTGTAACTAATGTATTGTAAATATATGACACACTCGTATATTTTTTTGTTTCGTACATAAATAAAAGCTATATCTATGTATTAAGTAATTGCTCAAGTAATTACTTAAGTATTAAGTCGATTTATTTAAAATAAGTAATGGCTGAAGAAATTACTTAAATAGTTAACCCTGAGTACATTATATATGATTTTTCTAAAATTTCTAAAACTTGTCTCCAATTCTTTGTTCTGTATAAAATTGAGGGCAACTTTTAGAATTTTGTAAAATTACAAATGTAACGAATAAAGGTTGGAACCGTGAATCTTGCTTCATATTCCAGTACGGCCTTCTCTTAAGGGAAGAAGATACAGGTAATTGGTAAAAGAAACGATTTCTTTTGTACTCATTTTTAACCTTTTTTCTTGACAATAAAAAATGTTTCACAAGAAAATTTTACTTTATTAAGTTATTTAAATTTTTTATATATTTTCGTGTTTATTTAAAATTTAATGTTTTTAAATATTTGCGTAACAAAAAAAGACAAATAGGTACGCCCTAAGCAAGGCTAGTTACGCACGATTTATATACAATATTTTTTGACATAGTATGCTTAAAGTTCGCGATACTCGTATGTATAATAGGTAACCGTAATTGAATGTTTTGTCTCATTTTGTCCTTGAATAATTTCATATCAATATAAAAATTGTAAAATTATCAAAACCTGCAAGGTTCCGTCATGTTATTTTACAAAACACACGTTCGAACTTGTAAAGAATTGGGCGTAACTTCTTAGTTATTGATTATCTTTTAATTGTTCTATTGGTACGTCCCCCTGGAATCATTCAAGGAATAAAATGCGACCTTTAAAAGGAGGAGGGTCCATAATTTCGACCCCTCAGGATAATAACTCAGTTTTTGTTATTTTTATATTTTTAATGAATAGTTCATAATAAACGTTAATAGTTGAATTAAACGATATGTAATAATTGAACGATAGGTAATAGTTGAATTTAAATTTATCCTTGTTAAATAGTGTATAGTTATAAAAAGGGTTAACTAATTACTTGTAGATCAAATTCTGTCCTCTTTCGCCTTTTTCTGAATTTAAAATTAATATAAATGTTATCAAACTTCGGTCAGAAAACATCCCTTATGGACCCTCCTCCTTTAAATCTAATAGCAACAATCTAATTTGAGTGTTTTATTGAATCTCCCCTTGGATGCCGATAACTACTTTTACATTATGGAAATTTTGTTGAAAACATTTTTTTTTATCTTCAAGATAGTTCTATCAATTACATTGTTCTCATACTATGTATAATATGAGAAAAAATCATTATTCAAAATTTTATATTGATGGTACCTGTTTACTCATACAACTCTCTTAGTTTGAGGAGTTGAAAAACATCTTAGGGTAATGTGGCTCATTTCAAAATAAGAAAAATTTCGGTGGTAAATTTAGATTTTTTCATTATCTGCACGTGATGATACCCGCTCATCGTACAATTTATTCTAAATATATATAATGAATAAATAAAAAAATAGAAAAAAATTGAAAATGCTTAATGACATTAATTATGTATAAGTTAAATATATCTTTCGCATAACCAATATATTTTTAGTAAACGTATTAAATAACTAGCGCGCCACAAGCGGCCTTCGGCGTCTCGGTCGTGCCTAAACAGAATAATAGTTTCAACCTACTGGAATAAAGGAATTGTTTGATAAATAAACCTATAGAATATAAAAATGAGTAAACTGAGAAAAAGTCAATGCTTACCTCGAGGATGTTCTCGAGTACGGGGTCCTGCATGCTGCTGGTGGTCCTCGCGGAGGTGGCTCCAACACCAGTTCCAGTGCCCAGCAGCTGGGGAGCCTGCGGTACCGTGGAAGCGCCACCTCCGACGCCACAACACTGAAACACACATACATGTCCACACGTTAGTCTTTATACTCGCTCACGCTGCTGCTGTTTCACAAAGTTCACACACGTGAGGGTATATATGCGCGACGCGACCACGAGACCTTATCGGCCCAGGCGTCAAACCTATCGATCTGCTACCTCGTATCGTCGCGGGCTATCTTAATTAATTGGAGACCCCTTATGCGCGCGCGTCAGTCCGCGCGTGTCGCCGCGCGCCCTTTCAAGTCATTAATGTTCCTTCGCGATATACGTATATAATACGCGTTGGAGGGGTTATTTTAACCTCCTTTCCAGATTTTTTTTAATTAAAATTTTACTTTTTTGGTTCTATTATACGAAATTGGTAAATTGGTAAGTATTGATTTAATATTTACGTAACGAGTATCAGAAATATGTAGTTATAGTTAGATTGAACGATCGACCAAGAGAACTTATTTTCAAGCATACAGCTTTTAAAGACCAACTGAATTTATTTTAAAGCATACAGCTTTTAAAGTTAATTAATTATACGCGATAAAAGAATTAAGAATAGCGGGTACTTTTTTTTAAAAGTCAGCTTAATATTTTATTACATATTCCCTTCACGTGTACATAAACATAAAATGCAATCAATTTTCTTTTTTAATGTCTTGCTACCATTAAAATAAAAAAGAATCTATTATTTTAGACTAAAATGATAGACAAAATATATTTTTTTTACTAATGAAATGGATTTTATATTCTCAAAAATAAAGAATTGTTTTGACAAAAATTTAATTCAAATTTTTTAATATAAAAACTATTTATTGGATTTTGAAGGGTTCAAATTTCTCGAAAAGGATAAGCCACTCCTAAACAATGCCCGCTATATGGATGTGCGTGCGTGTGTGTGTGTGTGTATGTGTGTGTGAGTGCGTGAGTGTGCACATGTGCGTGTGCGTATGCGTGTGTGTAGATACATGTGTATGTATGTGTGTATGTATGTGTGTATATGTGTGTGTTTATGTATGTGAGTGTATATGTGAGTGTGGGTGTGTGTATATGTGTGTACATATATATATATATATATATATATATATATATATATATATATATATATATATATATATATATATATATATATTATATTATACTTTTAAAAACATAATTTTCAGTTAAAATTTAAACGTATTTTTCCAAATTCATCAACTGATATTGACCAATGCATAATAAGACAATAATACCTTGCGACATGACTGATACCTCTTTGAGAAAGGTGAGTGCCAAATTAGCTGGCAGCGTTTTTTAACTTACGAATTCATATATATGATAATTTATGCATTCAAATTTTACAAACATTATTATTACCTAATTTATTATAAAATGAAGTGTTAAAGTAACTCATAATAGCATTTAGTATTGCATTTAAATTCAAAATGTAATACTATTAGAAACTGGTGATTTTGCAAATAACGTTTATATCTTTATGCCAACATAAAATTGACGCTTATTCAAAAGTATAATATAATCTATTGTTTTACCAAAGATTGATACATAAGATATCTAGATTCTTAAAGCATCTCGATTTGAATATCACCCTATCTATTATATGATTTAGTAACTGATTGATATAAATACCTTATACTAACAACTATACTTAAATTCGCAAATAAAGTAATAATAAAGTGATAACTATAAAGATTATATCCAAGCATCATATAAAGCCCTTCTAAGGCATAAAACCTTGAAAGCTCGACATACGTGCATATATCAACACCTTCGCGTACTCCTTCCACATGCGAAATCCCCTATATTCTAACGATCCCCGGGTCACGCCAGAGAAAGAAAACTCCTTTTCTCATCCCTTTTTTTCGGGAAAAAAATATCCGCGTACGCGATGCCCCTCCGGGATAGGGCTTCAGAGAGCTATTGAAATTGGCGGGACTGAAGAAAGAGAGAGAGTTAGAATTAGAGAAAAAGAGAATAGGGAAAGAACGAGAGCGAACGGAACGAAAACCTCGATTTCGATCTCCTCCGGCGGTGCTGACGTAATCCACGAAGACCCCTTTCAGTCGTGCGCTCTCTCTACCGACATATATGGAGGACCCGAAGGAAGAGGAGTTATTTTAAAAGCTAACATCTTCCTCACTCTTCTCATTCTTCACTGTGTCTACCCTTTATTCTCTTTTCAAATCCATACTTCCACGTCTCTGCCACATATATGGCTGAATCCCCCGTAACTGGTACACTTTAAGCATACAAACTGTGGACGAGTAAAAAATGTAAATTTTTATCCACCAGCCTTCATTGATTCATCTGAATACATGAAAGTTAAATTACAAAGAAAGTGTAATTTATTCAAATAGCCTCTTGTTCTTAAGATATGAGCTATTTTACTCCAAATATTTATTGTTTTAATTAAAAGGTACGTCCAGTTTAGTTCTAACCATAACTTCATAAGTTTTTAACCGACTTCAAAAAGAAGGAGGCAATCAATTTGACCCGTATGATTTTTTTTCTATGTCTGTTCCTGCATAACTCCTTAATGGATGCATCGATTTCGATAATTCTTCTTTTATCTGATAGAGTATGTTCGACTGGTGGTCCCATAGAAATGTCAATTCGATACTGGGCTAATACTACCAGTACTGGCCAATTAAACAATTTCTGATATGGATGTATCCGTCATTGTGTCGTGAATTATGATGTAAAAATTCTTTCCGGATATATCAATTTCGATGATTCTATTTTATGTATCTGTTAAAGTATGTTCCACTGATGATCTTATACACATTTTGAGTCGGTTTTGGGACAATACTACCAGTACTGAACAAATAAAAAGGTTTTGTCATCATTTTTTTAAACTAAATATATGCATATATATTGAGAATACTAAAAAGAGTTAAATAAAAAATTTTTAACAAAAAATTGATCCGACTTCAAAGAATATAACGCTCTAAAAAGTTAAAAATCATACTTTCTGTAATAAAAATAATCCAAAATACAATAAAAGTAGGGGTATGGAGCTTTACTTCAAGCTCTGCTTCGTATACAAATATTAATCTGACCCAAAGTTATTAATAATTGAAGATGGTAACTTAAAATGCATAAATATTTGATGAAATGTAAGTGTTTTAAATTTGTTGATTTTTCATGTATTTGAAGTCACTGGATGTATAATTGGGCATAGTGCGTTTCTTACACATAAGAATTGTACACGTAATTATTGTGCACAATTTAGCATTGGTCAAATATATCTATATATAATTTGACAAATGCTAAATTGTGTACAATAATTACATGTATAATTCTTATGTGTAAGAAACGCGCTATGCCTATAATTGTTAGTAAGTTTTTTCATTAAAATAACTAAATAAAACTTTTGCATTGACGCTGCTCTAATAACTTGTATACTTAACATTCAATCTTTTTCGTATACAAGTTTTTAGGTATTTGCAAAAAAACACATTTTACTTACAAATAACATGTAGATAGTGGTTTAATAGTGTTACGAAGAAAATTGTTTATACTCGAGAACTTTTTAATTTCCAGAGATATTACTGAGTGAGTTTGATTAATCGTAACATATAATTTTATAATTTACCAGTCGGTTTGTAGAAAACTATTGTAATTTTCATTGTAGATACTGAGTTGTCACCAAAATTTCATAGCAATTGGGTGAACCAAAAGTGTGTACACCATATTGCAATGGATTCTAAAGAGACTTTTTAAAATTTTGGCGCTATGAATTTGTGTCATCTCAACTTTTATCTCATGAATCTGTATAAGGAATATAAAATGCACTCGTGTACAAGTACATCGTAAAAAGTTTAAAATTCCTGTAAGAATCCATTGCAATAGGGTTATTTTGTTTTAATCATAATTAGCGGATTTAAGGGGGAACTTTACTGATTTTGAAAAAGAATCTCTTCCTTTCATCCAATAATATTCGGTAACTTTTGTTGGCAAGATTGGAGTAGGATACAAAAGAATTTTGACAATTTTTCACTTAAATGTATTTATAAGTTATTGGAGAAAATGTATATATTTTTGATAAAAACGACGGTTTTTAAAAAAGTTCCTTGCGCACAACAATTTCATGAAATCAATTTAAAAACCCGCTGCCAATTCATCGGCACTTAATTTATTAGAATAAAAACATTTATATCAGAACAATTAATTTAGTATGAGGAAGCTAAGTAAAAATTAATTTTAAATTGCTATATCTTTTTCAAATTAGAATCTCAAAAATCGCACAACACAACAAACAAGTATATAAAATACAAATGTAAAATACAAAATCACATATGCATTATGACATATCTCAGTCCCAAAAAAGAGGGGACACATGACCATTAAATACCAAGAAATAAAGGAAAAATTAAACAATTATATTAATTCTAAACTACAAAAATAATTTACCTTATCAATTTCAGAATATCGTAAAATAAAGAAATCATTGTAAAAAAACGGATCGATGAATCTCAAAATTTCTTTTCAATTCAGAATCCTCATTAGGAGACGAAAAAAATGAACTCCGGTTTGAGAAAAATGACGTCGCCGTTCTTGAAATATAAACGATAAAAAAACATATGCTCAAATAACTCTAAATATAATCTATCAGTTTCAAGTGATAGTAAAAAGCTACCTTTGCGAAAATTTTCAAAAGGAATAATGACATTTTACTGAAGTTAAAGTTATCCAGTGCCAAAAAATGATTTTTTTTACAAAATTATTTTTTTCTCGAAAAAGGAGAAGGATAAAGGCTTGATAGTTATACAAAATATTTTTATCCATATTCCAAATCACCTGAAAATTTTTTAAAAGCTTTCCATGTTATATTTCCCAAATATTACCGTTTAAACAAAACACGACGTTTTCGTGTATAACAGAAAAATTAAAGTAGCTTATTTAAAATTTCGAGTCGAAAAAGATATGTAATTTTATGCTCTTTCAAATGCATACAAAATTAATCGATGATATTCTTCAAACATACCAAAAAAACCGGAAAACTAAAACTCACAAATCGAAAAACCGCTAAAAAACAAAAAAACATCGAAAAATAAAAAATATATTTTTTCAGCCCCCTTCCTTTAAAAAAACACAAAATTATTGAGCCCTGAAACATTAATTTTGGTAGTGAATGTTCTGAGTAATCTTTATACACACACACACACACACACACACACACACACACGCACGCACACACACGCACACAGACACACACACACACACGCACACACACGCACACACAAACACACACAAACACACACAAACACATACACACAAGCACATGCACACGTACACGCACACGTACACGCACACGCACACGCACATGCACACGCGCACGTACATGCACACACACGCACACAAACACACACAGTCTTTTTCTAAAAATATTGTATTTTGACTCTTAACGTCTGAAAACATGTTTCTAACATGTTTTTAGAAAAACCTTTTTTTTACCATCACAAATCTTCGTCTACGAGGAAGCAAAAATTCAAGAATATTTTTCAACTCTAAATGAATAAAACTTAATATTTTTTAAATTGTTTAAACACAATATATAGCTTGAAATGAAATAAACATTTTTTGAACTTTAAATAATATAAAAAAACTACGTGTTTTAACACTTCAAATTGATGAGAAAACCATTTAATATCAGAATAATAAAATGTGCAAGGTACTTTTTGAAGTTAGAAAAGTAAGTTTCGAGAAAAACGCGTTTAAAATTTTAATGTGGTATGCTATTCAATGTAAATGCTTTCACTTAAATAGTTTTAATTTTGGTATAACTAACAGTTTCTGTTGCAACGCCGTTACCCTAAGCAGGTCCTGGGCGTAGTCGTCCAGAGCGGACGGGTGGGTGCCTATCACCACTACACATCGCGTCTTCAGGTTACGGATAGAGGAACGATCCCTGAGAAAGAGGTTAGCTGCGAATAAACTGAATAAGAAGTCGCGGACAGCCGATAGGCCCAGGCGTGGGTGTGATGAGCCCGCACTGGCGAACGCATTCATCTAGAAACACTACGCAAGCACAACAACAACTACAAATACTATACAAAATCTCCTATTTTACTTTCTTCTTCTACCTTACTCTGTAATCTATCTCTTTTACCAAACATTTAAAACAAAAAATGTTGTGTAGAATGATTCGCCACCTGGTCTTACACGGCAACGAAGCCAGCGCAGGCGCGCTGCCTTGCAGGGGGGAGTTAGGATATGAGAATGAAACCGAGTGTGTCTGACGACGAGTTGACTATGTCCTCGTCAAAGTCGGAAAGCTCTCATACTTAGTTCTAGGGAGGTATGAGGTTTATCACCCCTAGACGGATGGACTCACCTGCGATCAGAACAGGATCCAAAACGCGCGGGTTTAACTTACTATCATGGCTCAAAGAAAACAAAACCAAACCAAAACCAAAAAGAATGTAAGGGTGGGAACCTGGAATGTACGTAGTCTACACACAGAGCGGGCGCGTTCCGGGAAATCATAAATGAAACTAAGAGGTACAATTTAGATTTGGTAGCAATACAAGAAACCCGATGGAAATATAACGCGATACTAGGATGCGATAACTTCACCTTTTTATATGGCATTCCCTAGGCACCAGATTTCTTGTTAACAAAAACATCATACATTCCGTTAAAAGTTTCAATTTCGTGAATGACCGACTCTCGTATATCATCATCGAAGGAGCGTGGTATAATTACGTGGTTATTAACGTCCACTGTCCTCTGGAGGACAAAGAGGAAGAAGTCAAAGATCTTTATTATAAAACTTTAGAGCAATTAATCGACCAATTTGCGTCTTACAACCGCAAAATAGTAGTGGGGGATTTCAATGCTAGAATAGGGAGAAAGGAAATGTTTAGGCCCACTATAGCCAAAGAAAGTCTGCACGAAACCAGCAACGACAACGGTATTAGGGTCATAAATTTCGCGGCCACAAAAGATCTTATAGTCAAGACCACGTGCTTCAAGCACAAGGATATACGCAAGGCAACGTGGACATCGCCGGACGGGGCCACGCACAATCAAATCGATCATTTTCTTATTGATAAGAGGCGCCACACCAATGTACTCGACGTAAGGACTTATACGGGGGCGGATTGCGACTCGGATCACTATCTAGTAGTGGCCAAATTAAGAGCCAGATTAGTAGCCGGTCAAAATAGTAAAAGAGCGAACAAAGTAGAAACCTTTGATATTGGAAAACTACGAAGCGGGTAGAGCGAATCAAGTACCAAGTATAAGTTAGCAACCGATTTCAGGTGCTCGAGGAAACGGATACACAGACGGGAGTAGATGACGATCCGAACAGGTTATGGGGGGCTATCGAAAAAACTATAAATGGGGCCGCGAACAAAGTACTGGGTAAGAGAAAAAGGCCGAAGAGCAAACCATGGTTTGACGAAGAGTGCGAACTCTGGTTTGAAAGGCGCAAGAAGGCTAAATTAGATAGCGTACACAATGAAAGCGGTAGGGCCGTAGAAGAATACCATGAAATAAGAAAGCAAGTGGGTGTGATTTACAGAAACAAGAAGCGCGAGTATCAGAAAACTGAAATTAGAAAACTAGAAACTACCGATCTTTAAAAAGGGAGATAAAACAGACTGCAATAACTACCGGGGAATCTCACTTTTAGCTACCTGCTACAAAGTTCTGTCAAACGTAATACAGGCCAGACTCACACCATTCGCGGAAGATATAATAGGAGATTAGCAGTGTGGATTCCGGCGCAACAGGTCGACGAGCGATCAAATGTTTACCATAAGATAATTATTAGAGAAAAAGTGGGAATATTGCGAAACTATACACCAGCTATTTGTGGACTTTAAGAAAGCGTACGACTCTGTCAAACGAAGCAAAATGTATGAATTCCTAGTGCTCCTTGACGTACCAAAAAATCTCGTAAAATTAATTCAAATATGTCTGAACGGAAGTTACTCTTCAACTTGACACTAGAGTATGTTGTTAGAAAAATGCAGGCTAGCGAGCTAGGCGCAATACTCAATGGAACAACGCAGATTTTAGGCTATGCGGATGACTTGGATATAGTGGGAGATAATGGTGAAACGGTGACGAGAAATGCGGAAATCCTTATAAATGCGGCTAAAGACAATGGGGTTAGAAGTGAGCGAATCGAAAATGAAATATATGATCATGGAGAAACTGGGCATTCGCGAAGAAGAGGGGAATCTCAGAGTCGGAAATTTCACTTTTGAAAAGGTTAGCGAATTCAGATATTTTGGTACAACTATAAATGATCGAAACGAAATTAAAGCCAAGATTAATAAGAGACTTCATTCGGGTAATGTCTGCTTCTACGCTGTGAATAGATTACTTAAGTCAAAGCTACTGTCGAAAAATGTCAAAATAAGGATATATAGGACTATAATAATGCCGGTAATCTTGTACGGGTGCGAAACCTGGGCGCTCACTAAAGCGGGAGAAAATCGTTTTAGGGTATTTGAAAATAAGGTTCTGCGGAAAATATACGGGCCAAAGAAAGATGAGGAAACTGGGGAGTGGAGGAAACTGCACAATGACGAGCTACATAATTTATACGCGTCACCAAATATTAGCAGAATAATAAAATCACGGAGACTAAGATGGGCAGGGCACGTGGCAAGAATGGACGATGATCGTACGGCAGCGCGCATAATGAAAGAAAAACCGAAAGCAACGCGACCTCTAGGTAGACCTAGACGTAGATGGGAGGATAACGTAAAAGTAGACGTAACTGAAATTGGGCGGGAGGGCGCGAAATGGATGGGGTTGGCACGAAATAGGGAAACGTGGAAGGCTTGCGTAGATAAGGCGATGAACTTTCGAGTTCGAAATGCCACTTAAATAAATAAATAAATAACAGTTTTGATATCCAGCAGATTTCAAAATGTTCATAAAACATTAAAAAATAAAAAATAGATGATAACAAAAATGTTCGATTTTTTTAATAAAAATCAGTGGATTTTCCCCTCACAGTTTAAAATCAATAGAAATGCATAAATTAACTCTATATCGTTTACTTATTTTTTGCAAAATCCCAATCGGTGTGAATAATGTATCCAAAAATACATGTAAACAAACGAAGGGCATATTTTTTCTTAATATATAAGCGTCTGATAGGTCTAGAGGCAAATACGTGTATACGTGTCCGTCATCCCTCTCTCCAGCATTATATTGACATTTTGAAATTATCTCTCTCGTTATCTTCATTCTTTTCTCACTTCTATGTTTCTCCTTCTTCATCTTGCCCGTGCAGAAGATTTCACGCGCACAGAGACACAAACACACACATACGAGGTCTGTCCCAAAAGTATCCGACCTACCTCGAATTCTCGGCGCTTGATTTATTCTTCGTCATCCGGGGGTGGCATCCTTCAAAGTAGTCCCCATTTGATTGAACAAGACGCTCATATCGATGTTTCCACTTATTAAAGCACTCTTGAAAGTCAGACTTCGGAATCGCCTTTAGTGCATTCGTCGCATTAGTTTCAACGGTCTGTTTATTATCGAATCGATGTCCTTTAAGCGGCATTTTCAATCGAGGAAACAGCCAAAAGTCGCATATATCAGGACAATAACCTTTTTAAGAAAGTTTTCATCACTATTAATCATTTCCAAATTGTCCTGAGCGATTTCTAATCGAAGGTTTTTTTGCTGGTCTGAGAGCAGTTTCGGGATGAATTTTGCACACACACGAGTCATTCCCAAATTCTCGGTTAAAATTCGCCAACCAGTACTTTTTGGTATTTCAAGTTCATGTTCCAGTTCTCTCACAGTCAAACGGCGATCTTGTTCAACTGCGACACGCAAACACTTGACATTATCCGACGATGTTCCCGTCGAAGGTCGACCAGAACGAGGATCACTGTCAACAGATGTGCGGCCACTTTTGAACCGCCTATACCACTCTTTTATTTGTGTTTTGCCCATACACTCATCTTTAAAGGCCTTTTGCAATATTTCAATAGTTTCCGCACAACTTTTACCGAGATAAAAGCAAAATTTTATGCAAATTCGATGTTCGGTTCGTTCTGCCATTTTTAGCAATAAACAAATTGAGACGAACGCAAAAAGTCGTTGTAAACAAATACACGCTGCGCGGGAACTAAGGCGTTTCATCGGTATCTCAGGCTACTGACGATAAGGTTAGGAGTTGTTGGTGACGTTCGTACCCTCCAGAGGTCGCCTGAGTCTCTCCGCGCGAAGATATGAACGTAGGTCGGATACTTTTGAGACAGACCTCGTACACGCGCGCACGCGCAAATGTACATACACACACTTATAATCATGTATAACGTTCTACGTATCCGTGGCTCTTTTCTTCTTTACACGAACTGTCTTTCCACTCCTCAAGAGGACGGCCGCTTTTTCGCCGTTCCAGTCGTGTGGAGAGGATCAATCCAACGACGGCCGCGCGAGTATTATCGCAGACTCCACTACCGATAACGAGGGAGAGCGACTGAGAGTGTGAGTGAGAAAGGGGAGATACCTATAGGAGCATATAGAATGGAGAATTTTAAAGAGAATGAAAGGAAGAGAGCGATTTAACCCTTCCGATCCTCACGCCTCAATTTGCCCGGCTTTATGCGCACTGCGAATCAATAATTCTATTGCCTCGAGATTATAATAGCCGACTCGCTTCCACATTTTTTATGATTAAAATGAAGATATTATCAATATTATCTGATTCTTTGATTATTTCTTAGTAACAAATAATTTTTTTTATTTTTTTATCAGGTCAGTTTTAAGCACTATTAGAGAAACTATAATTGAAATCGGGAATACGACATATGAGTAAACATAAAAATGTAATAAACAATAAGCTTAAACTTTAAACAATAACATAAGTCTATGTGAAACAGTTTAATACAGTTAAAATATAAGAAAAAACTGATTGGAACCTTGAGTCATAAAGGTTAAAGGTTTGGAAGATTTCCCAATATATCAGATGAATTCAAGTAAAATAACGGTTCTAAAGAAAACATACATATGCAATTTGAAATTGAGCTGAATTATTTGGCTTTCATGGAACATACGTAGTAGTATCGTCCGGGAATTGCTACAAGAACGCGCGGCCTAACGAAATGCCACTTGAGGAGAAAACATAGAACAGAAAAGAGCTATCTAAGTTTCTGAAATTCCAAAGCATCGAAACTGTATTATACAAACGAATTACTATAACGAGTGTATATATGAATTCAAAATATTAATTCAAATGTTTCGTATGGAAACTACAAATTTCTATACAATTTTATTACCGAAGAAATTTCTTTTCACAACTAGTTGTAACAAATACTTATTGCAAACTGAGGTTAACCGTATTTAACTTAACATTGAATATTGGAAAATATAAGCATATTAGCGCGTTTTCAACTAATTAGAAATATAAATTCATTATTCTCCACATACTGTTTAAGTATTTACCACCACTCTATAATTCATTTTATTAACTCTAGAAAATATCTGGAACGTAAGCTGATAAGATTGTAGCGTTCCAGATATTTTATATAGCTGATGAGATTTATTTTAGATTAGTCAAGATACCTTCCCCGATTGACGGTACTTCTATACTTAAAAAGACGGTTCAAAAATATACAAATTATTTATATTATGGGTGATTCCGTCCTAACTTGCACATTTTGCGTCCAGACCTCGAAAGCACTTTAATACAAGATAATCAAGTATCAATTTGTTTTATAAATTTTAAAATACATTAACAGAATCTTTATATAAGCTTATAAAAATCCCGCTGCTAACTAAACTAATTATTCCCATATGAAATTCTTTGTCCTAATAAATTAATTTTAAATTGGTGTGGCTCTTTCTGAATAATAGTTCAAAAAGGGTGTGCTTTTTTATCATTGATGGTATGAAAAACGATAATTTTTTACTATAATTTCAGAACGATAGGGAATAATATTTATCACAGCTATTTTTTCTCGGTACGTAATTGATTAAAATTATTTAAATATTTAAATTAAATATAATCAGATATTAGTACGTAGATTCACTGAATTCCTAATCATCAAAAATTTTGAGAATGATTTGCCATCATAGATTTTCGAAATATAACCATTTACAAAATATGACTATTTTCGTGTATAACAAAAGAAGGGAGAGAGCCTATCCAAAATTTGCGGATGTAAAACGTAGGTAATTTTATGCTCTTTTTAATGCATTTACACTAAATTGATCCTAATATTTCTAACATACCAAAAGACTCGAAAAACTAAAACTCAAAAATCAAAAAACTTCTAAAAAAACAAAAACCCATCGAAAAACAAAAAGAAATATTTTTGAGCCGCCTTTCAAAAAACACAAAAAATTCGGCCCTGAAACAATACTTTTCACCTAGTGTATTCAGAGTAATGTGGATCCACATCCATATACACGCATGCACGCACGCATGCACGCATACACGCACGCACGCACGCACGCACGCACGCACGCCCGCACGCATGAACGCGTGAACGCACGCACACGTACAGAGACAAACACACACATAGACACACACACAGACACACACACACACACACAAACACACATACATGCACACACACACAAACACACATACATGCACACACACACACACACGCACGCACAAGAAATTATTCATCTACCAAGGTGCTGTTAGAGTCAAACAAAAATGTTATCCCTCGTTATAGGAATTATACATGATGATCCGCTATTTTTATACAACCTTTAAAAGAATGGTCTCGCAGAAAATGATTTAGTTATTGAAATCGAACTATTTTAACAAACTTGAAGGAATAGACTATCTGTTTGAAATCAATACAAGTGATAATACTGGCTACCCCACTGTTCATGAACTCTAAGGCTCTCGTTATTCTTTAATCAAATTTATTGGAAGGTAGAAACTTGCGAAGTTTCCAGAAAAAGTAAAAGTAATGAGCTACCGACCATAACTATGATCGGCTTTGGAACAAGCACTTTTATTCCAAGATATTAATTTATAATTCCTAAGTATAGGAAAGATCGAAAAGAATCATATCATTTGAAACATGTTACAGAATATGTTTATGGGAAAATCCACAGAACTTTTAACCGTTTGTGTAAGTATTTCTTTATCATCTTCTAAAAGCTGTCATTCGGATTCCCGATAAGGAATATGATTGAACCAAGGCTTACATTTTTTGTTTGGGTAACAAAAAATAAGTCCTGATATTTTTATAAGGATACATCAAACGGAGTTAATATTTCCATAAGACTACGAAAAAAGTACCATTTTTGAAAAAGGGCTAAATTTGCGAGTGAAAGAAATATCAACTGTGCCATTTGATGTATCCTTAATAAAATATCAGGATTGATTTCTTGACATCAAAACAAAAAAGTAAGTCTTCAGTCAGTCATGTGCCTAATTATAAAACCAAATTATAGCTGTTTGAAAATGACAACCAATTAATGCCAAAGTGAATAGTTTTGTAGATTTGCCCATATATTAATGAGTAGAAGCAGTTCTTTTTTCTTTTCAGCAGCTAATCACCATAATTTTTTTTAAACAAGAAATCTTAAAATTTAGTTTTCTATATTACCTTTTGTGCTAGACTTGGTGCTAAGTGGTATCAAGCTGAATCTGATGCACAAAGGAATAAGCAGGAATTTGATGCAAAAATAGTGAAAATCAATATTCTGATAAATCTACTTCTATCTTTTGATTCCTTATATCTCAAAACATGTTTCCAACATGTTTTTAGCAAAACTTTTTTTTACTATCACAAAGCTTCCTATTTGAGGAGGAACAATATGTACTGTTGACGAGTAGTATTTTTATACTCATATTACAAACAAAATTGTAAATTCACTTAGTGTAACTTAGGTCGGTTTATAACCTCCGTTTAACGTAGCGATATTACTAAAAAAAATTTTACATTGGCGATGCGGGTGCGCTGCTGCCCCGACTTGCAGAAGCCTGTTGAAAAGAAGCATCTTTCCCGCGTTTGGGAATGCAGCGCGTCCGAAACGGGCACAAAGCTCGCTCACGGTAGCACTGCACTCTCAATAACGTTGTTTAGAGCTCGTCAAAACATGAATTTTAGAAAAAGATTTGACCCTATTAGAGTGGGAAAGTAGAGAACAACGCAGTAAAAATTTGTTCAAATCAGTAGAAATTCTCGAGCGGTTAGACTTTTTACATTGCTTTGCGTGGAACAAATCGATAGACTTTACTTTTTTCAGTTTTATCCACACTTAAGGGTATTATTTCTTTTATAAAATTAATTTCTAAACGAGTTTTAAGGACGTTCACCGGATATATATATATATCCGGTGAACGTCCTTAAAACTCGTTTTAATATATATATATATATATATATTTATTTTTATATATATATATATATATATATATATATATATATATATATATATATATATATATCAGTAATATTTTGAGTAGTAAATGAAACTGAATGCTAAATTGAAAAGAAGCCTTATAAGCACGAACGAGCAAAAATATAAGTAAAATAACAACGAGGAAAAGAGGAAGTAACAAAAATGTATGTCAAGAGCAAGAAAAAAATAGAATGAGAGTTATATGAGAAAGAAGGACGGTGAGATCGAAAATTTGAAGTCTTGCGCACAGGACAAACAGTATAATGAACAAAAATGTGGAGGATGCGAAAAAAAGAAAGCCTTAGCGAATGAAGTAGAAAATCCGCGTGGGGACGCAAAGAAAAAACAGTAAATGTTACGGTTAAGGACGGAGAAACAAAGCATAAAATCGCGACAAAGTAGAAAATAGAAAAACGAGGAGAGGAAGAAAAAGAGTGAGAGAGATTTTTGCACTATTCTCTCGGCACGCGTAATGACCATTGTTGCGAGTGGCGGTGCTAATTTTCTGCGTTTGTTCCATGAAGGGGAGCGTTTAGACTCTCAAAAAATAAATGAAAAAGTGTAAATATAGCATATGAAACTTTGAAACCTAATCCACTCTTACTTTAAAATAATTTTTAATTCCTGGGAATTATATTATTATTAATCAAACTACACACACACACACATATATATATATATATATATATATATATATATATATATATATATATATATATATATATATATATTATTATATATTTTATTTACTTAATAAATCAATATAATTTTTGAGTAATCAAATAATGGTGTAATTCTAATTCTTATTCTAATATAATCCTTATACTGACTACTGCACTGAAATAACCGTGGTGGGAAATGGCCACCATAAATGATTGTAAAAACCAGTCACAAACTGTAGGCACAAAAAACCATCATGCAGGATCCGCGCTTTTGTCGTGCCACGAGTAAGAAGGAAGACTCTGGTGGATGAAATCTCGCCTTACGAAGGGTGGGATCTTGACCCACCGTAAGTAAAAGTCATTTCATAGTGGCGCAAAATGAGAATCCTTACGCTGAGGTGGTTATTTCTCATCATGATTTTTTCAGTGTGTGATCAAAAGAAATACGTTTTTCCAATTTATATGATATAATGTTTTGCACCAGCATTGATCATCATTGAGCCACAGCTGAAAACAGATCTCTCTCGCTTGCGTAGTGCCTTGTATACATATAGTAAGGAAGGATTATACAATATAAAGAATCAAGCGCACGTGCGTGTAGCCATTTCAATACCTTTTTAGGGTGCTGTTGAATTTGATATCTGAAATTTCATATAGAGGTATATACTATTTAATAAAGGACACGTGAGTTTGCCTTTTATCTAAATGTAAGTATCTTTATCTTTATATGTAATTATTCATTTCCCAGTCGGTAAAATTGAAGGCAGGAAATTAAAATTCTCAATTAACTTTCAGACCCCCTTAAAAAACAATTTTTTTTTAATAATTTAGTATAGGCAATTAAAAAGACAATGTAAATTAGTTTAGAATTAAAAGTAAAAAGATACGGGTCGATGAATCTTAAAATTTCTTTTTAATTCAGAATCTTCATTAAAAAACGAAACAAATGAGCAAAAAATGACCGCACCGTTCTAGAGATTTAGGCGAACAAAAAGAAATTTTTAAAAAACATACTCTCAAGTATCTGGCCAAATAACTCAGCCAAGAGATAGTCAACAGCTACCTTTCTAACAATTTTCAAAATGAATAATATCGTTTTACTAAAGAAAATGACGTTTTCGTGTACAACAAAAGAATTAATTACCTCATCAAAAATTTTGGGTCGGAAAAGATACGTAATTTTATGCTCTTTTAAATCACTGAACCAATGATATTTTTTATAAGGTATTAAAAATACGCGAAAAACTACTACTCAAAAATCGAAAAAACGCGAAAAAAAAACAAAAACACTTTGAAAACAAAAGAATTATTTTTCAGCCGCGTTCCTTTAAGAGAAACAAAAAAATGAGCCCTGAAACATTAATTTTTACCATCGATTACTTAAGATATGGATGGATACATACACGCACGCATGCACGCGCGCACGCACACACACTCACACACACACACGCACGCATGCACGCACGCACACACACGCACGCATGCACGCACGCACACACACACATACCCACACACATATACACACACAGACACACACACACAAACAAGCATACAGACACACACACACACACATACATACGCACATGCACACGCACACACAAATTGTTTTTACCATTACAAAGCTTCCTTTAGGAGGAAGCAAAAAAAAACAAAATTAACCAGCATTACAAATAGTCACATGCTTTAATAATTATCTGACAACGAAAGGTACTAAACACCCGAATAAACCAGTAAACACATTGTCTGATGAACAACACCTCTTTCAGTCGATCGACTTATCGTCTTAAGATTTTACATCTCAAACAGGAACATTACAGAACTTATATACATTATACCAAATTTCTAATGAAATATGCGATACATCTGGCTAATCTATAAGGATAAGATTTGGTCGAATGCTAGACAAATTTGATAAAATGGAGCAAATGAACTGATCAATAAGTAATATTGAGAAATAGGCTCCTACTAAATGAAGATATCTTATAAATCAATGAATTCATTAATTGACTACATGAAATTAAATAATAAATATGAGACAGCCTATAATTTGAGCTATGAATAAAAATAGTTCACTACGACTTATATGCATTTAATTGTGAATAGTTAACCAGGGGGGTCTTTACCCTGCATCGAGGTCATCCTTTTCAGACAGAATTATCAGGATTCATGAATTTCATTCATCCAGGAAGCATTTAGATCCATTTTCATAATTTGAAATAATTTATCATATTGAGGTTTTACCCAATATTTAAAAACATCTCTTCCTTTACAAACAATAAAAATCTGAAAAATTAGATATGTTAGAGCTTTATTTCAATAGACAATTTATTTTATTGACCTACTTTGCTAAACATATTTTTATACTTTTGCCAACTAGCGTATAAAAGTCTCAAAAAGTCAACGACTTTCGAAAAAGAATCCAACCTACATCCACAATAGCGCACAAAGCCAAGAACTACCGACATCCATAAAAATTCAACGCAACGTATAGCCACGTCTATAGTCGAATGATGAAAAAGATGTGTTCTTGCACGCGTAAAATTTTAACGCGAGTATAAAGCGAACGCGCGCGTGCATTTCAGCATTACGCGCGATCTGCTTGCGCACATTGATTTCGACGCGACCCCAGCACCGTGCTGCTCTCCCTTCTTCTTCCTCGTCTTCGTATTTCCGCGCACGAGTCGTCCGGCGATCCTTTCCTCCCTCTCTTCGACAACTTTTTATTTTCCCGTGAATCGCGCGCGACGAGGGAGAAACGACCGACCGCTGGCACCGCCATGGGATAAGGGTTGTAAAAAGCCGAGAGAAAGACCGAATTTGTTTATGGGCTTCGAGAGCCGATGATACAGGCCCCCACCGGAGACTGCCCCGGGTTTGCTCTATGTCCTTTTATGACTCGCTGCTGAATGAAAAAGTTATCGTCGCCAAGCGAACGAATAAAAAAATGTTAGTGTGAATTGCGCGACGATCGACTAGCGCTTTTCTCAAACTACCGCCGTTTCGCGTCGTTTTCTTTCTTACGAAGAAAACTTAGCCCTGTGCTGGAGGTTTGGAGTAATTGGAATTTTTTCTTATTTTTTATTTTCTAACAATGTCTGTTCTTTCCATTTTTACAATTATGCGTGTTTTATATGTGATAAGTTTAGACAAGCAAATACAAAGGAATACATTTTCGTATTCCCAACTTGAATATGATGGATCTTCCCGGTGATACAGATTACATACTGTAGATACAGTTTATTTACAAAATAACAGAAGAAGCAACCAAATTTTTTACTGAAATAACTAATTACACTTTTATTATCATTATTTTGTAAATATTTGAATCTTTTTTCAAAGACAAATAAATAGAATTCATCATGTTTATTCAATAAAGTACGTACTTAATTTGCTTTCATGAAAAAATGGTATAGAAGATAGTCAAATTTAGTACAGCATTTAAAGCTTTCAAAAATCTTACTAAAGCATAGAATATATGAAGAACAGTATATACGTACTTGTGTAAGTAAGAGGTAGACGCGAGTGGCATTTTAATGGCAATAACTGTTCCAATAAAGCAAGTTCTTATTTCCATAGTGGAACATAAGTATAAGATACTGCATTAAACGCATTACTCTACTCAAAGTTGATAATTATAAATGCTGAGAAATATTGGAATGTTTAACGATACTTATAACGAAAATAAGTATAATTTTAATGGGTAACAGTAAAAAAATCTAAAGTATTTTTTAAGTATTATGTAAAGAATATAAACAAAGTTTCTATTAATAAGTATTCCAATATTATATATTTTAAAGTGGCTTAAGTTTGCGATGAAATGTTAAAATAAAATATAAGTAATAATAAATAAAATTTACTTTTAATCGTAATACAACAATTGTAATTATCAAATTGGTCGAAATCAAACCTATGGGCCACAATAAACTTATTAATATTTTTAGTTTATTAGCACAATTGTATTTGCAATATCTGACATTGATAAATTTAATATAATACAAAACAGAATCTAAAAATGCATAACAACTTTTCAATCAAAATAAGCAAAAGTTAAAGATGTGTTTAAAGTACGAGATATACAAGAAGTAAAGGGGTACAGAAATAATGTGAAAAACCAGAAGATCGAGAAAAAATTAAGCACAGTACAGAAATACCCAGAGAAGAAGGCAAAAGACGACTAAGGAATCCGGAACACTGTGGAATAATAGAAGAGCGTGAGCGAGACAGAGTAGCAAGGTCAGGGTTAAATCAAGTTAGGCGCTAAAGCGATCAGTAGCCAGATATTTGACAGCTGTTAAACTCCAGGGAGAGAGAAAGGTTAAGAAGAAAGTACGGAGAAAATCGAGACTAATTAACTATAAGATGACGTAAATTGAAGACGTTTCGACATTTAAAATAATTTATTTCGGATAAATAAGAAATTACTTTTATTTTAAATGTATAAAAGTATTTTTTTAATAAATTATATTTTAGTACGGATTATAAGTGATACATTTCCTTAACTTCATTAATGAACTAGTTCATTGACATGCTAAAAATCTGACTAATATAATGCATTATTTACGTTATAATAAACTAAGTTGCTTATTAAAAACAAATGAAATATAATTTTAAATAATAAAGCAACTTTACTTGTGAACAATAAAAACCTTTAAGGAATAAAATGTCTTTAATATTTAGAATTACAAACGTGATCCAGATCAGTGGGATTTAGAATATGTAAATCCTATTTGAATTAAGGCCACCATATGATTCTGGAACTTGCAAGATACCGCCAAAAATTTGGACTAATGTCAAAATGTGTAGCCGTTGTACAATGAGAGCTTTAAAGTTTTAACTACGATGGTTCACGGGTTTTTACATTCTTTTTGAAAATTATATTACTAAGATTAGAAAAGTTTATTATAGGCATTTCTTGACTCATAAAATGATATATTCCATTTAAAATATACCTATTTATTTTATTTTAAAAAATATAATATATTATAGAATTTTCTTATCAGATGTAGAACTATTATAAAAATAAAGAATTGAAAAGGTAGAAAATGTGTAGTAGAATTCACTTGCATCAAATATCTTTGTGTACTTTAAAGTGAAAATAGTCGGGTTCGGTCAGGCATACGTTTCAAGAACATGTATAAGTAGGGTCGAGAGTAGGATGATTAAAAATTTTTAAATTTAAAATTATCTTGTAACCCCTTAAAAATATTGCAATATGGAACTTGTATGAAAAAATCCATTAGGTCCGTCAAATAGAATATCGACAAATAATTGACACGTATTTTTTTATTTTTTCAAGTAAATTATTATTAACAAAGATATAGCAGGAAAATATCGCGTGACGTCACAAACTCCCGCTATGTAGATATACTGTCAAGGGAGTTTGTGACGTCACGTGACATTTCAACATGCTATACCTTTGTTAAGAATCATTTAATTGGAAAAAGAAAAAATACGTGTCGATTATTTTTTTATATTATTCTATCTGGCGGGCCAAATGGATTTTTCATGCAAGTTCCCTATTGGCGTAAAAATACTGTCCGTCGGTATAATATACATTACAAATTAATTAATAAGGAAGACAGCTTTTTTGTTGAAAAGCTTAAAAGTTAAAACTATTATTTAATAAGGATATAAAATGTTTTTTTAACGTTCCACAGAAAAATACCAGAAGATCAGCGAATACCTCAAGGGGGTCAGTAGATGGTTATCTGACCCTACTAGGTCAACTTTTGCATGACGGACTTCATACTTATTTCTATCGATTTTTCAATTTTCTAGAATCTTTGAATGATTCTGTACTACTTATATATTTAGAAAACCAACCTCTAGTATAGCATTTTCCTTTAGAAAGTAGGTATGCACGTATTAAATTTTCATGTAACCTTAAAAAAGATGCTAAATGGAACAATACAATTTTTAGTTCTTTTACACCGTAAATATATTCTAATCCAAATTTCATTGTCGAACAAATGCGAAGTGACAGATCCCCGCTTTCGAAAATAGAAACAACCACGTAGGTTACAAGTATTCCGAGCTCCTTTATGTACCTTGCACCCCCGAGAGATTTCCCAGAATAGCTTTCGAAGAAACTGTATACGTACTTGCCTCGGTCTCGGGCACCTACAGCTCTTTTCGTGTACCTACATGTGCATGGGCGCCGCGCCCGGAGAACGAGAAGGATATACAGAAAGTGAACGAGAGAGAGAGAGATAGAAAGAGAGAGAGAAAGAGAGAGAGAGAGAGAGAGAGAGAGAGAGAGAGAGAGAGAGAGACCGCGGCGCAAGCGGTTTGTAGAGCGCACATTTAGCTGGAAAGCAGCGGCAGCAGCAGCTCACGAACCCGCAGCAGGCGATCCCGATCAATTTTGCGGGGCGAGCCTCGACGGGCTCATACAGGTATATATATATATATATATACCGTGTACACGTGTACATGCGAGCCAGTCTAGCGACCGGGGCGTCAAAAAAATCGCCGACCGTCGTCGAAGCTACTGCCGAATTAAGTTTCTTTTCTGGACTATTCATGATAGAGCTGGATGGGTGGCTGACGGGTGGGGGGGTAGAACGTTTTTCATTTCATCGGATAATTCGCGATTTTGCAATTGCGACTGACACTTTTAATATTTTCTATCCCTTACTTTTATATTTCTGTGAGAAAAATAAGTTTATTGTTTACACAACTGACATAGGGTTTTGACGTTTACTGATATATATGACTTTTTTGTAACGCTAATGTTGCAAAACATTAAATTTTAGATATAAACGAAAATATTTAGAAAATTCAAAACGGATAAAAAATTGTTCTTTTTATAAAATACCTGTATCTTCTTTCCTTAAATCAAAATGCACACTTCCCACGGTTTGGATGTAAACTCGTTTTTTCTGTTTCGCCCAAAGTCGTCCTACTCGCCTAGAGTCACACTGCTCTCAAATTAACGTTACCTGTTTTAACTGATTAACTACGGTATTTAGCAATACATATGAATTAAGGGGAGAGTAGCACTATCACGTTGGATCAGTAGACAGAAAGGAAAATCTGATTTATTTTTATTTCGGAAGAAAATAAATGTAGAAATCATTCACTTTCAGTAATCATATTCCGAATGACACGCGCTATGCCTGAATTTGGGAAATTTTACTTAATATTAACACGTGCGAGTGTATAGGGAAGGCAAAACTGCCAAACTATACCTCACGGCGACGCCACCGCTGCACCCACTTTTGTATATATTAAAGATACAAAAGAGCATACAGCAGTGGCGCTGCCATGCGGATTAGTTTGGCAATCGCCTTCGCTATAGAAATGTGTTTTTACTAGTATTGTACAAAACAGCAAAATATTTTGTAAATTCGATTAATTTGTTGATACGCTTTTTATGAACATGTTATTTAGTCGAAAATAATCTTTATTGATCATTCTTCAATATCCTATGTAAAAGTATATTGTGTACCAAGGGCGAAAAGTGGGTCTTTTTTTACCAATTGTGAAGTTTGCAGTACGAGTTATAGGCGAAGGAAGTCGAGTTGTAGCCAAAGGCGAGTGCGTATCGCGAGCCGGAGACGAGTAATGCAAACACACGAGGTGAAAAAGCCTACTCGTCCGTGGTGGACACCATTTTTTTCGGTAACACATGTGTGAATTATTGCGTTTTTGAATGCCTATGAAGCGGACTAAAGTTGACCGTTTTGAGACAAGCCAACCACACGCCTATTTGAGTAGAAAATTAAAAGACTTTTACTTTACGACTTTTTGCGGGGGCAAATTTCTGCTTCGACTTCTTTGCCCGCCGGTTGAAAAGCGGTCACTTTAGGCCCGCTTTATAGGTCAGAAAAACGTGAAAATCGTGCGTGTGTGACAAAATTGTATATTGTGTACCATGGGGGAAAATATTCTTTCTTCGCCCGTGTGTGGGGTTTGCAATATGAATCGAAGGCGAGTGCGTATTGTGAGCTAAAGACAAGTATTGCAAACACACAAGGGCGAAAAAGGCCTCTTCCCCATGGTGCACACCGTATTTCTGGTCAAATATGTATTAATAACGTATTTTTTGTATGCCTATGAAGCGGAACTAAATTTGGCCGTTCTTCGTCACGGTGCAAACACACGCTTGTTAGACTGTAAAATCAGCCTACTAGAGTTTTTAGGCACACTTAAACACTTGTACATGATATCATCTGGATGGTACACCTTGTTTAGAGGCGCCTAAACTCTCTTAGGATTTATTTTCGAAAATTCACTTTACGCCCGCTGTTTCGGAAGCGGGCGTAAAGTAATTTTTTTTCCCGCTGACCTTTTTTTTCGCTCGTCGGTCGGAAAACGGTTACTTTAGTCCCGCTATATAGGCATGAAAAAACGCGTTTTCGTGCAAGTATGACAAAAAAGTATTATTTATAGTTATTATTTATAGAAAAAGTTCATAGTGTACCGTTTTTTATTAATGTCGATTAATATATATATATATATATATATATATATATATATATATACTTATGGAGCAGACACCTTTACCGAAAGCACCATCGTAATTGCTTTATATATCTATCAATTATGATGGTGCTTTCGGTAAAGGTGTCTGCTCCATAAGTATACGAAGAGAAGGGACGTATTAAAAATTACTATTTACTGTATGAAAATTACTATTTTTTGAAGGAATGATGGAATTTACTTGTATTCTAATGCTTTTTACTGTATTTTGTAGCAGTTATTTTCAAACGTATATGATATTCATCAATTAAAGCATATGGAATTTTACCATCTACTTTAGTAAAAACTGTCATTTACAGAATTTACAAAAAAGTGTAGTAATTTGTGCTGAATATTATAGCAAGAGGTACTTGAAATTATAGTAATATTTGTTATATTTTCCAAATATTATATTTTTTTAGTAAATTTACGTACTTACGTATTAGATTCTCGTAAATATTTTAGTAACCTGTCTGGACTCAAAAAACCTTTCTGACCTATCTGACTTTTCTGGGAAGAAAAATTATTGGAAGTAAAATTACTATTTTGGAATTCTATCGATGGATACTTATGTAAGAACTCTTAAATTAACTACTTGATATATTATTATTAAAGTATGATTAATTTAAGAGTATATAAGACGATTTATATTCGTGCTTAATTAAGGTGCATCTCTAAAAATCAAATTTACAATTAATTTTTCCTTTAATAAATTTTTTATCCTATTTCATATTTTATTCTATGCACACCGTGGAACCATTCTAATAAAAGACAATAAACTGCTTTTCATATTTTTAATTAATCGAATAAGGAACTTGGTAATTAAAGGAATAAGAAGTTGATCAATAATCTTTTGCTTAAATTTAGCAACATATTAATCCAACGTAAACATAAGTGCGTTTATAAAAAATGAACTACATTACTTTGATTTAAATAACATTAATTTCATATTTAATTTCGTATTGAATATTTCAAAGTCAGCTTTAATTTACAGTCCATTGTGAACTGATTACCGATAAATAGCAAATTGTATTTTTATTTTTATTAATTACATTCTCTTAATTTTAGCGTATGCAGTATATTTAGATTCTCATTTAACAAGCTTCATAAAACTGTCTGTTATTTTAAATTAACAATTAAATTACTTTTATGATATTTCATTGTTTCAGTTTATACTGACATGGTTATTTATTATTCATTTATTTATATTCACAATTTATTATTGTTATATTATTGTGTTCATGTCTTTTATTGCTTTCTCAAAGAGGAAGCTTTGTGACAGTAATAATTTTTTTGTGTGTTTTTTTAACGTATAAACATGTTTATGCCTTGGGGAGTCCGAATACACTAGTCTTAAAAAATGTCTGTATGTATGTGTGTGTGATTATGGAAGTTTGCATTTTGCTTTAATTGCTTTCTTCATGAACGAGAGATTGCCGCGCGCATTCAGCGAATCGGAACGACCTGAGAAAGAACAGAGGTCTATCTTTGAAACTGGATTCGACCTCGCGAAACCGGCACACAACGAGTGTTGATCTTTGCGTCATAGTTGCCAAATTATTTAAATTACTGGGACGGGGGGAGGGGGGGCACGTTGAAACGTTGCAGCTTCGTCTTGATTTGCGAAAACTTATTTGAAATTCGGGAAGATCTCAGGGAATTGTAGGATAATTACTTATACTTACTTCGAAATTTTACTGTTAGTTGGGTATACAGATTTATGGGCGTCTAATATTATTATTGATATAAATATACACAACAATTTCAATGAACCTAAAATTTTTACATTTTTTATCAAAGCTCAACAGTTAATTCTCTAGTTTTTACTGTAAAAATATCATTTTAATCCTCCTGCGCAGAAGTTTATTTTGGTGTGTATGGATTAGATCAAAAGTCTGCAACAATATTTTCTGCAAATTTCTAACATTTTCTAAATTAAAGCTATACTATTTAGCTTGAATTTGAGAGGTTGTAGATGTCCTAACAAAGTAAAGATTTAAATTCGTGATACAAAATGTATACAAAAATTGCGTGCGGTTTGGACGAGTATACTCGGCTTTCTGCGCAGGGGGGTTATGTAATATTAACGTAATGATATACCATGGTTTTAAAATTATAGTCATAAATTATGTATATCAGATTCATACGAATGCTACCCTACAATTGCTTTGTTTTTATATTACATTAAATATCTATCAATTTTTAACTGTACAAATTATTGTAATGTTAGGTAAGTGTACCTAATATGGCCCACGTAAGTTTTGAGCATTTACAATAGTTCCTATATTCAAAGAATTTTATTCGGGCCGGTTGGATATTAAAACATAGCATAAAAACTAATATAAGAATTTTTTATTACAAAATATGCATATTGGGCAATCCTATAGAGCTTTGAAAATAAACAGCTAGTTTTTCATTCTTTAATCACTAATAAAAAACAAATATATGTTTCGGAACGGGTTAAAAATAATAAAATGATATAGATGAATGATAAAAGTAATACATTTTATTAAATATAGGTATTTTAGACAGATACTATCATCTTTATGGTCGTAGTAGAATCTAAGTGTATTTTTAAGGATATGAATAAAGTGTAAAACGCAAAAATTACTTAAGCACTTATTATTTATATTTTTTCCATAAATTAATCAACAGTTTAAGTATCTTTTACAACAAATACATAATTCTTATCCTTGAAAAGCTTTAAAAATTCTAAGGATGGTCATTAGATACAAATCTGGTATGCTTTCGGTTACGTGGGCCGTATTAGGTAGAATGAATGTGTAGACACATATCCTCTTATACTCAAAAGGTACATAGCCGGATGATAAAATAAACTGTGCTACTGTAAAGCTGATGATATATAGTAATATCCAGGGCAGTGTCAACATAAACCATCTTCTTTATTTAGTTATCACAGTAAATATAATGATTTGTTTGCAAAATACACTGAAAGTTGGTCCCTTCTTGCTTCCGTGAGATAATTTTCCGATGAAATAGCTTCTACTAGCATCATATACATAATGCAGCAGCTATTTACCGGCTAAATTACGCAATAGGTAAGATAGTCATAGTGGGCCATATTAGGTACATTCACTTTTTTACGATTGATGTTTTCTAAAAATTTATGCGTAGAAATATAAAATTTCAGCAACATGATGATCTTTGAAGTAACAAACAAATTCATCACATAAACATTTACTTTTACCTATTCAAATAAATTTTTCAAAAATAGAGAATTAATTATAGCTATGGAAGTTTAAATGGAACAGAAAAGTTTCTGCAGCAGTACATTACGACTGAGTGGGTGTAAAAATGGAGTATCAGACATTCCAATAATTTTTTCCTTTCTAATCCAGCATTTCTCATCCTAGTTTCTCTCACTTACGTCTTTCGATCAAAGTCTCCTCAGCTGTCGCTTTTCATCCGCATAGTTCAAGAATGAAGTACACGTCACGATTAAAACCAATACTTTCACTATAAAGTCCAAATCCACTGCTACGTTCAAAGCACCATGTCCACACGTATCATTCACCCTGAAAGCTCAGCCAACGGTCCTTTTCTCGCGCACAGTCACAATTTCCTTTCCACCTGTGCACATTCGCACATATTACATAGCGGGACAGTAAACCACCATAACACACCAACGGCAACCGAGCAAAATGGCGTCGGCCACATATATAAACGTTCGCGTAAACCCGCGAAAATAGCCTCGCACATACGATGCTGTACACCTGCGCAGTGTCAATGAGATTAATCACAAAATTGCGAACAGAAGCAAAAGAACTTAAAAAAATTATATCACTTTAAAATTTTCGGCTGCTTTCGTCTCGACTCAATCGCGATTACAATGCGACACATCAAAACTGAAAAATTCGAATTCTCCAGCGCTCGAACAAAACAAAGACTCGGAGGAATAGACGCAAAAAAAAATTCACGACTATTCGGTGATCAGGTTTAGAGTGCTAACTTGCTTGAGAGTAGGAAAGCTTCTGAAAGAGAGACAGAGAGAAAGAGAGAGAGAGAGAGAGAGAGAGAGAGAGAGAGAGAGGGGGGGGGATCCGCGAGCACCTCGAACTCTGGCTCTCTCTCCCGGCGCGCGGCGAGCCAGAGAGGAGCGTACGGCACTGCTTATTGATCCTCACCACCAAAGGTACGCGCGCTACGGGTCGTATACATATACACAGAAAGAGAAAGAGAGACTGACGCAGAGATGCGAGACGTCACACGCCACACATACACATGCATACCGGCGGCTGATGCTGCTGCTGCTACTCTGCGCGAATCACTGATGTACATCGGTGCAGTACGACACTTATACCACCCACCACCGACACCACTACCATCGCCACAAGCACAGACGACTGCTGCTGCTGCTGATACTTTTACTACTACTACTAATACTACTACTACTACTACTACTACTACTACTATTACTACGAGCACTACCGCTGCGTATCGGGCTACGAGCGTTTTTCCGAGGAATGAAAGAGCACGAGATGCCGAGGGCTAGATATATGTGCGCAACGAAGAGGGGGGGGGGGAGGGGTGGTGAGTGAGAGAGAAAAAAATGAGAAGCGGGCTGCCACTTGTCGTGCCGGACGCGATCCGCCGTTGTACTACTGATACTGACCCGAGACGTCGCCATCGTTCGTACTCGTCTCTTTTTATTTTGGCTCTTTCTCTCGGCTTATTTCTCTTTCTACCGGAGCCAGAGAGCACGTAAGAAGTCACGCATGCTGGCCGCCCTCGAAAGCACGGAGAGAGATAGAAAGACAAAAATGAGAAAGACCAGGCGCATGCGAGTGGGAGAGACAGAGCGCGCGAGCTTGCTAGAGTTTCCTGTCGGAAAATCGATGAGGTGTAAGGTGTTCGAGGTGTACGACTCGAAAAATAGAAGGAAACTTCATAGGAAAAAAATGGAGTGAGCTTTCGTTTCCTTTCTCTCTCTCTCTCTCTCTTTCTGTCTCTGCCTTAGTCTCTTGTGTATTCGCTTGTTTTATCAGAGGATATTTCGAATGCACCGAGAATAGAGAGTGAAAGAAAAGGAAGATAAGAGAAGATGGAGGGGGTGAGGGGATAGATAAGTGGATGAGTCAAGCAGCGAGCAGCACTGTGAACGCTTGTTTCACTGTCACACGCACTGAAAAATCCATCGTTCACTTGTATGCACGACACTGTAATAACAGCAGCAGTAGCTGCGAGCACTGTCCAAGTAGAAACATGCCGTACGGGTCAGACGTCAGCGACGGTCCTCCTAGGCCCTTGAGGTCTAAATCACAGTTTACCGAGAGGTGTACTGTAAGTGGGCACATATCGCACTCACACTTACAAGTCAAGGAATGTATACAAAAGGATGAAGAACCGAGGATGAAGAAAAAGAAACAGGAAAAATAAGAGATAACGAGTGCTAGCGCGCAATTTACATGCAGTTCGACATAATGACGAGGAACGAGGCCCTTAAAAAAGGAAAATAAGAAGTGCGAGGGATCATCTCATACGTCAGAGTGACAAGAAGTAAGAAAAAGAGAGTGATAGCGAGAGAGAGAGAGAGAGAGAGAGAGAGAGAGAGAGAGAGAGAGAGAGAGGGAGTGAGACTTACGATGACCGAGTCGAAGGGATTGTGGCAGGCCAGGGTTGCTGCTGATGTGCGATCTGACGTTGCTCCTGCAGCTAGGGCCTCCTTCTTCTCCTTCTTCTCGGCTAGCTCCTTCGCTGCTGGCGCTAGCGCTCAAAAGCACGGGAGAAAAGGACGCGCGCGCGAGCGCGCAATCTGCACGCACGCACACGTATAGTCAGCAGCTGCACAGGGCGCACGCACTGGAGAGAGCTTTTTCGCCGATATTCTCACTCGCACTGTCACTCTCTCTCTCTCTCTCTCTCTCTCTCTCTCTCTCTCTCTCTCGGTCACTCTCCTTCACTCTCCCCCTTTCTCTCACTCTCGTCGGGTACCTCTACGATCCCGAGGACGGCGTCATCCCGGGAATCGTGCAGTTGGACTCGGACCTTGACGCGCGAGAAGTCCTCCGCACGCGCGAGATGGACTGCTACGTGCTGCAGCGAGCTCGAGACACCGCGGTGGCGTCCTCGTCGTCGTCTTCGTCGCAGGCAGGCAGGGCTGCTGCTGCTGCTGCTGCGAAAATTCCGCGCGAGCGCGCAGGGGCTCTGGAGAATCCCACTCTCTTTCTTTCTCTCTCTCCGTCGCTCTAGTGCGCTACAGAGCTGCTGCTTCCTCCGTCAGCTTGGCTAGCTGGACGCCGGGGGGCGCTCCGCGCAGGGCTTGCTTTCTGGTGGGGGCGAGAGTGAGAGAGAGAGAGAAAGAGAGGGAGGGAGGGAGAGAGAGAGAGAGATAGAGATAGAGAGAGAGAGAGAGAAAGAGAGAAAGAGAGTGAGGGAGAGAGAGAGTACGCAAGTATAAAGGGGGATAGGTACGTAAAGAGGAGGCACCGGTGCGCCGCGCCGCCGCCACGGCTCTAGATATGGGTCACTCCGCGATCGATCAGACTACACCGAGCGGGGGCTGTTGGCTCCGACTCGAGCACAGGCGGCCGCGGCGACGGGTTCTCTCTTTCTCTCTCTCTCTCTTGCTCCCTCCCTCTGCACCTTTTACCCGAAAGCTCGACCTCTCTTTCTCGCCCCCGCTCGCTCTTAACCTACCGTTTTCTCGCTCCCTCTCTCTCCCTTAATCTTGCGTTCTGTCCCTCTTCGGCCAGATAGGTAGCCAGCTCTCGCTCTATCTCTCTCCGTCTCGTAAACTTGCACTGACGCTCTCCTCGTTTCTCCGTCTCCTTCTCACCACCGCTCGCTCTCACTGGGGGATGGAGTGAGCTACGAGTCGCCGTCTCGCTCGCGCTCAGGAGAAAGACCAATCAATATGCGCACAGGCGAATCTCCGATATCTCGCGCCCTCTCTTCCTGCGACTATATGCACTTTTTGCTCTCTCACTCTATATATAAAGATATATATCTATATATGGTACATACATTTTTCTCAGTATTTTTAGCGAGTATTCTTTTGACTGTTACAAAATTTAAACGTTTCTCCGCGCTTAATCTTTCCTTTGTTTTTTTTTATTTTTGTCGTGCGCTCGCTGCCTTTTTTTATGTACCCGACTAAGCGCGCGAACATTACTCGCGCGAAGGGCTATTTACTACCTGAAATCACCGTGACGTATCTTTGAAATGTAAAATGGCTAGAAATTACTTTGAATCATTGTACATTAGTTGGATAATTTTCAGTAAGAAATATTATCTTATGATTCAAAGAGTTAATTTCAGTTGAAAAGGTCAGGTATCAATAGGGAAATATAATTATAACAAATAAATATGAATATAACATTAATAATTATCCAAATAGAAAAAGAGTAGATCCCAAATATTGAAAAGTTATAACAAACAATTAAAAGCATAGTTTACTCTCTAAATTTTAAAAAATAACTTTTTCACTGATAAGGCTTCGAATGGCTTACTTATCACTCGCTAAGAGTGAAATCTCACTCGAAACGAGTCATAACTGAGCAACTCGAGAACTTCCGAGTGAAAATATCACTTTTTAGAATTTAGAGAGTACGATTTACCAACTTAATATGGTCGTTAATGCTTGATATATATATATATATTATTAATTTTTGTTAAATATTTAAAAATAAAAATATCAGTATAGAATAAATTGAATCGCATAAAATGTACATTTTTATAGCTTTAATTTAGATAATTTTATTTATATATTTTGTTATTATTATTAACAGATACAATATTATCGTATATCATTGCAACTCGGTTTTGTATAGTATTCATGACAAGTACCTAACTTAAAAATTATTTTTAAATTTGCAACATTTAATTGAAGATTTCTAGCAAGAAATAAAATTTTAACGGTTTTTCAAAACAATTTTCATTTTTTTATTAAATGTTGCTTTCTCTCAAAGATATTACGGAAAATTTTCGAAAAAAATTGAGGTGATCAGGACAATGGAGAAGATTACTCTGTAAATTTTTTGTCATTTCATTTTTCTATACTTGAGGAAAAAATCATTTTATAAAAAAATACGCATTTCTAGGGCTAACGATAACTAGAGTAAATCAGCAGAATTATATCTAATTCTTTTCAAAAAGGTAGCTTTTCACTATCTCTTTGCTGAGTTATTTTCCCTGATCATAATAACATTTATATTGCGAGATATTTAAGATTATGTATTTTTTGAAACATTTTTTCGATCGCTCATATCTCACTTAAATACACACCCACACGCAAACACACGCACACACACACACATATACATACACATATACACACACATACACTCACACACACGCACTTTTTATAAAAAAAAAAGCAAACGAATTTTAAAGTAATACGTAAAATTTCAAACTTAAACGAATAACTTATTCGATCACAAAATTCAAGTTTGACGAAAAGAATTGGCAGCGGCTTTTTAAATTTGGAGTGACTCTATTACTCGCGATTATTTATTGAGAGGTAGAAAAGAGAAACTAATGATCCCTGCGAGTTAAATTCGTTTATTCGCATACCGTAACAAGTAAATATCTTACATGGAAGTCATTATTAATATAAATGCTGATTGTCATTATTGACTAAGTCTTATGAGGGCAAATGCGACGAACATTTACATTTAGTGTCTAAACTATAAATCTGTTGATCATTTTAATATTATTTCCTAATATATATATATATATATATATATATAACGGCGATCCTGTTTTGTTAGTAAGTATACAAAAATTCTTCTCTTTGGACATAACAACTTAGAAATTTTTTCATCTTCGTTCGACTTGGATCATTGGATAAAGTCCAATTATGAGGACCATGCTGTGCTAACATATTGCTAATGATAGAAATAAATGTATAGAAATAAAAAAAAGATTACTTGGGATATATATATATATATATATATATATATATCCCAAGTAATCTTTTTTTTATTTCTATACATTTATTTCTTTACTTGGGATATATATATATATATATATATATATATATATATATATATATATATATATATATCCCAAGTAATCTTTTTTTTATTTCTATACATTTATTTCTATCATTAGCAATATGTTAGCACAGCATGGTCCTCATAATTGGACTTTATCCAATGATCCAAGTCGAACGAAGATGAAAAAATTTCTAAGTTGTTATGTCCAAAGAGAAGAATTTTTGTATACTTACTAACAAAACAGGATCGCCGTTTAACTTATCATTCTGATTCCAGTTGCTTAAGTAAATTAAACCTACTGGCACGGACCCAGTTTCTAATCAGCTAAGGCGCAATGTCGGGATATTTGATGCGTTACAATTTGAAAATGAACTGTTTAGTCAAAAGAAACATTTCTAATGATAAATATAACTCTTAATCTTTCATATGGAATTTTAAAAATACACAAAGAATCAGAAATTAATTAATTATAAAGGTTTAAAGAAAAAAGTAACAGGGAGTAATTTCTGATCACCTAAATGATATATGCGAGCAATTTCTGTTCAGATCAAGACCCTATTTCTAATCAAATTTTGTTAACGCGTAATTATCGTATACAACAAGCAAAAACACATTAAATAATATTATAACAGTAACTATGATAACTAGTTAACATTTTTTGATTAAGTAATGGTGATTAATAAAATACATATTTGATTATTTGTGCTCAGTCAACCGCACGACAGTCAATCAGCTGAAATGCGCGTCTGATCGCTCGGTCGGTAAGTATTATAACCTACAAAGTGAACCTATAAAACGTGCGATGTTTCAGTGGATTTTACGAGACTTTGAACTAAGAAAGATGTTTGTGTGCGTTAAAACAACTTTCATTGCTGTTGTTTGATGAGATTAGAACAATTAAAGGTCTTTTAATATTTAAAATAGTTGTAATAAAACTGATCAGAAATTGCGGAAACTCTAAAAATTCGGAACCTATTTCTAATCGCCCTTTATTTTCTAAAAAAGTTAGATTTATTATTAATATTTTGATTGTTTTATACAAAAAAAATTAAGTAACTCATATATAAAAGCTTTGCTACGATACATTCAATAATAATAAAGAAACGATCCGAAAATCTTAGCGTGCTCGCTTGCAGTCGGCAGAAGTGAAATGGCGAAAACGTGATGTATTTGACAACAGTGCAATAAAATATCTTTTTTCTTAAAAATGTATGACATTAATAGCATGTCAAGATTTCAAACGTACTTGTGAGATAGTTAGCTATTAAATGTTATTTTTTTCAAACAATTTCAGGGTTAATTAAATTTTATATCTTAATATATGTGACAAACTGATTAGAAATTGTGTACTGATTAGAAACTGGGTCCGTGACGGTACACTATAGATCTGAGTTGAACTTTTTGAAGTACTTTTTGTTAAATATAAATATGTCCATAAAAACGGCGACAGGCGGAATGTGAGAAATTATAGGCCCATATCCATTATTGGTACGTTGTCAAAAGTATTAGATGCTATAGTTACTAACGTTTTGATTGATAATTTGCTCGTACATCTCTCCACGGACCAGCATGGCTTCATTAAAGGTAGATCTACTTTATTGAATCTCTTAGTGTTTAATAACGACCTGTCGGAGGCCTTGGAAAATTCGTGCCAGATCGATACTATCTACACGGACTTCTTTAAGTCCTTCGACACAGTAGTTCATGATCTCCTCATAAACAAGTTATGGAATTTAGGTATTCTGGGTAATTTAATAAATTGAAGTCGTACTTAAATGGTCGAAGTTTTGCTGTTAGAATCAATAATTGTGTTTCGCAAACTGTAGCGGTTCAGTCGGGAGTTCCCCAAAGTTCTCACCTTGCTCCCTTGTTATTCTGCGTTTATATAAATGACCTAGTCATGAAATTAAAAAATGTTAAAGTCTTAATGTACGCTGACGACGTCAAGCTCTACACTACTCGTATCATAAAATCTGAAGCTGATGCTAAGAACCTACAGTTGAACTTGGATGCACTAGTGGAGTGGTCGGGCGGCTGCGGACTTTGACTCAATACTTCTAAGTGTTTTATAATCTCATTCAACAGAAGTCGGAGTCCGTTGCTGTTCGATTATTTCATCGGTAGCGTTCTGCATCTGAAGCGAGACCAAACGTAGCTATTTTGCGACACGGCAAACATGCGCTTGTAGATTTTATACTTGTAGTTTTAATTAAGAACAATTACATACATAAAGATTGATAAAAAATTAACACATCTATAAATTGATGCATAAAAAGTATGAAAATCTATACATGTATCACAAAAAATATGGTGTACACCACGGTGAAAAAGTCTTTTTTCCCTTGTATATTTGCAATACTCGTCTTCGGCTCGCAATACGCACTCTCTTTCGGCTGGCACTGCAAACTTATACGTGGGCAAGAAAGGCCTACTTTTCACCCTTGGTATACGATATACTATTTTGGCTAAAAATTTGTAAACATTATCATCATAATGAAAGCTACATTCTATAAAAGTTTTAGACCCTAAGCTTCCAATCTGCATAAGTGACACACAATTGAAAAAAAGGCGTTTTGAGAGTTTCTTTATTTTTTGTTAATTAACAAATTGACCACTTTTAACTTTATAGGGGTAATTTTGTAGGTATTTTGAATACCTATAACTGTAATTTTTTACTTTTTATGATTCTATTATTCAGGTCCTGTTAGACATTAAAAACCGGATTTTCCACCCTTCGCTGATTTTTCACGGACTCCAGTTGGGGAGAGTAGTACACGATGAATCAGCGTACAAGATGGAAATTATGATTTATTTTTATTTTGAAAAAATGCAAGTGTAGAAATCATTTGGTTTCAGAAATCATATTGCGAATAACACTCCTTGCCCGAATTTTAGAAATGTAACTTAATATTAACACGTTAGAATGTATAAAAATGTGTTTTTCTAGTTTGCTACAGAATATCTTGGGAACTCGATTAGTTTGTTGATACGTATTTGATGAATGTTTTACTTGGTAGATAATAATTCTTATGAATCGTTCTTTAATATTCAATGTTAAATAACGTACTGCTCAAAATTTATAAATTATTATAAGACAATGAAATCTCAGTCATCAAATATCAAAAGAGCGTCAGTTAAGTTGGTAGCGCTAAAAATTTTAAAATAGTTTTTGAGTACTTAAAAGATACTTACTTCTAAGCTCTTAGATGGCCGTATATTCGTGTGTATGATTTATTATCGATATTTTTCAACGCCAAAGAGCTAAATGCGTCTTATTCAACTCAATCTGCCTTTTTTCGATAAATTTTCAATAATTGTTCCAGGAAATCAATTTTAATCAATACCTTATGTAATTTTCTTTAATATCAACTGACAAAACGTATTATAAAAGTAGTATTTATAGTAGATTGAGACAAGGATACATTGTGTAGACGATAAGTACAAAAAGTTTATAGTCTACCATTATTTATTAATATTAATTGTTCTAATTCATGTAGTATTTCACAGCTTATATGAATTATATAATGTTCTATAGGTAATTAGCTATCTATATATACTTTATTTGTAAGGATTTTATATTAAATACCGAATTCAGGACCTATTGAATTTTACCATATCCAACGTACGTGTACTACTCTCCCCTAAACAAATGATTTGAATAAATTTATCACGTCAAAGTCCGGGTATCACTAAATGCTAAAGAATAAAAGCAAGCTGAATATAATTTTTGCAGAATTTTTAAATAGTATTTAAATAGGTTTTAAATTTTTAAATTATATTCAGCTTGAGACCATTTTCTAACAAGTCTAGAATTTAAGGAAATATGAAAAAGTTTATTTTAAAATTTCTTATTTTGAAAAGCTTATGGTGATTTTCTATAACCTTAATAATACAATATATTACAATGCATGGGTTCACAAAATATCACGATGGGGTCTAATAAATTTTGTAAAGTTCTTACCTCATTTCGAACAAAAAATGTTCTTACACTTTTTTTTCAAAAGTCCGTAGTTTTTGATTTAAAAATCAAACAATGTTGGGAGAATCTCAAAATATTAAAAAAATGCATTCTTGAACCTTCAATTGCCCTTGACATATAACACCTTGGGATCTGAATTTTTTTACATATTCTGGATACACATACCAACATATTTTCAGAGTTTTACACATTTTTATTTTTGGACATGCTCACTTGTCTTGGAACCACCGTATTACGGGGGCCTAAACACTTTCAGGACGTATTTTCAAAAGAATTTCGTTAGCGGACGTAAATAGTGTATTGTATACCAAGGGCATAAAATGGGCTTTTTTTAGACCGAGTGTGGAATTTGCAGTACGATGTGAAGGCGAGTGAGCACGACCGGAAGGTGAGTGCGTTTTGCGAGCCGAAGACGAGTATTGCAAACACACGAGGTCAAAAAACTCACGCCACTCCGTAAGGCCCTGGCCCGAGGGGGGGGGGGGCGTACACCAGGACTAAAAAAACAAATAAAGGTCTCGCATCACTCGAGCGAAAACCGTCACACGAGGCAAATAATCTACTTCCGTATCCGTGTCGAAATGTACTATTAATAATAAAACCTTAAGGGGTAACACCAGTCTAAAATTTTCAAAAAATCGATTTTTTTCGGCTTAAACGATACTTTGGACCCTTAAAAATCATATCCAATTGGTTTTATACAGAAATAAAATTTGTAAAAGGTCCAATTCTCGATTTTGCCGCAGCGCCTCGGAGCGCGCCGTGACGGCTGAATCAGCCACCACGGCGCGCTCTGATTTATCGACTACGTAGTGCTCCTACCTGTCCAAATTCTATTGCTTATGGTCATTGTGGTTCCTCAGAAGTCCACCAGGGTGTACTAACACTGAATAGAAGTGTGTGTGTGTGTGTAAACTAGTACAGTTGCCAAGCGACGCTGTATTTTCTTTCCGTACATTTTCGTTCAAATATTAATAACGTGTTTTGTTATTGTAAAAGTTTTCGAATAAACAATATGAGTTCGAAAAAAGTCGTGTATTATGTGACAAAAAAAACCGGCCAAGGAGGAAGCAGTAGTGCAAAAAGACCGAGATTATCAAACCGACGGCCGCAAAACCGTTACGAGCTGAAGAAGCCAAGCCTGGAGAACGTTAGTACATCGACTAAAAAATTATCAGATGTAAACTTCGATGATTTTGAAGTAAATGAAGGTTTCGGTTACCGAATTCTGAATTTTGTAGCAGTGTTCTCCGCGATATCGTAAGCTCTTGTATGTAAAAAATGCAAATCCGATGTAACGTTCACCGAAACTGGAAAGCGAGGCTTGGATTTCAAAATTGTGATTTCCTGTATAAACTGTGATCAGATTACTATTCCTAGTTGTCCACTTATTGAGAAAGGATATGATATTAATCGCAGAATTGTTCTTGCATGCGATTACTAGGAATACGATTGAATGGCATTATAAAGTTTTGCGCCTTCATGGATCTCCCGCGGCCAATTTTTCAATCGTTTTACGATACAGTTGTTAAGAAAATAGCCATTGAAGCAGAAGCTGTTTGTAAGCTCAGTATGAAAACTACAGCTAAAACAGAACGAGAAAAAACTGACGATCCGAATGGCATTACTGTATCTGGTAATAGTTTGTGGAGGAAGCGTGGTTTCTCATCTCTTTACGGGTTTGTTTCACTTATCGGCTGGTATACTGGCAAAGTAGTCGATGTTTTGGTGAAATCTAAATATTGCAAAGCTTGCGAATTTTGGAAAACCAAAACTGACACCATCGAGTTCAAGGAGTGGAGCCAAACTCACAAAGATGAATGTCAAGCGAACCACGTCGGCTCCGCAGGAAAGATGGAAGTGGACGCCGTCATCGAAATGTTCCAGCGCTCAGAATCTTTGCACAATTTGAAGTACGCTAATTACGTCGGCGACGGAGATTCAAAAACCTTTAAAGGAATCATGATTCTAAGCCCTACGAAAAGTTCATCGTAAAAAAAAAGAATGTATCGATCATGTGCAGAAGCGGATGGGTTCTCGTCTCCGTAATTTGAAAAAACAAATAAAAGGACTTGGAGGAAAAGGCAAGCTGCCTGGCAAGCTCATAGACGAGTTGGCAATTTATTATGGTTTAGCAAATCGTATAAATCATGATTCTGAGAAGAAAATGCGCAATGAAATCTACGCAACGCTGGACCACAAATTGTCTACAGATGATCAACCGAGATACGAAAGATGCCCGCGCGGAGAAACTTCATGGTGCTCTTGACAAAAGGCTCAAGCTACTGGAGAAGATTTTGTACATAAACCACCTCTCTCTAAAGAAGTTTATAAAGCGATTTTGCCAATTTATAAAGAGTTAAGCAGTGATGATCTACATACGCGTTGCTTAGGCGGCTTCACACAAAATAGCAACGAAAGTTTCAATGCGACTGTCTGGTCTATGGCTCCAAAATCTTTCTCTAGTGGCAAACACGTGCTCGATACCGCAGTATATATTGCTACAGGTATCTACAATGATGGCCTTTCAAGTGTCATGAAGCTGATGCAACACTTGGGCTTGACAATCAGACCTTACTGCTATAATTTCTGCGTGGAGGCGGACGCGCGTCGCATAAAGTTTTCCGAGAGATCCCTAACAGACGATGCCTGAGAAGCCCGGATGTCCTTAAAATAAGCCAGGAAGGAAGAGGAGGAGTCAGACATTAATACAGATGGCCAAATGTACGGTGCATGCATCGCAGATTAGAGGTATACAAAAATTTCAAGGATTTAAATGCTCCAAAAACTTTAAACGCGTTTTTCTCGAAACGGGTTTTTTCAAACTGGGCGCACTCATAGATTCAACACCATTGCGTAGATCGACTTGCAATTTTTACAGTAGCTTCACAAATATATTCTCCATCGAAGTACGTAGCCGTTCTTTGATATTTTGAAAATTATTTGTCTTATTAACAATTTACTACTCTTTCTTTAGTCGAAAATTTATACGTTTTGTTCAGAAGTGTACAGTTTCTACAAAAATTGGAATAAAAAAAAATCCTATGTAGTTCGATAGCTATTAGTATGTAGCACAGATAATTTTTGGCTTTTTGTTCCAGCTCTCACGGTTTTCGAGGAATTGGTGCGCCCGCGGAGCACCTTCAAATAAATCTTTTTCATACATCAATATGTGTTAAATGAACCATCTAAATATGAATACTATTCCTTTTCCCATAATCCCAGAATAAATTGTCAAAATTAGGCCTTTTTTCGGCCTCTAGAGTGGTGTTATCCCTTAAGCACTTATAAACTCAAAACCCAAATAAGCCAAGCTAGGCAATTGGCAGTAAATAAATTTATATAATAGAATTGTTAACCTTAGACCCTAAACCCAACTACCCGAAGCGGAGTATATTGCAATTAAAGAATTTTAATAATTAAACCATAAACCCTAAATCCTAAACCTCAAAACTAATTTCCTCAAGCAGGGCATTGTGCAATAAAAAAAATTAAATACTACACAAAAAATTCTAAACTTTAAACCCTAAATCCAACTACTCGGAGCTGAGCATTTTGCAAATAATTTAAAAAAAAATCGAATCCCTAAACACAAATCCCAAAAATCCCAAGCTGGGCCATTTGCAGTACACAAATTTAAATAATAGAAATATTAACGTTAAACCCTAAACCCTAAACGTAATTAACCGAAGCCGAGTAATTTGCAATTAGACAATTATCATTATGAAATCGTAAACCCTAAACCCAACTACTCTGAACAGAGAATTTTGCAAATAAATAATTTCAATAATAAAATCATAAACCCTAAACCCAACTACCCCGAGCTGAGCACTATGCGAATAAATAATTTTCATAATAAAATTGTAAACCCTAAACCCAACTACCCCGAGCTGAGCATTTTGCAATAAAAATATTATAATAATAAAATAATAAGCCCTAAACTCTAAACCCAAATAACCCAAGCTGACCAATTAACAATAATAAAAATTTAAATAAATTTAAATATGTAAATACATAGATAATAATAAATAATAATATTTAATATACAGGTATATTTTTCGCTTTTTCGTGAAGTGAAATTCATTTAATTTAGAGTTAAAGGTTAACAAGTCTATTATTTAAATTTGTTCACAACAAATTGCTCAGCTTGGGTTACATGGGTTTAGAGTTTAAAGTTAAGATTAAACATTCTATTATTTAAATATGTTTACTGCACATTGCTCTGCTTGGGTGATTTGGGTTTAGAGTTTAGGGCTTATGTTTTTATTATTAAAATTATTTATTTCTAAAAGGCTCAGCTCGGAGTAGTTGAGTTTAGGAATTTGAATTTAGAACGTATGGTTTAATTATTAAAATTTTTTAGTTGCAAAATACTTCGCTTGGGGTAGTTGGGTTTAGGTTTATGATTTTATTATAAAATTCTTTTATTGCAAATTACTCAGTTTTGGTTTAGGGTTTAAGATTAATAATTCTATTATATAAATTTGTTTACTGTCGATTGCCCATTCTTTAATAGCAAAATTTTTTAATGGCAAAATACACACCTTGGGGTCATTGGGTTTAGGGTTTAGGGTTTTGGGTTTAAGAATTCTTTTTCGGAATTCTTGTTTTCGGTATTTTTAACTTTCGGCATATTTACCCATAGATATTGATTTTTTCGACAATTTCAATCATTCACCCACAAGCTTACATGTTACTAAGTATTATCTTCCATTTTATGTTACGTTAAAAAATATATATAAACTATGTTTCTCTGTCAAAAGAATAGAATGTGTTAAAATGTTAACCTGACGTTACTAATAATATTTCGAAGAGTGCACTGAGGTATTTTTTCTAAGCAGTTTACTTAAACGCAAATATTTAAGAAAATAAATCGATAAACAGATACCTATAAAATTTTCTTATTAATTCTGGAAAAAATACAAAAATGTTCCGGTCATCTATTCGAATAATAATAAATACCTGATCTTTAGTTAATATGTCAAGCAATTACATTCGTGTTTGTCGAAGAAAACTTAGCGTACTTAATTTTAATTACTATCCACTTATATTTTACATTAATTTACCTTTATGATAAGTTATATAAAACCTCAAAATCTTGATCATAATCTATAACCATATTTAACCCGTTAACGTGAATCGTGCATTAGTAGTAGTAACGTGATAAAATCTATTTTGTTTGATTGCCCGCCTAATTTTTTACTTTCTAAGCTAAAAAAGCTCGTAAATAATTGATCATACGTTATAGAGTATACATGAAAAGTAAATTTATTAATATTTGAATTCAGCGTTAAAGAAAATGAAGTAGAAACCATGTTTTACGAACACTAAGGCAGATCACAACGATACAGTTTCGGCCGTTGTTCACGTTAAAGAGGTAATACCTTATTTATTGAAGGCAATTTCCGATGTACTTTGGTATAATTTGTGTCGCTTATTTATAACTTTCCTTATAAATTCATATTCTACATTTCAAACTCTTCAACATAATTTTTGTCCAATGACAGCTGCCATCTTACATATTGATGTTATTAGAAAATGATATATATATATATAAAGTTATTAGAAAATGACCGCTTCAATAACCAAGGCGCCTGAAGACCACCTGTGGAGAAATTCATGTTTCATCATTAATTTATCGTTTATGTTGGTCGTTTACGCTCTACTTTCTTTTTGTTAATTGACAGCCTAGGCAATTTTCTTTCAAGATGTAAAGTTTCATATGCATCTGTCTTTTGCCCTGGGTCGATGGATCCTTCTTAATTTTTCCATTTCACTTATCTTTTACTAAACAAGCTGTAGAAAATGTCCATTTTTAATGAAAAAATATTTTCTATTAAACCTTGAACTATCAGACGACGGGCCCGTGTGTTTGTAGTTATTTTCTACAATTGAAGAAATTGTACAGAATTTTAAAAGGAATACAAAACAATGGTAAAGTGGAAATTACAAGTAAAATAAATTTTTTCACCATACCCTGGCCGAAAGTATCACATTTCCTCCCGGCTTTGAAACTGAAATGTGTAATTTTCGGCTCGGGTATAGTGAAAAATAGTATACGCACTACGGGAGGATAAATGGCTACCCCATAGCACGTGCAAATTGCCACCCGAGCCGAAGGCTATGGGCTAGCCAATACTTTGCCTCTCTAGATGCGTAATATACTATTCTCATAACCTGGCGGAAAGTTTGTGTTTCCTCCCCGATTTCAAAGCCGAAAGCAACACAAATTTTAATTCTGCTACACCATCATCAAAGAAACAAAAATATATGAAACGTAACCTAAGTTCATCAGAAAATGAGATTGATAATGAAACGTTTGATGAAGTTTCTTTCACATCTACATTTGTGAGATTCCAAAATTGTGATATGAATCATTTAACAATTAATAATTATTCATCCAGTGATCGTAATGAAAGAATAAATCAGTAATTGAATAAATCAATTATGATTGTATATTGAGTTATAAATTCAAGTGCATTTTGATCTCATATTTATGTATTTTCATAAATATATATTAATATTCATGTTATAATTTTAAATTATAAAGGTATGAAAGTTTTTAAAACAATTTCATTTTAAGAAGTCTTTTTATGATATATATATATATATTTATGTATGAAAAATATTTATGTATAATTTGATAAATCTAGTTAATCTTGTAATAATAATAATAATAAATCAGTTTTTTTGAAAAATAAAAATTCAATTAATAATGATTTTTTTTGTTGATCTTTTTTTTTACATTTATAGGTCTTTTTTTCAGTGGACCTCCCCTCATCTGCTTTTATTAATAACATTTCACTTTCCAGGTATGCATATGTCTATGGTAGAAGCATAGTTGTGGCGTTCGACTCTGTAGAGTAGGACGCGCATGATCACACCCGACAGATGACGCACGAGCAGACACGACATGCGGTAGCACGATAACAGCTTATTATATACAGATTATATACAGATTCAACAATATTTACATAAACAAACTTTCCGCAGGGCATGAGAAAAAATCGTATACCCTACTCTGGAGGAATATGGGTAAGCTCGCTTCGCTCGGGTGGCAAGTCACACGCAGGCGGCAATAGCCCACTTTCCTCCCACGTTGAGTAATATACTATTTCTTTTCTTCACAATTTGGCAGAAATAGTACATTGTGCTATACATTTTTTTCATGTTTTTCCAAATTTTAATTTTTTTTAGTTTTATTTTTTCAAAATTTTAATTTTTTTTCAAAACTTTCAATTTTTTTAAAAATTTTGAATTCTTTTTTAAATTTTGAATTTGTTTCAAAATTTTGAGTTCAAATTTTGGAAAATATAAAATTTTGATGTTATTTTCAGAGATTTTTAGGAGCGGGAGGGGATGGCCATTCCCTCCCACTCCGGCAAAGACGCTCGGAATGCCCAATTTTCCGTTCGTTTTGCCAGCATGGAAAAGGGTATTTTCCACGCACGTACTGAGAAAAACTCATACTTTCGTAGCTTATACTTTTTAAAAAGTGAGTTTTTGGGATATTTCACAACTTTCTTAGGGTCTGAATAAAGTAGTATTTGAATAAATATAATATAATTTTCTAAATAGTACATTTTATTGTGAAAATCGTAAAATTTTGTTTAATAGTTATAATATAATATAATAGTTATAATGCCGTATGTATGTGAGTTATTTTATGTTTCTTTTTTATTTTGAATAAATATATTTATTTGAAATTTATAAGTAGATAAGATTTAGATCTAGTCGGCCAAAAGTTATATGATACAGACAACAAACAACAACAAATTTATTTCTTTATTATTCTATAATTAATTTATACAAAAACTACATTTATTTCCGTAAATAATTTTCATAACTTTCAAGTTTCTGACAAAGTCTTGGTTAATTAAAACATAAATAAAATCTATGTAAACAACGATTAGTAAAAGTCATAAATCAAAAGAAGTGAGATTAGATAATTCTTTATATCTTTCCTTGCGATACAGAAACATACGACAGGAGAACAATGAAAACAACACACTTTGCTTTCTACTCAATTTTAATGAAACTGAAATAATTTCGCGACTAAAAATCTGGCGATTAGTCCTGCAATGCTTACTGTTATAAAGTTATATAAAAACTCGCTCTCAGAGTCGCAATCAACAACTCACTCAAGCTCTTTGGAATGGTTTTTAATTGTTTTACGAGGTTCGAATCGATATCTTATATCTATATATAGTTACAATTATTGTATTAAGTAACAGATTAAAACCACAGAAAGCCTATAAAGACAGCCCATAACCATTGTGAGTACAATCCGAAAACAATGGAGCCGCCGGGTGCTCGCGTCGAGCAGTGACGTCATGCGTGCCTCGACAGAGCAGAACAGAGTAGGAGGCTAGCTCATCCGCACTGCCACTGATCGTATACGCGCTTATCAATGAACGTACTCGTCGTCTACAACCAAGCGCGCGGCGCCCGCGTAAATCCTAGAAAGGGTGAGACTTGATAGAGAGAGAAAGAGAGAGAGAGAAAGAGAGAGAGAGAGAGAGAGAGGGAGAGAGAGAGTGAGAGAGAGAGAGAGAGAGAGAGATTGATTGATTGATTGTTAACAAGTTTTATTTATTTATGCCTAGGTACAACAAGACCGTAAGAAATCTGCATACAAAATACATAATATAATTATAACATTGATTTGAGCTACATGAGTATTCCATGTGAGATCATCAGAGAAGTATAAACCTAGATTTTTTATGTCTGATTCAAAGGGGATGACGCTGCTATCAACAGTGATTGGTGTTAAATCAGATTTGTCAAAACGCATATGATTTTATACGGAAGCAAAGAGAATTGCTTTGGTTTTACGCACATTGAGTAACAGACCATTTTGGCGCGCCCAGTTTACAACAGCAGCTGCATCATCATTTAACTTAGCTATCGCTTCAACTAAATCGCACGGTTTACATTGGATATAAATTTGTAGATCGTCGGCAAAAAGCATATATTTACAATGTTTTAGTACTGATGTAATCGAATTGATACAAATAAGGAAAATGATCGGGCCATGTGTAGAGCCTTGGGGCACACCTGATGAATTAGGTACGAACTCAGACGTTGAGCCATCGATGTAAAGCACAACTTGTGATCGACCCGTTAAATACGAATGAAGCCAATTGATCGAATTATTTGAGAAATTTAACTCTTTCAGTTTAGCAAGTAAAAGTTCATGGTTAATGCAATCTAATGCAGATTTAAAATCAAATAAGAGCTTCAGTGTGATAAGTCCATTTTCTATACCATAACGTATATCTTCGGAAATTTTTATGAAGGCTGTTTGCGTGCTGAAGTTACTGCGAAACCCTGACTGGAATGCTGACAGAATATCATTGTTTTCAAGATACGATGTGAGCTGTTGCGTAATAAGTGAGTCAAAAACTTTTGCAAAATGGCAGAGATTGACGATTGGTCTGGTGTCCGAAAGAGAGTTTGGAGTGTCAATTTTACTGAGTGGAACTATAAAAGAATTTATTCAACAGGTCGAAAAGCAAAGGACGTAATGTTAACATTAGCCGGTGACTGAAGAATAGCATTAAGTGCAGTCGGCGAACAAGGTGGATGTCGATTTGTAGAAATACCGTAATGATTAGTGAGTTCATTCGTAGTGAAGAGGCATAATGGCGAGTTATTTTTCGCTTTGGTGAAACCCATCTTTTTTAGTACTGCCCAACAACTAGATGATCATTGTATACTTGAGAGCTGATCCATGAAATATTTATTACGAACAGCCTTTAACTCATTTTCAAAAGCTTACGTAATAGTTTATACTCAGCAAGAAGATGTGCGCTGCGAGTCCATTTAGCAAGCTTATAGAGACCATCACGTGCTTTACATTTTATCTTAAATTTATTCGTAAATCAAGGAGCAAAACGTTTTTTAGCGAGGCGAGTCCTAAAGGGAGCATGCTTATGAAGAGTACGGATGGCAATAGTTTGAAAAATATCAAATTGAGTATTTACATTGGCTGCTTCATTAATCGAAAGAGAATGATTTATATCGGTTAAGATATTACTGACAAAAGTATCGGGCACTTTCTCTTTGATTATAATTTGGATTTTATATTCAATGATCAGATAATCATGACAGTTAATGAATGGACTAGCAGACTTTTCAAAATGTACAACTTTATTCTCCGAAAGAGTTAACATAACGTCTATCCATGTATCGGAAGTATCACGATGATGAGAAGCGCCAGAAGGTACAAGATAGAGAGAATTCTCATCGATAAGTGAGAGAAAGAGAGAGAGAGAGAGAGAGAGAGAGAGAGAGAGAGAGAGAGAGAGAGAGAGAGGGGTTTGAATACGCGAATTACGTTTTATTTTCTTTTTTTTTCTTTTATTTATTTAATGTCGCATGAACTTAGGGTTATTAGCGACTTACATAAAAAATATACAATACTTATTATATACATTAGTTTTAACAGAATTTAAACATATTTTGGAGTACATAGTTACTAATTACAAATATAATTATATATATTATATATATTTAATTTAAATAAAGTTGATGGCATTTGTTTTAATTAGAAATTGTATTAGTTTCTTGATTTCTTCTGTCAAATTTAGTAGCACCTTTATATCCATGTTGATTTTGTAATTTCTTCTTTCTGTTATATATTTTGTACATTTTAGTATTGTGTGTTCGATAGTTAATTCTGTTTTACAAATAGTACAAATTGGTTTTTCTTCTTTACTTAGAAGGTATGAGTGAGTCAGTTTGCTATGTTCTATCCTTATTCTATTAATTATGACTTATTCTTGATGGTTAAATTTTATAGAAGGATTGAAGGTGAATGTATCCTCTCTTATTTTGTGAAGGTAAGTAGTTTTGTTTGATACCCATGAGGTGTTCCAAACTTCTTGTTGTTAGTGTTTGCGCTAGTTTAAACATTTGCTGTTGGTTGTTCGTAGGTTTTTTTATGATTTTTATGTTTTTTTACTTTAAGATCGATTAGTTTGTTGTGGATGTTATTTATTATTATATCTTGTGAATACGGATTTTTTAGGTCGTCAATTATTTTCAGAGACTGGATGTAGATTTCGAAACTTTCTCCTTCAGATTTTTCAATAATTTCTAGGGATTTGTTTAAAGTCCAATATTGAGTAAATTTTAAATTTAATTGTGATGAAAGTGTATATTTAATCTTTTCTGATTCAGTTACTATTGAAATACCAATCGAGTTGTTTGTCAGATGGTTGTGGGTGAAAAATTCTTGTGCGTTTCTGATTGGATCTTCATTACTTGATGTATTATTCTTCCGTATACTTAAATTTAGTATGTCTACTGGGTGAGGAGCGAGTGGCTGTGTTATTATTTCTGAGATGGATATATCTAGATCCATCAATTGATTGTGGAGTTTTTAGAAAATGGTTCAGGTGTGTTCTTATAATTTTGATAATGTATTGCTTCGTTTTCAAAAATAGTTTTAAATGCTGGATTATATGGAAGAGAAGCGATTTTGCAGGCATATTAGCATTTTAATATTTTTCTGTGATCAGTGACTGGCAACACATTACTTTCTGCTAGTATACTAAGAGTAGGGCTTGTATGGAATGCTCCAAGATAAATTTTTATGGCCCTATTGTGTATGGGATCTAAGATTTTAGTATGTTTAAATGAATCGTAGATTATGCTTCCGTAATCAAGTTTAGAGAGTACTATCGCTTTGTATGAATTTATGAGTATTTTTTGGTCTGCTCCCCAATTTTTCGCTGCCAGAATTTGATGTGATACTTCTGGAATTTTTCTTTGCTTTGTGAAATAATATATTGAGTTTTATCTATTGAAAATTTAAAGTCAGTACTGATAGACCAACCTTATAGATCGTTTACAGTATTTTGTAGTACTTCTTCAGTTATTTTGAAATCAATACCAGAGACGTATAGTACTAGGTCGTCTGCGAATAGATCGAATTTCACTGGAGTTTTTATATTACTTGATACGTTATTTATTGCAATTTGGAACAGCGTAACACTGAGTACCGAACCTTGTGGTACTCCATTATTTAAAGAAATTTGTTCTTACAGAGTATTATTTACTTTAACTTGGATGTAACGCTCTTCTAAAAAATTTTTGTTAAATTTCAACATGTGGCCATTAATATTTGATTCTTGTAGTATATTGATTACTCTTTCTCGACAAACCATTTCGTATGCTTTTTCAATGTCTAAAGATATAGCTATCAAATGTTGTTTTTAGCTAAGTGATTTACATGCTACTTCTTCTAGTGCTACAAGGTGATTGAAAGTTGATCTCTTCTGATGAAATCCGTTTTGTTGCGAAATGAAAAAGTTTGATTTCTCCAGGTAAGACCTTAACCTTTTATTTATTATTTTTTCCATAAGCTTGCATAAGTTATTTGTAAGCGCTATCAGTCTGTAAATTTTCGCTACTGTGGAATCTTTTCCTGCTTTATGAATTGGTATAACTGTAGCCAATTTTCACTGTTGGGGGAAAACTTCACCGATCCATATTATATTTAATACTTTTTCTAGATATTGTATACCTAAATTTGGTAATTTTTTTAAGAGAATTTTGGGAATATGGTCGGGGCCCGGACTTAAATTTTTACAGCTTTTTAGTATTTCTATAATTTCATCTACTTCGATTTTATTATTTAACAGTGGATTTGTTTACTTTTCTTTTTCTGTTGAAAGGTCTTGAGATGTTGAATATTCTGTTTTTTTTGGCACAAATTCTTTCGGATAATTTTCATCGCTGGAGTTTATAGAGAAAGCTTTGGCTAGTTCATTAGCAATGTCTGTTGGATCAGATATAATTTTCTTTACTTCATTGATTAATGTGTTTATTTTAGTTGACTTGAATTTTCCCTAAATTCTTTGAATTTTTTGTCTGATAATTGATGAGGGTGTATTAATATTTAAGCTGCTTACAAAATCTAACCAATATTTCTTTTTGGTTTCTATTAAGGTTCTTTTGAAAATAGCTTTTTTTTATTGTGTTCAACATTTTTCTCTAGAGTTTTTTGCTTTTTGTATCTATTGAAGGCATGCTTGGATTCTTTTAAAGCTAACGTACAACTTTCATTCATTCCACCACGGAGTTTGAGTCTATTTTTCTGAAATTTTTAGCAGCGGTATAGCCGTATCGGCCGCTGAGTAAATCAGCTGGTTTAGTTTATTTAATATTTCGTTTATATTATCTTTACTTTCTAAATTCGGGTCTGTTAAGATTGATTTTATTTTCGATTTCTGATTTGTAGAGTTCCCAGTTTGCTTTTTTATAGTTCCATCTGAATGTAAAGTCATTATAAACGTTAGTGTCGTTTGATGTATTTTATAGATTTAGATGGATAAAAATTGGGTAATGGTCGCTGTCGTAGAGAAAATCAGATACTTCCCAGTCGATATTATCCGCTATATTTGATGTAGTAATACATAGATCAATGCAACTTTCATTTGCATTAGATGTATTGAAGTGTGTTGGAAGATTATCGTTAGACAGTACAATTTGAATATCTTCTAAGAATTCTTCCAGTATTCTGCCTCTTGTATCAATGGAGTTATAAGTTGCTGGTTATATGAGAGGTATATATTGCATATTACTATTTTTTGGGGTAAATGGCAGATGATCGCGACTGCTTCCATCGTAGTGTTCAACTTGATTTCAGTACAATAAATATCATTTTTGACGTAAATAGCTACACCCCCACTTGCATGATCAGTTATTCTATTTTTGTGGAATGATTTGAATTTTTGGATATTAGCGTAAAAGTCAGATTTGAATTTTGTTTCCTGTAGACAGATAATAAATGGGTCTCTCTCAGAGATCAAAGTTTCTAGGTTTACTTTGCGTTTGTTATAACGGTTTAAGTTCCACTGTAAAATTTGTTTATATATATTAATGATGAGAGAAAATATTTTCTCCCCGCTGCGCCTAGACACTCGGAATTTTCAATTTTCTATGGATTTTACATACATTCAAAGGAGGCCGTTTCAGTGCACGTATTGTATAATAGTATATTGTGCAACTAGGGGAGAAAATGGGCGATTTTATAAGCGAGGATAACGAGTGCTCAAATCATCATCCGAGTCGGAAAAAGCCCTTTCCACCCATATTACACACCGTATTTCTTTTAACAAGTGTGTGAATAGGGTCGTTTTCATGCATGCAAAGGGAATGGGGAAATGGGAATCCGAGTCGTCCACCAGACTAAACAAAATAAAATAAAAAAAATTTCCAAAATCTTGAATTTTTTTCATAATTTTAAATTTTTTCCAAAAATATGATTTTTTTCCAAAATTTTGTATTTTTTCCAAAATTTTTAAACTTTTAAAATTTTTAAAATTTAAAATTTAAAAATTTTTTTCAAAACTTTGAGTTAAAATTTTGGAAAACATAAAATTTTTACATTAATTGCAGACATTTCAGGAGCGGGAGGGAATCATTCTCTCATGGAAAATGGTCGTTTTCACGCACGTGTTGAGAAAGTATATTATTTTATAGCATTTCTTATAGAGTAATTATTTACATACATTCAAAAGATGATTTTTCAATACACGTGTTGTATAATAGTACATTATGTAACAAGGGCAAAAAGTTGAATACTTTTCCCGCGGATGAGTTTACTGACCGCGCTTCGCTTCGCTCACCCGAGGGAAAATCGACATTTTTCTCGAGTTACATGTAGTACTTTATGCCCATCTCAACAGTGACCACCTTTTAACTTGGAAAGCGGGACTAATATAGTGTTAAAAGACAATAGAAAATCAGGGTTATTAGTAGAACTTGATGAAATAAAGGAATTTGGACTAGTTTCTAGTGAAGCCACTGACTTTCCCGCACACGCGTGAAAAAAGTAACTTTATTTCCACAAATCATTTTTGAGGGACTAAAGTGTAATTTTGATAAAATGGGCGTATTAGTTCATTATGTAACAAGGAACTAAAGTCGTAGATTATTCCCGCGGGCAGTAATCATCCGAGGGAATTATTGACTTTACTCTCGTGTTGCATATAGAACTTTATTCAAACTAAATATTTAATACAAACTAAAATTTCAAAATCCTTAAATTTTTCAAAATATAGGGGAGACCAGGGTAAAATGAACATAGTAACTGTAAAACGCGAAAATAATGTATTCTTCAGACTTAAAAAATTACTTTGTAAGTTGCACAAGAAACTTCTTACATTAATAAACATACTAGCAACTTAAAAATAAGTCATCTATTAAGTTTAATATTATTGAGCTATTTTTTAAAAATACCGGTTTACTTTACCCGGACCTTTCAGTGCAGATAAAGTGAAGTAGAGGATAGAATTAAATATTTTGAAAATATTTTACAATTTTTTATACAAGAATAGATAAAAACGTTAATTTAGAGAATAATAAAACTTAAATGATATCTTAAAACCTTTTAAATACTGTAAAATACGAAGAGTTAAATATGGAGGTTATGTTGGCCCATTTTGGCATAAATACAAAATACGTTGCAACAAAGGCTTGGTATACTATACAACACTCACCTTGATAAATATTTTATTAAGGCCGCGTATAAATTAGTGCAATCGCATTTTCTTCCGGACCAATCTACCCTGATTCACTTTACCCCGAGATGTCGATTCTTAAAAATGCTTGTTTAGAAACAGAAAAACATCATTTAAAGCTCTGCATTCTTGGCAATAGTAAGTAAAACGTATTCGAAATAATTAGAAAAAAAATCTAGTAATAAAACTGATTATAAACATCTATAATCGTTATAATGAATTCGATTAACCAACTTTCTTTTAAGATCGAAAAATACAAGTATTTTTCTTTCGTAGAATATTAATTGCTATGTAGTGAAACTTTTTTATCATCATCCTTGCATAATTATCTTTCACTAAAATTAAAATTAGGCAAAAATAATAATTTATTTAAGAAATAATAAGCATGATTCAATGTACCCGTGTGTTCACTTTACCCCAGTTTCCCCTACAATATTTTCAAAATATTCAATATTTTCAAAATATTCAATATTTTCAAAATTTTCAAAATTTTTCAAAATTTTTCAAAATTTTCAACATTTTTCAAAATTTTCAAAAAGTTTCAAAATTTTCACAAATTTTTTAAATTTTTAAAGAATTTTCAAAGAATTTTAAAAACATTAAAAATTTCCAAAAAATTTTAGAATTTTTGGTTTTTTATTAATACATTATTACTCCCGCATTTGCCAGAAAAAATTATTTTATTCCCGCATTTGCGAGAAGAAAGTATTTTATTCCCGCATTTGCGGCACGATGCGGCGGTGGTGGATAGCGAATTCTCGCGTTGCACGTGAGTGGAGGCAGTTCGGCGACGCGCTGGATTCTCTGCTGGCTACTAATTTGACTGCTACGCGCGACAGGGATCTGTTCCACGGTCATTTCTACCGAAACAGTTGGTCAAAATGATCGGAAAAAATGAGGTATTACAGTATATGGTCTACTATTACCACACCAAGTTTCAAGTCTATCTATCTATCTTCTATCTATCTTCTACATTATATTAATGTTCTTTATTTGGAAAAATGAGTCTTCTGTAAAAATCCCTAAATTCCGTAAAAAATATTTTGTGAAAATGATTTATTTTTTATAAATGTAATTGCCATAAGTCAACTCATCGTGACATGTCATTAAAAAAATTTTACCATATATACTTCTATCTTCTTCTATCTATCTATTTTCTACATTATATTAATGTTCTTTATTTGGAAAAATGAGTCTTCTGTAAAAATCCCTAAATTCCGTAAAAAATATTTTGTGAAAATGATTTACTTTTTATAAATGTAATTGCCATAAGTCAAAACATCGTGACATGTCATTAAAAAAATTTTACCATATATACTTTTTTATTATTTTAAGTTACAAAGTTAGTAAAGAAGCGTACGTACGTACGTACAAACATACATTTTAGCAATATATATATATATATATATATTATAATAAAACATATGTTTTTGATATATATATATATATATATATATATATATATATATATATATATATATATATATATATATATATATATATATATATATATATATTATAATAAAACATATGTTTTTGATATATATATACATAACATAAAATGATTTGCATATGTATCTGAGATACAAAAAAGTCAAATGTTGGTCAATATATGACTGATGCTGGAGAAAATTATTTGAGATATAATTATGTTTGATGGAAGCGAACAAAAGCACAACTTGGACATCAATAACGGAAATTCTGGAAATCCATTTGATGCATTTGATATATTTACCTGGTGTTCTCCCTTGTAGACGATGTCCCGTCGACCTGGGAGTCATCCTGACACCTGGACATCGTCTACAGGAAGTTGCAGGTTTTTTTCGGTATATTCGATATTTACCTGGTGTTCTTCCTTGTAGACGATGTCCCGTCGACCTGGGAGCCATCCTGATACCTGGACATCGTCTACAGGAAGTTGCAGGTTTTTTTCGGTATATTCGATATTTACCTGGTGTTCTTCCTTGTAGACGATGTCCCGTCGACCTGGGAGTCATCCTGAAACCTGGACATCGTCTACAGGAAGTTGCAGGTTTATTTCGGTATATTCGATATTTACCTGGTGTTCTTCCTTGTAGACGATGTCCCGTCGACCTGGGAGTCATTCTGACACCTGAACATCGTCTACAGGAAGTTGCAGGTTTATTTCGGTATATTCGATATTTACCTGGTGTTCTTCCTTGTAGACGATGTTCCGTCGACCTGGGAGTCATTCTGACACCTGGACATCGTCTACAGGAAGTTGCAGGTTTTTTGACAAATATCATAGACACATGACCTATTATATACAAAATAATCTACATAATTTTTTATAATTTTTGTTTTTATATTCACTTGATTGTCCTAAAACTAAATATAGAATATATAATTGGACGGAAAGTAAATCATAAAAATAAATGGATAATTATTCAATCAAATTATTTGTATTAGATATTAAATAAATTCGATGCAACGAAAGATCACGACAATTATATGCAATATATGGTACATATATATATATATATATATATATATATATATATATATATATATATATATATATGTATGTACCATATATTATATTCAAATTGAATTGATTCTTTTCCTTGTTTGCAAGTTTTTATGGAAATAAATTCAGAAATGAATTCTACAGGATTTCCCGTAAAAATCTTGCAAAAAAAACCGTAAAAAGTATGGATTATGCATATGATTGTGCATATGATTAAACACGTGATTAAAACATTTAGAAATGTTTATCCTGTTTATAATATTTAAATTTTATTTTTAACTATAAAATCCAGCTATTTTAATGTCGTATTATGATATTATATTGTTTTTATATTTTATTATTACGTCACAAGGATTATACTATATATGATTACATTAATTATCGTATATTTTTATTACAAAATAAAATTATATATTATATCAACATTTATATGTTACATTTGATCCCGCAAACCGTGCAACAACGCACCCCAAGCTTCTGTAAAAAGATTTTACTGGAAAAAATACATAATTAACTACATGTGTTTTATTAGTAGAGTAATCACGCTAAAATTATATAATGTTTGTGGAATGATCGCATGATTCATCTAAAATAAATTTCTAAATAAAATAAAACTATTTAAAATACAAAATTAGTAAGCAAGGTAGCCAGGCATAATTGAAACGTCATCATTCAGATGGTAACACATAAATTAACCACCCCGTCGACTAATTTTGTATTTTGAAGAATTTGATTTTATTTAAAATGAAATGCGCGATTATCGTGCGATTTTGACACAATTAGATACGTAGCAAATTACACGTTAAATATTTTTTACTGACATTTTATTTATCGCACAAATATCGCATACAAATTTCGCGGGAAATACGTCAAATATTTCATGAAATATTTTAAATATTAACTAGCAAGCAACGCTCGCTTCGCTTGCGATTTACAGATTGATTAAAATGATTCTCATTTATTTGACATGAAATTATCAAAGATACTATTTAATATAAGGCATATAAATTAATATTTTAGAAACAGACAACATATTATAAGAGTAATCATAGCTACTTATACACAAATCCAGTTTTAAAATTATAGAATAGAAATAAATTTTTAATATCATATAAATGTTTCGAACTTTTTATAATTATTATATTAATTTAATCAAATTAAATAATTATAATTATTGTTATTCATTGCATAATATAATATAAATTACAAATTGTAGAATTACAATAATCATTTTACTCATATACTCATATTCTACATCACAAACCCTGGTAGAAATTTATCCCGTCCACTTTATAGATCTATGTAGAATAATCTCGCGCTGTGTAGATCTATATAGGCAAACTAGATAGTTACTATAAAGGCGTGTAACGGCCATCCGTTCTAGTTTCCCATATTATTTGCCCCGATAAAACTAGATAAGCAAAATTATGACAATATCAGCCACTTCAGGGTTATGTTTTAAGAAACAGAAGCATAATCTATTATGATTATTATGTATTATTTTGATTTAAAGGTATTTACATGTTATTGTTCACCTATTACCACTGTAAGTAAATGTAAATAACCTCTAAAGTGTAAGGTTATCAAATTTTAAATGCATCGAGTTTTTGTATTTAAGAACTCAATAATAATAATTTGTTACACATATATATTAAACAATCATAATAAGAAAATAATCTGCATATCCAAATAACTATATGAAGTATTAGTGCATATATTTATTTTGTTTATGTAAAATTAGTTTCCTTACATTTGATTATGTTCCATCCTAAATATAGGCTTGGTTTCAAAATCTGTATGGTTTATGTAAAAAAAAACTATTTTCACACACATTTATTATCGACTGATTAATTTTCTATTTTTAAAAAAAATAATGTATTTCAGTTATTATATGTATGTTCTATTTTTGTATTTCCTACTGTGATTAATTTATAATCAAACATTTTCATTTGACATCTATGGCCAGTTAAAACATAGTAATTTGTTACTTATTAAGAAAATTATCGTCTACATGTGTTCGACTAATGTGTTTGTCTTTGAAAATGTTGTCACGGATGAGCAGCTTATGTATTATAAGAACTCACATATTGATACAAAATTATTTGCAATTCTGAAATTAAAATTCTAGTTTTTAAATAAAGCATGTCATAAAGTACATATGATATTATTATTATTTATATATTACTTTTCAAGAAACAACTACATCAATCAATAACATTATTTTGTGATTCCTGTTTTTCATATGCAATGAACATTATTTCTAAATTTTCATTTCTTAGGTTAGATATGCTTTCTGACTACTTTTATATGTAAATAGTACGAGTATGAATAGAACCATATAGATCTTATTAATATAATTGAAAAGTTGCATGATAAACTTTTTTTAACATTAATTTTTACAATAAAAGTTCTGTTCAATAAATAATATATAACCTTACAAATTTATACGTACATATTATTATTGAGAAAACTATGTAGATCTGTGTGGATTTATCGAGTTTTGTACAGTCTAGTACTATCTAGTTTGCCTATAAAGGCCGTTATAATGCCGAATATATGCATAATATGATATTTACATTAATATTTAATGATTATCACAATTACATAAATATAATTACTCGTATCAAAAAATCATGTAAGTAAATTAATAATGAGATTCTATATACATAAATTAAAAATAAGTAAATATTCGTTTCTCTTATTTAGTAGCTAGTACAGTATTTAAATAATCAATTCAAATCCTTTTTATATTTGTAAATACAAAATCTAGTCACGGCTTCATTGTAGTTACGTGTATGCAAATATTCTTAATTTAGTATATGGCTATAATCAGTGTTTAACAATTGGAAATATATTATTTTAATAGTAGTACCACTCAATAAGGTTTAAATTTATGTTGGGAATAGTTTTAAGCGATTTATTTATTTTTTCATCTTCTTTGTTATTTCGTTGTGTGACTGTATATCTGATATTATCATTTGAAATGTTAATAAATGATATTTTATAATCGAAAAATTGATCCAATCATTATATATATTGTTCTTAATTTTATGTATAGGAGAGTTTACTACTAAAAAAGTAACTAATTTCAATCATTATAATCTGAATTAGAATTTATTAAAATATACAAGTAAATATATCTAATAGTAGTAAGTTCATATGAAATTTACCAACAGAAACAATTATGGATGATTGACAAGTATATTAAGATATTAGGGTTTTACACTATCTTGGGGTGTGTAGTTGCATGGTTTGCGAGTGTATTATATATATATTTATATATATTTTTATTGAAATACCTTATGTGATATTTCAAGTGTGATCTCAAGTAAAAACTCATATGAGATCTCATGACACGATCTTATTTGACCTTTTATTTGTACCTTACCCATTTTAAACCATTCTTAATCGATTTGTGATTTATTTTGAAAATTTTGTACTTAAAATACTTTTAAAAAATTAGACTTTTTTTTTAAGTCTCCTAATATTTAAGTCCGATATTGAAAAGTTTCCTAAGTAAAAATTTGCAAAAGATGTTACTAATTGATCAACAATAGTTAAAACGTATTAGAATTTATTAAAATACACAAGAGAATATATCTACTAGTAGTAATTTCGTCTGAAATTTACTAATAGAAACAATTATAGATAATTAACGAGTATATTAAGACATTAGGGGTTTACACTATCTTGGGGTGCGTAGTTGCACGGTTTGCGAGTGTATTATATATATATTTTTATTGAAATAACTATGTGAGATCTCAGGTGTGATGTCAAGTAAAACCTTATGTGAGATCTTATAACACGATCTCATTTAACCTTTTATTTGTACCTTACCCGTTTTAAACCATTCTTAGTCGATTTGATTTATTTTGAAAATTAAAAAATTTAAAAAAAAATAACATCTTATTATAGTAAGTTATACTATTTCGTAGGATTACTGTCATACAAATAAGAATTATACACAATAGTATTTTACATACAGTTTTCAATATGTTTTATTTGACACTATGAGTTTTTAATTGTACACAATTGTAATTATGAAAATTATAATTATGGTCTACATGAGTACTTTTCATACAATGTAAAAATGAGGAATTATGATATTTTTGAATTCTACATAATATATTTTACACTAAGTTTTTAAATAAAATGATTAATGATGGTAATATCCTACTTACATTATTCTACAAAAATAAATTACACGAAATTTACATCTTTGTAGAATAGTGTATGTAGAATATTATTAATCTTTAATCATTTAATTTAAAAGTTAAGTGCAAATTATTTTTGTAGAATTCAGAGATATTATAAATACTTATTATTGCATTGTATAAAAAGTCCTTGGATAGACCATATTTATAATTTTTATAATTTCAATTGTGTACAATTAAAACTTATAGTATAAAATAAAAAACCTTTGAAAATGTGTGTAAAATAAAATTGTGTATAATTTCAATTGTATACAATCGAACCCTACGTAATATTTAAAATAATAATTCACTTGTTATTTTATTTTCTATTGTTTATTAATACAATATATATATATATATATATATATATATATATATATATATATATATATATATATATATATATATATATATATATATATATATATATGAGTGATTATTCTGTTGCAACGCCGTTACCCTAAGCGGGTCCTGGGCGTAGTCGTCCAGAGCGGACGGGTGGGTGCCTATCACCACTATACAGCGCGTCCTCAGGTTGCGGATAGAGGAACGACCCCTGAGAAAGAGGTTAGCTGCGAATAAAGCGAATAAGCAGTCGCGGACAGCCGATAGGCCCAGGCGTGGGTGTGATGAGCCCGCACTGGCGAACGCATTCATCTAGAAACACTACGCAAGCACCGCAACAACTACAAACACTATACAAAATCTTCTATCTTACTTTCTTCTTCTACCTTACTCTGTAATCTATCTCTTTTACCACACATTTCAAACAAAAAATGGGCCAAAAATCCTGCTGTCGTGGAGGATGCGGGAGCGATGACAACTGCCCTGACAGGGGATGTGTAGAATGATTCGCCACCTGGTTTTACATGGCAACGAAGCCAGCGAAGGCGCGCTGCCTTGCAGGGGGGCGTTAGGATATGAGAATGAAACCGAGTGTGTCTGACGACGAGTTGACTGTGTCCTCGCCAAAGTCAGAAAGCTCTCATACTTAGTTCTAGGGAGGTATGAGGGTTATCACCCCTAGACGGATGGACTCACCTGCGATCGGAACAGGATCCAAAACGCGCGGGTTTAACTTACTATCATGGCTCAAAGAAAACAAAACCAAACCAAAACGAAAAGAAACTTGAGGGTGGGAACCTGGAATGTACGCAGTCTACACAGAGCAGGCGCGTTCCGGGAAATCATAAATGAAACTGAGAGGTACAATTTAGATTTGGTAGCAATACAAGAAACCCGATGGAAAGATAACGCGATGCTAGGATCCGGTAACTTCACCTTTTTATATGGGGGCGCGAGCGGGCATTCTCTAGGCACCGGATTTCTTGTTAACAAAAGCATCATACATTCCGTTAAAAGTTGCAATTTCGTGAATGACCGACTCTCGTATATCATCATCGACGGAGCGTGGTATAATTACGTGGTTATTAACGTCCACTGTCCCACGGAGGACAAAGAGGAACAAGTCAAAAATCTTTATTATGAAACTTTAGAGCAATTAATCGACCAATTCGCGTCTTACGACACCAAAATAGTAGTGGGGGATTTCAATGCTAAAATAGGGAGAGAGGAAATGTTTAGGCCCACCATAGGCAAAGAAAGTCTGCACGAAACCAGCAATGATAACGGTATTATGGTCATAAATTTCGCAGCCGCAAAAGATCTTATAGTCAAGACCACGTGCTTCAAGCACAAGGATATACACAAGGCAACGTGGACATCGCCGGATGGGGCCACGCACAATCAAATCGATCATTTTCTTATTGATAAGAGGCGCCACACGAATGTACTCGACGTAAGGACCTATAGGGGGGCGGATTGCGACTCAGATCATTATCTCGTAGTGGCCAAATTAAGAGCCAGATTAGTAGCCGGTCAAAATAGTAAGCGAGCGAACAAAGTAGAAACCTTTGATATTGGAAAACTACGAAGCGGGATAGAGCGAATCAAGTACCAAGTAGAAGTTAGCAACCGATTTCAGGCGCTCGAGGAAACGGATGAACAGACGGGAGTAGATGACGATCCGAACAGGTTGTGGGGGGCTATCGAAAAAACTATAAAAGGGGCCGCGAATAAAGTACTGGGTAAGAAAAAAAGGCCGAAGAGCAAACCATGGTTTGACGAAGAGTGCGAACTCTGGTTTGAAAGGCGCAAGAAGGCTAAATTAGATAGTGTACACAATGAAAGCGATAGGGCCGTAGAAGAATACCATGAAATAAGAAAGCAAGTACGTGTGATTTACAGAAACAAGAAGCGCGAGTATCAGAAAAATGAAATTAGAAAAATAGAAACTAATAGTAGGGAAAATAACCCGCGCGAGATGTACAAAGGAATAAACGCTATTAGGAAGGGTTTTCAGAGTAGATCGCAGTTAATGAAGGATAAGGACGGGAACCTCGTGACAAGCGAAAATGAACTATTGAAATTATGGAAAGATTATTTCGATAAGTTATTAAACGTGCATGAAAACTCCGAGGAAATGGGAGACGAAATCCACACTGCTGAACTCCATATGGACGAAACGACCTACAAAGAAGTAGAGGCCGCGATCAAAAAGCTAAAAAACAATAAGGCCGCAGGAAACGATTCTATACCAGCTGAACTACTTAAATATGGAGGCACCGCGCTTACATCTAAAATTTTTTATCTAGTATGTGCTATTTGGAGAAATGAAACAATACCAGAAAATTGGAAAGAATCCATCATCATACCGATCTTCAAAACGGGAGATAAAACAGACTGCAATAACTACCGGGGAATCTCACTTTTAGCTACCTGCTACAAAGTTCTGTCAAACGTAATACAGGCCAGACTCACACCATTCGCGGAAGATATAATAGGAGATTATCAGTGTGGATTCCGGCGCAACAGGTCAACGAGCGATCAAATGTTTACCATAAGACAATTATTAGAGAAAAAGTGGGAATATTGCGAAACTATACACCAGCTATTTGTGGACTTTAAGAAAGCGTACGACTCTGTCAAACGAAGCAAAATGTATGAAATCCTAGTGCTCCTTGGCGTACCAAAAAAACTCGTAAAATTAATTCAAATATGTCTGAACGGAAGCACTGGAAAGGTCCGAGTAGGCGGTAATGTATCCGAATCGTTCATGATACGCGACGGTTTGAAGCAAGGTGACGGGCTTTCAACGGTACTCTTTAACCTGACGCTAGAGCATGTTGTTAGAAAAATGCAGGCTAGCGAGCTAGGCGCAACACTCAACGGAACAACGCAAATTTTAGGCTATGCGGATGACTTGGATATAGTGGGAGATAATGGTGAAACGGTGGCGAGAAATGCGGAAATCCTTATAAATGCGGCTAAAAACACGGGGTTAGAAGTGAGCGAATCGAAAACGAAATATATGATCATGGAGAAACTGGGCATTCGCGAAGCAGAGGGGGATCTCAGAGTCGGAAATTTCACTTTTGAAAAGGTTAGCGAATTCAGATATTTAGGTACAACTATAAATGATCGAAACGAAATTAAAGCCGAGATTAATAAGAGACTTCATTCGGGTAATGCCTGCTTCTACGCTGTGAACAGATTACTTAAGTCAAAGCTACTGTCGAAAAATGTCAAAATAAGGATATATAGGACTATAATAATGCCGGTAATCTTGTATGGGTGCGAAACCTGGGCGCTCACTAAAGCGGAAGAAAATCGTTTTAGGGTATTTGAAAATAAGGTTCTGCGGAAAATATACGGGCCAAAGAAAGATGAGGAAACTGGGGAGTGGAGGAAACTGCACAATGACGAGCTACATAATTTGTACGCGTCACCAAATATTAACAGAATAATAAAATCACGGAGACTAAGATGGGCAGGGCACGTGGCAAGAATGGGCGATGATCGTACAGCAGCGCGCATAATGAAAGGAAAACCGAAAGCAACTCGACCTCTTGGTAGACCTAGACGCAGATGGGAGGATAACGTAAAATCAGACATAACTGAAATTGGGCGGGAAGGCGCGAAATGGATGGGGTTGGCACAAAATAGGGAAACATGGAAGGCTTGCGTAGATGAGGCGATGAACTTTCGAGTTCGAAATGCCATTTAAAAAAAAAAAAAAAAATATGAGTGATTATTTGTAAGAACATTCGGCAAAAATTTTTTTCTTCCAAAACTATTTTTGACGTGTCCTATAAAGTATTTCCAGTGTGTTTGAATTTTTTCAAATTTAAGTCACCCTATGCCAAAGTTGTGGGCACTTTAAAAACAAAAATGTAGTCATTTTCACATTTTTTGGCTATATTAATTAATTCATAATTCCCCAGGGAAGTATTTCCTAAAAATAACATATTTATACTTTTATTACAAAATTTTCTTAACTATTCATTAAAAATACTTTCAAAGTCATATATATATATATGTTATATGTACTCTATAAGCCATTTAAACCTTAAAATTAGGATTTGAAAGGGTTTGATCATCTGGATTTTGACCAAAAATTCCTGGAGATACTTTTTTTAGTCCTAAAGTACTTGTAAAAGTCCTGTAATATCACAAGCATAAGCCTTTGTGCTAAAAATTATTTTGGCAGTCTATAATGCTAAAATATAATTTAAATACAACTATGTGCCTAACAACAATATGTTTATATACTACGCTCACCACCAAAAGATTTATAGGGTTGGTATGCATAAAAAAATGATTTTTCTACAATAAAAAGTTAATACAAATATTTACTCACTCTTGTACAAAATTAAAAGTACAACTTTTAGCATCTCAAAGTGATTGAAATTTGTGTAAAAATAAATTACCAATAAAGACTTAAATAGTTTGTCCAAATATATTTGTATTAGATCATATTCATTGCGATATATCAAACTTTATTATAATACGTAAATTATACACTAGAATAGCGTAAATTATAGTTTTGTTATTACTTAATTTGTGACTTTTCCTAGCGTATAATTTACGTATTATACCAAAGTTTGACATATTGCAATGAATATGATTTAATACAAAATGTGTTCAAAAGAAAGAAAAATAATGATCTAATACTGATATATTTGTGCAAATTATTTAAGTATTTATTAGTAATTTGTTTTACACAAATTTCAATCATTTAGAGATCCTAGGAGTTGCACTGTTAATTTTGTACAAGGAGAAAATATTTGTACACAGTTAGGGCAATATGCCAATAAGTTTTTTATATACCTATAATTAGATATTTTAATGTTGATGTTTGCGGATAAAAATATTTATAAATAAAAATTGATTTGATAATCAATAATAGAATATGCATATTAATTATTTATTAATTATTCTCAATATGCTTAGTTTTACCAAAATGTATCAAATTTTGATACATTGGGTAAATTGAGATAAAATTATTTAAATCATTAGTGTAGTGATGTATATTTACACAAAATTAAAATCTCTGATATCCTGGAAATTGTAGTGTTAATTTTTTATAAGGAACGGAAAAATCTGTCATGCATCATGTATATACATGAATATAAAATATAATATAATTCTATACTCAAATCTTGACAATAAGCATATATGCACTATTATCTCATATAATCATGCATATCATGCATAATTAATAAAATTTAGATAATTCTATATTTTGTTTCTCAAGTCAATTTTTTCTGGCCAAATATAAAAATAAAAATCATATAATTAATAATGGTATTCTAAGAGCTTTGAAAATCATTAATAAATTTTTCATAGTATATATAATTTGATTACTTTGTATTGTGACACAAGTATGCATGTTTATAATGCAAAAAATTAAAATTCTATGATTTCTTTGTCCATATCCAGTGCAAATAATGATTGTTAATTATGTGTTATCGGGACCCTGCATTTGAATAAGTTATATATCTAGTAAGGAATATCTATGCAATATCAACTTTTTATTGTAAAAATATATTTCCTTTTATGCAAACTATCCCTATAAATCTTTTGGTGGTGAATGTAGTATATAAACATATTGTTGTTAGGCGCATAGTGGTATTTAAATTATATTTTAGCATTATTGACTAACAAAATGATTCTTTCACAGAGGCTTATGCTCGTGATATTACAAGACTTTTACAAGTCCTTGGGACTAAAAAAAGGTATCTCTTAGAATTTTTGATCAGGATCCAAATCATCAAATCCTCTCAAATCATGATTTTAAGGTTTAAATGGCATATAGTCCTGTTAAAAATAATCGGATGGATATCCAGCTAGATAATCCACATGGATATCTACATGGATTGATATAGATTGACATGAATTGACATGGATTGACATGGATTGGCATGGATTCCAGGTGGATATCCAGATGGATATCCAGGTTTATACTTAAAACAAAACCAGGTGAGTTATTCTAAGCAAAATTGAATCTGATACAGAAAACCTAGGCAAACAATTTTCCAATTTTATTTAAGCTAAAAATCCAGCTCAAAAAATCGAAAAAAAATCGCCGCGACCTCGGCTTGAACCCGAGACCTTTGGATTTCTAAACTTGTGACATAACTACTTAACTGTTTTTGCCACTTACGTATAGTAGTCTTATAATGTACCATACTCTTGGTACACCATGTCTATGTAATATAATGTTATATTTAATTGCGTTATTAAATATACAGAATTTATCTGTTTTGATCGATATTACAATTTAAAAATCCAGATAAAAAAGATAAATTCTGTATATTTCATTACGTAATGAAATAACATTATTTTGCATAGATATGGTGTATATCAAATATGTCACATTATAAGACTAATATATGTAAGTGAAAAAAACAGCTAAGTGGTTAAGTCACAAGTTTAGAAAACCAATAAAGATTATGGGTTCATGCCCAGACCTCGGCGATTTTATTTTCAATTTATTTCAGTTGGATCTTTAGCTTAAATAAAATTGGACCATTTTTTGTCTAGTTTTTTTTAATCAAATTTAATTTTGCTTAGAATAACCCACCTGGTATTGATCTATTTATTGAAAATTCACCATGTAAACAACATAAATCAAAAGTATGATTCAGCTTTCTTCTAGAGAAACTTCATAATATAAAAATTTATAGTTTTGCTTATACTCCTTAAAACATATCGTATGTGCTTGAGTATATATATATATATATATGTGTGTGTGTGTGTGTGTGTGTGTGTATAGATTTTAATAAAATTTAATCTGTATATACGTTTATTGATACTGTTATCGTAAAAGAAAATTTTATAATTCCGAACATTCTATTGCCAACTTCTAATTTTGGAGAAGATGTTTTTTCATTTAATAATATAATTGTATAATGTAAACAAATATTTGGCAATCGTGTACGTGAAAGAACATGGAATTTTCTATTTTTACTTCCAAGATTTCAAAGATCGATAATCTAATTCAATATTGTTATGATGAATTATTAAGATTATATATTAAATTTATTTCATACCCTGGTAAAAATCGACACAAACAAATTGCCCTCCATTTACCAACTCACTTTCTCATATCAAGTCATTATGCAGCCCGTATCTATAAACAATCATAAAAGTATTCACAATAAATCTGATATATTTAATGTCAATATACTAAATATACTATTATTATAATTCAAATATTGACCGTTCCATAACCTAAAACTTGAATTCATAAAACTTCAAAAGCATAAACGATTTTAAATCATGTATATTAATTATGTTTTTATTCACCATCATTTCACGAGGCATCGACGAACGGTTTGCCAATTTCGACAGTATTCGCTAATAAACAAATTTGGTCAACGCTCCGCTGCGAACTGGTCATTTTTATGGTAAAGATTTTTACCAGGAATAACTATAAATTTATTCAATATTTATTATTTTGAATATCAATTATATAAAATCTCTGCTAAAAATAGTTCGCAAGAGTTCATGACGATCAATAAGATTTTTATAGAATTGAACGATAAGCCTTAATCGCCATTTTCGTATTACAACTTAATTAAATAAGATTAGGGTCGATAGTAATCGATTGATATCCGTATAAGATATAATAATTAAAATAAATATATAAAATTTAATAATTAAAATCGATAAATTTTTCTAGATGTCTTAAGGCGGCCACCCCACCCCCCAGGTAAAAGAGTGACAATGGATGAGTAATCCCTACTACACGTTGGTCACGAATCGAACCGGCATCTCAAGTGCATTCCCTTCACTTTCGCGCCACTCGCGACAGATACTCTCTCGCGACCGTATAGTTTCAATTAAGAACTAGTCTGGTCCGTTTCAGTCCTAATCGATTTCAATTGAGCATATTGAATATAATCTTTTTTCTTGTTAAAATTGCGATTAAGACTTGCCATTCAAATTTATAAAAGATCTTATCGATTTCTATAAACTATTTTTATCAGAGATAATGTTATTTATTACAATTTAAACCTTAATTTATAAATTAAATATTCTTGTTACAGTATAATAGTATCTAAAATGTATCGTAATTTTTACGATATCATTAGAACGAGTGGTAATGATCCAGAAGGTATGTTACTTGATCTTCATGTGGACAAATTCAGAGAATTGATACCGCAATGCCGCATGCAATCGCCATTATTAATCGGTATATTAAGTGAAATTCAAGAAAGAAATGTAAACGAAGAATTTGTCCAAATCTTGTTTAGTGGTGACTATAATGGAGGTCATTGGATTTGTGTCTGGTTTGACAAGAATGTGATCCACGTATATGATAGCATAAATATTGGACTTAACGATGATCATTTGAAATACATAAATAGATTATTACCCAACATGATGACTGTTAATGTTGCCCTAGAAAAAGTACAACAGCAACAACAAAGTTTTAATTGTGGATTATTTGCAATTGCGAATGCATTATCAATATGCTACAGGATTTGTCCTTGTAATATTGAATATGACGAACTTATGATGAGAAATCATTTAGAAAAGATATTAAAAAATAAACGTCTTGAAATGTTTCCAACTACTAATCATGCCACACGACAATTACATGAAATGGTATTTATCAGTGATCAAAATGAACCAATATTACAGTATAAAGATGTACAAATAATTATGTCATTTGACATGAAGCCTTATCATCAAAAATATGACGAATTATTAACAAATCGTAGTATATTTTCAGAAATTTACGATTTAACTAATGACGACAAATATAATTCAAAAAATATAAACAAAGTTGAATATCCAATGTTAAAAGCTTGTTCTGTTGTTATTACACCATTAAATAATATGAAAGATATAGATCGCGATTCGATCAACAAAATAATACCAGAACAAACACACAAAACTTTGAAAAATAACAACGATTTGACGAATACTGCTGTAAATGATATTGTTGGTACAAATACTAAATTTATTAAAGTACAACAAAAGCGTAAAAATAAAATAAGTAACACGAATATTGTTAATAATAAAGAGTCAAAGGAAGATTGTCATCTCAATGATAATAGTAATGATTACAGTATTACATCAAAAACTTGTGCAAAATCGACAGCACGTGTTGCTCGTCACAGAAATAAGTGGACTCCGGCACAAAAACTCGAATATAACGAAATGCAAAAAAAAACAATGGAAAGAAAGGAGCGCTGAGTCAAAATTAAATAAAACAGCACGAAAACGTGAATTTAGTAAAACAATGACTGCAGATCATAAATTAGAAGCCGTTACTAATAGACGTGAAAGAAGAAAGAAAGTAGCTATGAAATTAAAGAATGAGAAAATAGAACAATATAACAATAATGAATTGTTATCTATTAACAGAAAAAGAAAAGGAGGATACATAAATTTCCCAGAAAAAAATAAAGGCTTAATTGCAAACACCGTTTTTGATGAGAATACTATTGAGTTAAATTATATAGGTAAATTAGATAATGAATGTGAGTTTTGCAAAGCAAAACATTTCAAAGGCGAAATATCATATGATAAAAAATACAATCATTGTTGTCATAAAAATAAGGTTCTTCTTAATGATAATACGTTATATCCACAAGATTTGAAAAATCTATTATTTCAAAATGATCCAAAAAGTATTAATTACAGAAAAAATATAAGAGGTTACAATAAATCATTTGCATTTACTAGTTTTTGGTCCAAATTAGTATATTTTAAAAATCCGGGAACACAAGTATTGAAAATATGTGGACAGGTATATCATAATTCATATTCATTACACCCGAATGAAAACGAAGACCCGAAATATGGACAATTGTATATCATTGACAATGAAATTGCAAATAAATATAGAGCAAATGATTATAAAATTGATAAACCTAATTTAGGCATATTAGAAATTTTAAATACTTTTTTGTCGTCGAACAATCCTTATGCAAAAGCATATAAAATGATGTATGAAATAGAAAACAAAGAAAGCATGAAGGCTCGAAAAAATAATATTACACCTCGAGAAGTAATAATGTCATTAACACGTGATAATCATACGAAAAATAAGTCATATTTCGCAACATGTAATGAAGTGGCTGTCGTTTATATAGGGAATATTGGCGAACCTCCTTATGACCGTGATATACGCATTTATCCAAAATCCGAAAAACCACAGCAAATAAATATGCTCAGTAAACATCTTGACCCAATGACATATCCTTTAATATTTCCTTTTGGTGATGCAGGATGGAATCCTAATATGAAATGTACAAAAAAAAGAGTACAAAAATAATAATATATCTACACTACAAATTTATTCATACAGATTAAGCATTCGTGGCGATTTCAATCCTCATTTGAATTTGAAAAATTTATCACAACAATTCATTGTTGATGTATGGACAAGAATTGAAGGATGTCGATTATATTATTTACGCACTCATCAAGCACAATTAAGAACTGAAATGTATAAAGGACTAATGGATTACATTTCCAATCGTGCAAATATAGATAATTCACGAATTGGAAAAATGGTAATATTACCATCATCCTATATAGGTAGTCCTAGGGCAATTCAACAGACTTATTTAGATTCGATGACACAACTGCAGGTTGACGGGAAACCAGATATATTTTTAACAATGACATGTAATCCAAATTGGAAAGAAATTCAAGAGAATTTATTACCATATGAAACCACAATAGATCGTCCTGATTTAATATCGAGAGTGTTCCATGAAAAACTTAAAATTTAAGATGAAAATGCAACGCAATATTTATATCACGAGATTCCCTACCATTATGTTTTTGATAAAAAAACAAAAAAGTGGAATATAAGAAAAAGATTTATAAAACCTCTTATAAGTAGAATGTATTTTGTAAATCCAAATAAGCGTGAAACATTTTTTCTACGACTTTTATTATTACATGTGCGTGGTGCGAAATCATTTGCGGATTTACGTACTGTCAATGGAATCGTTTATGATAAATACGAAAATGCTTGTATATCAAGAGGTATTATCAGTACTGATGAGGAATGGAATAAATGTTTGACAGAAGCTGCAGTATATAAATTTCCAAAATCCATGTGTGAATATTATTAATTCATTAAAATTGAGTATTAATTCATTAGAATTATACAATAAATACAAATGTCACTTCATGGACCCAAAATTACCAGAAATCCAAGCAGAACAAAAGGCTTTGAAAAATATCGATAGTATTTTATCATTACATGGGTTGAGATTAAATGATTTTCATATATCCAATATCGAAAATGATTATGATAATGAAGAATACAATGACGAATTACAAGTATGTGATGATGGTGAAGATTTAAGAACATTGATCAATTCTTTATCTATTGATCAAAAAAATGTATGATCTTATCATTAATGCTACAATTAACAATATGGGAAATAAATATTATTTTATCGATGGTCCGGGCGGTAGTGGTAAAAGTTATTTACATAACGTGATTATTAAACATTTAATTTCAAAAGATATCCCGTTCATTACAATGGCCTGGACTGGAATTGCTGCTAATTTATTAATTAATGGAAAAACTGTCCATAATATTTTCAAACTACCATTAAATATCAATGAACAAACGACGTGTAATATTTGTCCTAATTCAAAATATGGTGAACACATTAAAAATGTAAAAATTATAATTTGGGATGAAATATCGATGGCTTCAAAACATGCTTTTGAAGCGATTGATAAATGCTTTCGTGACATATATAAGAATGATCTACCTTTTGGAGGCAAAGTTATTGTAACATCTGGTGACTTTAGACAAACACTACCTATAGTACGACATGGTAACAGAACAAAAATCCTTGAAACGTGTATAAAAAGAAGTTTCCTGTGGTCGAAATTTTCAAGATTATCATTAAGTGGAAATTTACGATTACAAAGTCCAGATAACGAATTCAAGAATTGGTTGCTTGCTATCGGTGAAAATAAAAATATGACTAGATATGAATTACAAAAGAATTTAAAGGAAATACCCAAGCAATTAATTTGTGAAAATGATTTAATTACAGAAATTTTTGGACATAAAATAGATCCTAACGATCCATCATTAAAAAATAAAGTGATATTGTCACCTTTAAATTCTAATGTACTAAAGATCAATGAAAATATTGTTGAAACAACAGATGGAGACTATTATATATACTATAGTGATGATCGGCTCCAAAGTGATGTTGGTGACAAATTGACAGATGCAATACCCACAGAAATATAATATAATAATGTATACCAAATTTCATAAGATTGTCATACTAAAACAATTCGAATTTAAAATATATTTTATCATGCAATGTGTATTTTATTTGATTACAGTTGGTAAAAAATATTATGACGATCAAACATATCATTCGCGAGCGAAGCGAGCGTTTTTGCTAGTAAAAATATTAATTAGTTTACCTGTAATGACTTCTAACATGAAATTTCAATATCTCGGCTCCTATTGGTCTGATCCTAACGTTTTTTTTTAAATTCATGTTTTTCGAAGATAACACATCTTAGCGTCGGCCATTTACGCGTTTTTATTTAAAAAAGGGGTAATTTTCAAACTAAATTTTCTTACTTTAATTGCATAAAGTACATATTAATACCTTTAATTCTTCACCAGTTGCATTAAAAAATTCCCAAAGGAATAAACGTGACAGCCAATGCAAAATGTTGCATAAGCAACGTTGCAATAGGCCACCATTATGAAATTTGAAAATCGGACCCGGCTCATCTTTTTAAGTACCCATAGAGGTATCTTAACTTGCAATCTAGTTCAAATGGAACCTTTCTTAACGTATTTTTTGAATACGCAAACTTTTTTCGTTTTTTGCCTTAAATGTCCATATTGAAAAAAAATTGTTCTCTGACTTTCGAAACATACTATTCCTAGGCTAAATTTACTTCTAAACAACTTTATTAGTGTAACTGTTTTTGATAAAATCCATATTTATTAAGTGAAGTAAAAAGTGAGCCGTAATTTGGTCAGTTCTTGCATAGTTAATCGCACTTGCGTACCAGACCCATTCTAAAAAATTTAGGGACATATTCTACTAGTCAAAAGCTATCATTATACTCCTCGGTGCTAGCTGTAGCTTGCAGTTGGGTAAACTCACACTTCTTTGTCCCTGACGCCCCGACTATATATTAAGAGTGGGGTTTTGTCGATCTTTGAGGAGCCAAAGTGAATAACAAGGTTATTGTTATTGCATTTATTGCATATAAGTAATTGTTTGGAGGATTGCCTTGGTCGGGGAGGACTGCTGGCACGTAGTGCCCAATAAGCTCACAGTACCAAATGTAGAAGAAAAGGAACACTTTATTCAACTCAGTAAAGTATTGAGAAATAGGGCGTCCGTTCACGAGTACTGCTGCTGTGTAACTCTCCGCAGAACTGGAGCGCCCCGTGCTACTGCGGTTGAAGAGAGAAGGAGAGCTCCGACGAGGGATCGCGGAACCAGCGCCAACGGATTGCGCCGGTTGAAGTCAGCGGTAGAAGAAATTCCGAATATCCCGCCCGCTTCGTTACTCGATCATAGTATCCTGGGTCAGATGCGTCAGTTGCGCCACCCGCCGTCACCCAGCGATTTAGATTGCTGCTTCTGATGGTCCTGCGGGGTTTGTCCTAGTCAAAGGCGCGATTGAAAGGCAAACCAACTTAGTGACTGGTCTAGTATAGCTGCTGTCGGCCGTCTTCAACGTGACAACCCGAACAGCCCGTCCTGTCCAGGATGAACCTCGGTTACTCAAGGGAAAGGTTATTATCTATCAGGCTTTAAGAGAGGGAGGCCAATAATCACGACTAGATCACTGACGAACAGAATCTCGCAGGGCCTGGTCCACTTTGCTCGTTGCTGAAGGTTGTTGAAATACTCGCGGCTCCAGCGCATCTAGAAGTTATCTTGGAGTCCTCGGATCAGCCGCCAGTGGGTTAAGCGGTTGAGCTAGGTCTCCACCACACTTGGTTGAGGTATGGAGTTAAGTGCGGCTGGAAGTATAACCACGGCTTGCAATATTGGGCGAGCCATTGATCTCGCGCACACTACACATGAGCGAAGACGGGCATTAACTTTGCACTTTCCCTTGACGATACACGCGCATGGGATGGTATGAGATTATGTCAGTTGAAACCCGGCATAGAGAGCTCTGTGGTGAGCTCAGTCGATTATCAAATCCGTCAAATGACAGCTCCCGCTCAAGATTGCTGGGTATCGCTCATAGTATGAAAGCAGAGAGTTTCGGAGTCGCCCCCCGACTCTTAGCACGTGAGCATCGTAGAGGAAAGGATCAAGCTTCACGAGGCCGTTGTTGCATCGAATCAATCGATCTTGCTCCAAATCATTGATTTATGTTTCGTAGTCCTGCTTTTGATTAACAAGGAAAGTGCAGTACGTCACCCATTTGACGCACTAATCATCATTTATATCTTCCTTCCGTCGGCTTTTGGTTAGAATAACCAAATTGATAGAAGATATATGCCGCTTCCCAGTATTGTTATGAGAAAGGGTATAATAGAGTCCGCTGCAGTCTCGGCACGACGTCTGGCACGACGAGGGGCAATTCCTAGTCGAGTGGTGCTTTTGAAGGCATTTGAAGCAAAGCTGCTCACCGATCACAATGTTTTGACGCTCGTGCGAAATCATCCCTTCGAAACGGTCGCAACATCATGTATAGTGCGAGCCACCAGCCACGAGTCATCCATAGTTTCTAAATTTTTCCGATGGATCGTGCAAGGAACAAAATGCGCCCTCAAACGTTAAAATCGACCGAAAAATAAAAACGTTTTACGAACTTTATGTGACTTTTCTTTAGTGAGCAATATTTACGCCTGTTACATTCAATTTTTTGTTTAAAATTTTGTTCTCTATTACACGAAATACTCTTATTTTATATAACAGTACTATTTTAACTATATTTTTATGCAAAAATATCATTTTCAAAAAAAAAATTTATTACCAATTTTTTTAGGTATCAATATTGTAATATTTTACTATATGGCTTTTCTAAGTGTATGATGTATTCATTGCACGTGTCTCAATGTTCTATAAGTTTCCATGTCGTTAAGGCAGGTTTGCCGTGGATTTGCCCTATTTATTCAATAATTTTTATTTCATACAAAAAATAATCTTTATTGTTCAAACTTTTTACATATTAAAATACACATTTTAAAGATATGAAATTTTTTTTTTTTTTTTACGGATTTTTCTTGACAAAATGGCCGCCTCAAAATTATTTTTTTGTTTGACTGTCGACACGATATCTCACCAATGGATCATCTTAAATCAAAAAACTAAAAAGATTCTTAAAACTTATAGTTTTGGCTATTGCATGATCTAGGATTATAACGATCAATAAATTTTTTCAAAAAGTTATAAACAATTTATGTTGCAAAAAAAGAGCCAAAAAATTCAAAAGTCCGCCATTTTGTTTTTTTCTGGTAAAAATGAAATATCCTACACTATGCAATAGCCAAAACTATAAGTTTTAAGAATCTTTTTAGTTTTTTGATTTCAGATGATCCGTTGGTGAGATATGGTGTCGACAGTCAAACAAAAAAATAATTTTGAGGCGGCCATTTTGTCAAGAAAAATCCGTAAAAAAAAAAAAAATTTTATATCTTCAAAATCTGTATTTTAATATGTAAAAAGTTTGAACAATAAAGATTATTTTTTGTATGAAATAAAAATTATTGAATAAATAGGACAAATCCACGGCAAACCTGCCTTAAAGTTTCGAACGTTCAGCGACTAAACACCAACCCGTTAATTCAGGTGCCACTAGACTCTAAATAAATAAATATTTAATTGTTCAGAGTTGTAACAAAAATTATCAGAAAGAAAGTACAAAAATAACCTAATATAACTTAAATGAATGTATTTTTCTACATAAATCTACAAAATTTTTAATATAATTTATAATGTGGAAAGTCCTGTTAAGTTAATTTTGGTCAAAACCTCGACTGGATAAGGGTTAGAAAAATCGATATATATATATATATATATATATATATATATATATATATATATATATATATATATATATACATATATATATATAGATATATATATATATATATATATATATATATAGCCGCAGACTTTCCAGGTGAGAGCAATACTTTCTTGCGAACTACGAGTGCAGTTTTACGCCGTCTGCCTCGCTTTGTGATCGTAACTTTTTATTCGCATTCACATCACGTTTGGTCATTCGCTGTCCTCGCGTTTAGTCCCCGTCGTAGTTTACCGAAGCATCGATTTCTGGAACAAGTATCTCATCTCCACTCCTTTCGGGATCATCTCGATTCTGGTCGCAGTAATATGGCTTGAGATACTTTACGTGCCACTCACCAGCTCATGCACTGACTTCCACCGTTAGTTAATAAATATTTGTACCAGTCTTAACCACTATTGCAAAAGGCCCTGTAAATGTTGGTACTAACCCAGCAGATATGCCTTGTTCGGTCGAAGATTGTACTTTGTTGACTTTTCACACTTTTTCTACGACCTCAAATTGCACATCGCGTCGCTTTGCGTTATGGTATTTCGCTTGACGCGCTTGCGCTTTTTGGGATCTATCGGCTTTTTTTTTGTGTGAGTCTCGAAAGCATTCCCTGCGATTGTGCCAGTTATCGAGTGCCTCTGTATCCTCTTGTTGAATAGCTTTTAGATCTTCTCTGCGGCGTAAACTGTTAGATGGAGTTGGTTGTATCGCCCATAATTGATGAGATCGGGGCTCATACCTAATGTCTCCTGCACTGCTGTGTTATACGAAAACACAAACTCAGTAAGGTGTTCATCCAAGTGGTTGTATTTTCCCTTGATGTACGCCCTTATCATTGTTTTCGTATTGCGGTTGACACGTTCCACGGAATTTGCTTGGGGGTGATAAGGTGGAGTAGTCACATGAGTGACTCCACTTTCCACCAGAAACTTTTCCATTGTTCGGTTTTTAAATTCCGTCTTATTATCAGAAATGAACACTCTAGACGTACCAAAGCGCAGAAATACATGGCCTTTCAATTTTTGTTGGATTGTTTGTGCGCTTACTCGACGGATAGACACTCTTTCGATTCAATGAGTAAATAGTGTCATAAAAATTAGCAAATACTCATTTCCATGGGTACCTTGCCGGAATTGTCCCATAACATCGCAAGCTACCATTTTCCATGGTCGAATTATAGGCGCACGTGGCCTCATAAGGCCGCTTGGTGTGTTTTGCATTGCTGGCAAATAGTACAGTTTTGCACGTATCATCCTTATCAATGGACAACCAGTAACAGTACAATACTACTCGCAATAGCATTTTATGGCGTCCTAAAATTCCTAAAATTATTACCAGCGGTCGGCTCATCATGGCTTTCACGTAAAGCCGCCAATCTCTTCTCGGCATATAACATAAATTTCCATGCTGCGTAATCGTCAAATATGGTGTCAAGCTGCGGATCATGCTTATAGCGATTTAGTTTACCGTCGACATATTTCGACCAGGGAAATACTGTCGGTTTGTCTCTGACGGTATCGACCATACGTTTATACCACGAATCGGTCATTCCTTCGGAATACTTGTACAAAAGCGTGAGCATAGTCTATCTTATTCACTTATATCCGTGACAAGTACTCGAATTCTATGTCATACGCTTACATTTCTAATGTCCAGCAGGCTAGCCCGACTGTAGAGTTACGTAAATTACACAGCCATGTTAGACTGTTATGATCTGTTAACACTTTAACCCGTTAGGAATGTAGGGGTCCTGAACGACCAACAAATTGTTTTCGTTCTCTTATGATTTCTACGTGAAAATTATGCAAACTAAATATATGGATCAGATCGAAGTAGACTATTTCCGATCTCGCAGTGGGGGCCTAAATCAATTTTTATTGCATAAAACTCAAGAAAACTTCAAAAATTAAAAAAATAATTATTACAGAAGTCCTCTAGTTAAAGGCCGCAACACATTTTTAAATGATTTCCCAAAGTTTCTTTTCAATTTTTTGAGAGTCTCGACCTGCGCAGGTTAAAGTAATAACTCTCGACGTATGGTCGAAACTTCCGTACAGCCCATAGATCAGCTAAGCATTCGCGTTCTGGTACGGAATAATTGCGCTCAACTGGACACCTAGTACGGCTCGCAAATTCGAGTACACGCTCCTCACCGACGATGATTTAGGTTAATACCACTCAACGACCAGTGCCGATAGCATCGGTTTTCATTTCAAACTGTTTATCGAATGATGGGCTGCGCAATACCGACGCTGAAGCAATTAAGGCTTTTATCTCCTCAAATGAGATTTGCTGCGTATTATCCCACGAATACTTAACATTTCTCTTTCGTTAAAAGGGTGAGCGATTCGGAAATCGTCGCAAAATCTAGTAAAAATTTGTGGTATCATGCCGCTAAACCAAGAAATCTGCGCAGTTGTGCCAGTTTCTTAGGAGCCAGATAATTCATAATTGGAGCGACTTATCGGGATCGGAGTGAAAGCCATCCGGATTAGCCAAAACTCCTAAGTATTTCACTTCTTTCTTACAGAAGTAACTTTTCTCCCTATTAATGGTGAGCCTAGCAGAGATAATTATCTGCAGTATAAGCTCAAGGATTCGCATATGCTCTTCGAATGGTTCGAATACGATAATAATATCATCGAGATACAAATAAGCTTTGGGCTCACGCACAGAACCAATGATTTCGTCGATAAACATTTGAAAAGTCGCGGGCCCACTGACCACGCTGCAGAGCATGTGCTTAAACTGTTATAAGCCCATTCCAGACACGGTAAACGCCGTAAAAGGCTTACAGTCCTGCTTCATGCCAATCTAGTGATATGCTCTACTAAGGTCGAGCATCAAGATATATCTCGCTCCTAGCAGTTTACGCAATATCGAATCCATATAGGGTGAAGGATAGGCACTCGCTCTAGTCACAGCGTTGACTTTGCGATATTGGACGCAAAAACGATGAGTGCCATTTTCTTTTTCAACCATATAATCACGGTGTCTAACCACCCACTTTTTGATGGTTCTGTTATAGTATCCACCAGCATCTGTTGTACTTGCGCATGCACTTCTTCCTTGATCTTTCTTGACACAGGACAGTAGCGCTGCTTGATTGCCGGGCAAGAGTATACATCAATTTCATGTTCGATTAACTCTGTACAGCCGATCTTTTTTCCATTAATTGGTGCTACGCGATAAACCATATCGTACAACTGTTTACACTGTACGGCAGTCACATCAGTAATGCCAATAGATGCACGAGTGACGGGATCATCTATGCCTATGGATGTAAACTCCAAAGGTACGTTATCAGGTAATCCACGAATCGAAAGTCTATGCTCCTGTGGGTACTTGACTGCATTAAACGTCACCTCGAAATCTGCGCCGAGTCAACAAACAACAACGATAATTTGCATCCTTATGACATGTACTAAAACTTTTACAGTTTACTTTGTCGTCAAAAATTCAGTTAATCATTACTTTTCAGAGAACAAACCAATATTTTAAAAGTCACTAAGATAAATTTAAAAAAAATTAGTTGTACTTTGAAAAATAATAATAAAAAAGTTTTTAACGGAAAAGTAAACCATAAAAGTTTTAGTATATTCTAAAAGGAGTTAAATTACCGTCGCAGAATAATTTTTTGTTTATCGTGTCATCTAGAAACGTGGACGCAACAAAGTTTTCGAAATGAATATAGTATTGATAATGGTAATATCTTGTGTCATGTAGGTGCAAGATATTGAGATTTTACAAGAGTAAAATTATAGATATTATCAAGTATTTGTAATACAACAAAATGAAGAATGGTTGCTTTTAAAGTAAAATTTTTTATCGGCTCATGGAAAAAAATTTCTTTTGACAAGTTTAATTCAGGCTGACCCTTTAAGCATATAAGCAGATGTTCAATTCGTACATCACCTACAAAAAGTTAAATTTAAATAAACAAATTTAGTTATCTTCTGAATGTGAACAGGGTGATAGATTCAAATTAATATATAATCTATACTATAAAATAATGAGATAGCTTTGTGTGTATGTTCTCAAAAATCTGAGAAACTACTTGACCGATTGTAATACAATTTTAACGGTAGATTCTATACGTTCTCTCGAGTGACATAGATTATATAACAGTACGATATTCTTATTAATAAGTTGAGAAATAAAAATAAAAAGTTGGGTTTAATTGTTAATGGTGTAGGTACGGTGGCTGGCACGTATTTCACGTGGAAGGTGTATTTCATGATATTACGCCAAGCGGCGGCAACTCTTATGAAGTAAAATGAGTGTATGTATAGCATATAAATAGCGGAGTTGGCGCAATCGATCACTTTGGGTTTTACTTATACTTTTTTCTTAACCGACACTTACAGGGATCAATTTTCTTCATTTCATTATCAGCTATGAGTAAATATCACTCTAATGTTGTAGCCTCAATCGAAAGGAATTAAATGAAAAATATGGGTCCCTCGAATTGTCAAAAACGAGGTGGGAAAGGGGAATATAACGGAAAGAATTTTGTTGCGCCTCTAACATCAGCCCGTCCGCGCGGGTGCCGCCCTAAGAATGTGTGAATCTCATAGGATTCATTTTTTTGTTATAGCCAAGATTAGGGCTCGTTTACTAGTAAACAAACATAATAATAAAACATGCCAAACAGAAGAACTTAATCTCGAAAAATTTAATGACCCGCTAATTAAAACTAGATATAGGGAGAAACTTTCAAATAAACTGGATGTATCGGGTAATAATAGGTTAGATGACCCGGAGGTAGAGAGTCATATCGAAAGTACCTGAAAAAATATCAAAAGTTCTATAAGACAAGCTGCTAGGACGGTGCTAGATAAGCGGAAAAAGAACAGGCAAAAAGCGTGGTTTGACGAGGAATGCGAGGAGTGGAATAGAAAATGGCAAGAATGCTTAACCTTAACAATGCGAACGAGATCACATCCGTACATTACCGTAATATAAGGGAACAAGCCAAACGAATTTTTCGGAATAGAAAACGAAACTGGGAAAATAATAAAGTCTCAGCAATACAAGAAACCAGTAATAGAAATAATATTCGGGAAATGTATAAAGGTATAAACTTAATAAGGAAAGGATCCCAAGGTAAAACTAAGTTCCTAAGAACGAACATGGAAACCTTATAACGGAAACAGATGGACTACTAAATAGGTGGCGAAACTATTTCGACCAGCTCTTAAATGCATGAATAACAAACCGCTTTAGACTATAACGAAATTCACACTGCTGAACCACAAATTAAGCATTCTAGCCTACAGGAGGTCTGCAAGGCCATCGACAAGTTATAAAGCATTAGAGCAACCTGGATTAGATCATTTACGGGCCGAACGATCTAAACAGGGATGGGAACCACTTAAGAAAATCATTCATAATTTTATTTGCTCCTTATGGAGGAAAGAAACAAGGCCCAAATAATGGACAGAACTAATCATAGTCCCAATGCTTAAAATAGGATATAAAACAAACTGTAATAACTATAGAGACATTTATCTTATCTGCACATGCTACAAAATTCTCTCTAATGTACTGCTAGATAAACTCACACCTCTCGCGGAGGAAATATTTGGAGATTACCAGTGTGGATTTCGAAGAAACAAGTCAACAAGCGACTAGATGTTCACGGTTAGTCAGCTCCTCGAAAAGAAATGGGAATACGGGGAAACGGTACACCAATTATTCATTCATTTCAAGAAAACGTATGGCTCAATAATAAGATGCAAAATGTTTCACGTCTTAGTACTGCTAGGGGTACCAAAAAAGTTGGTCAATTTAATCATAATGTGCCTAGATAACAGTCGGGGCACAATCAGTTCAGGTAAGAGCTTATAGCAGCCATTTGACATTCACAACGGGCTAAAACAGCCGTAACCCAATTTCTAGCATACGCACATGACATAGACATTATAGGAAAAAACAGAGTAACCGTAATAAAAAACGTAGAAATACTAATGAAAACAGCAAAAGAAATGGGCATAGAGAAAACCCAGTACATGGACACTAACAGAGAACGGCCCGAGATTGCCGATACCGACTTGAAAGTCTCCAAAACTTTAAAAAAAAAGTAGACGACTTTAAATACCTTGATAATAGACCACAAAAATGAAACTTATAAAGAAGTGAAGAAGATGCTGCATTCGGGAAATGCATGTCTATATTCGGTAAATAACTTACTAAAATCACGATTACTATTGCGAAAAACTAAATTAGAAATGTATAGAAAAATTATAATGCCAGTACTTCTATACGGATGCAAAACGTGGGCGTTAACCAAACGGGGGAAAAATAGATTTAAAGTATTTGAAAATAGAGTCCTTAGAAAGATATTTGGGGCAAAACAGATGAGATTACTAGAGAATGGAGAATTTTATATAACCTAGAAATACACGAGCTATCCGGGAAGCCAAACATTACCAGAGTGATTAAATCTCGAAGACTAGGGTGAGATGGGCATGTACCTAGGATGGGTAGCGAAAGAGCAGCACTTAGAGTGCTCCGGAAGCCGACAGGAGCAAGAACCCCAGGTAGACCGAGACGAAGATGAGAGGACAATATTAAAATGGACCTACGAGAAATAGGACGTTATGAGGAGGATTGGATTCAATTCGCATACAATAGAGAAAGATAGCGTGACTGTGTGAACAAGGCTATGGACAATACAGCTACGGATAGCTAGTCCCAACAAGTATGATAGCTATGGTGATGATGCAAGCACGTCTACAGCCGGCATAAAGACTATGTGATAGTTGTTGCCCTGCTAGCACCGTTGCTGCTTACCATTTCTACTTGGCCTTTATAATAGTAATAATAAGTATTATCTATACTTCGCTTCGGTAAGAAATGTCGCGTGCGTGAGAAAAAAGCAATAATACGTGTGCTGTTCTGTGTATTATGCACATGTAGGTATATATACGTATACTTTCTTCGTAAGATGGGCCAGCGCAGCTTCTACGCATATCTCACGCGCATATTTTTACGATATGGAATCGTTTTACGATTAATATCGTAGAAGTTATAATATCTTACTTTTACTATATGAATTTTACGATACCGTTTTCTCAGTGTAAATTATCAGTCTTAACCTTCAGAATCCTGGAAAGCACGACCTCCGTCTCTCTATACAGTGCGTCTGTTACGTCCTGCGGTGTTGTTACACAGTCAATGTCAAGAATCTCCAGTTTTGCCCTAGAGGTGAGGTCCTTGACTTCTCCTTTCTCTCCTAGGGTTTCCTGAAGTTTCTTTTGGAAGTCGTGTCTATTCTCTGCCTCACTGCGCAGTCGTACAAGCAGTCCTCCGTCTTTAGTTTTGCGCTAGCTCTGTATCTGTACGTTTGCAGATTCGGGGTCTACGTTCGTCTTAAGCTATCTTAGAGTTTCGGTGTAGGTCATCATCCCTTTGGGCCTGATGAGGACAGCACCGCCATTAGTTCTCTGCTGCCGCCTGCCCCTACCATGTCCGCCGCGGAGTCTAGTCCTGGTTCGTTGCGTGGCTGTCCCGTCTTCTATAGTCACGTCGCCAGTCGTATCCTGTTTCGGGGTGTTCTGTGCTTCGTGCAGTGTCATCTTTTTCTTCTGTCTTCGGTTCACCACCTTCATGAAACCCGAGCCGTCTTCCACCCTTTGGAAGGCTTCCGCCTACTCAGGGCTTGATCCGGTGGCCTCCCGTCTCCTCTTGTTCTGTGGTGTTTCCGTGGCGTCATTCATATCATCATCTTTCTTCGGAGCCTCCCAGAGGGCTGTCAGATGGTCGCATTCATATCATACGATCTCGAAACATTCTTTTATCACAGCCATTCCGTCCGTGATTTCCGTGCTGAGTCCTTTCTGTTGCTTTTTTCGTGCGAACATCGTCTGTAGGGTTTTGTCTATGCACTTGAGTTGAGCTGTTATTGCTTGCTCAACTGCCCTTAGTCCGGTCTTCTGTCTTAAGTCAGTCCGCGTTTGTCTTGGGGTTATTGTCTCGTTTGTAGTTTCGTTACAAGTTATATTGATCATACCTGGTTTGTGATTCTCCGGAGTGCGGAATCGTCTCCGAACGCGGTTTCCTCAGGATGCGAAGGAGAGATCACGCCCATCAGTTACCCTCATGACTGTAGGCGCTTTTGACTATGAGACGGGATGGGCATCCGCATCAGCCGTGCTACTTCATCCGTCATTGGCATTTCCCACACTCCCGCGAGAGCGGCGCGTAGACCCCGGGAGCCATCACGGAGACGTGCACTGCAACGATGATCCACACATTCCTTGCGGGCAGTGTCACGACACCCGCTACGCCCCGTAACCCTTTGTTTGCGTACGTATATTTTGTATATGTTTGTTTTTTGTGCGTAAGGCCTTTCAATTGGTAGTGTCCACCAGAGTCTAGCTTCTTGACGTTTTGATCAACTTCTGAATTTAATGATCGACATCTTCCAGAGAAGTGTCCGTTTAAAGAGCCCTGAGGAAGAAGTCGGTCTCTGTTTCCCCCGGTCGATACTCGTTTATAGAGCCCCCGGGCGAATAAAGAAAAATTTCGTTTTGATTCGCTCGCGAGACTTGTCGGAAGATGCCCCTTTATAGAGTCTCCGACCAATCATACCCGGAATATTGTGTTTTTCGTTTTTGCCCTACTCGCCTGGGTGCCACCACTGATGGGAGGGCTCTTTTTGTATGTGCAGTGTGTGTGTTAGCGTATTTCAGTGTCATGCTTGATTGTGTTTTTTTGTCTGCGTTTGTACTTGTGGAGTGTTGAGTGGGTGTTTCACGACCAACCACCACTATTAACTGGCCGAGTGCGTTCGATTACCATTTAGTCACCTTCTGATTGCCAGGTGAACCGGCAAATCATTCAGCTACAAGCTCCGCCGACAGGACTGCTGCGCTTCCTTATGCCAGGAAGGTCGTGCAGTGGCCACACGTCAACCCAGGTAACCCTGGCGGATATTATTATTATTATAATTCGGCCAGTCTACCTACGCACGATGCGCCGGTTAAACAATAAAGAAAGAAATGTCCCCACAAAACAATGAGATGAACCAGGACGTAGATAAACTTCAAACCTGCGAGGAAGCAATGGTGGTAGTGGAGCAGCTTCCCCCACACATTGCCGGGTGACAAACAACAGCCCAGTCGCCCGCAGATAGGAACCGTCCAGGAGTTCGTGAAGCAAATAGACGAACTTCTCAAAAAGATGTGAAAAGGGTTGGAGAGGCAGCCTGGTGTCAATACCGATATCAAGCACAGCTTATCCACTCTCGTCGAACTTTTCGACTCTTGGAGGGACCGCCTGCACACCAACACCAAAGAGTACAGCGTGACGGACTCTCTGGGAGCCGCGGCTATCTCAAGCCAACGGCCTCAAAATAAGAGGGTGCGATCGAGAGACAGTGACTCCGATAGTGTCGAGTCTTCAGTCATTGACAAGAAGACTAGATCCACCGGGCCCTCGGAGATAGCCGGCTTTAAGAAGGTCCTTTCAAAGAAGGAGAAAGCTGCAGCTAAGAAACAGCGGCAGCAGCAGCAACAGAAACAACCAGAGCAGCTGATACAAGAACAGCAGCTGTAGCGAAGTCAGAAACAGCGATAACAGCTGCGACAACAACGGCAGCAGCAGCCGCAACAAAAGAAGATCCCAACAGCTTGGACATCGGCGGCCAAGAGTAGCGAGGCTGCTCAGAAGAAGAAGAAAAAGAGGAGGAGGAGAACGCATAGGAAGCGTCCCAAGGCTGTCCTTATCCGACCGGGGGATAGAGTCACTTCGCGAACGTTCTCTCAAATGTCCGCGAAAAGGTCACAGTAGAGTGTCCAACGACTGATATTACGTGTATCAAGAAAACCAGGGCGGGCGACTGGTAGACAACCGGGAGCTGGGGACTTCGGGTCCTGTAAAGGCCCTGACACCAAAACCAAGCGTTAATGATGGACGGCATAACGGTCCTTCAAGCGAACCTCCATAGAGCCAACAGCCTTCTGACTCAGAGTATATCTGAGACGAAACGAGCAGTACTGTGATTGGAAAGCACCTACGTGGTACAAACGCACACTTGGCACAGCAGCAATCTACGTGGACCCAAGAACCATCAGAGTGTACGAACACGGGGCCGGAAGCGGCTATGTGTGGGTGAGAAGCATAGATGTAACTTACTTGAGCTGCTACTTTACCCCGAACGTCCGAATTGACCCATTTAGGCTTAATTTGGCCGAACTGGAAAACGCGATCCGCGAGATAGAAGGCGAGATCGTAGTCGCCGGCGACTTCAATGCGCGAGCATTGGAGTGGGGCATGCCAGTGCCGGACAGTAGCGGAAAGTCTATCATCGAGATAGTATCTAGACTCGGTCTGATAGTTCTCAACGTAGGGAACACGTCACGTTCCACATTCAGAAGGATAGGGCATATTGGGACGATTCCGGACGTATCTTTTGCATCCGAAAACCTAGCGCGTAGAGCGTTGGATTGGAGGGTAATGGAGGATTACAACGGAAGCGACCACCAATACATCACGTTTCAGCTGCGCGATAAATCCCAATCGCAAAGAGTAGCGACAAAGCCATCCCGATGGAATCTGGCCAGGCTGAACACCGATAAACTAGTCGAGGAACTGCTCGAAGAACAGGAGAATTTACCGACGACGAACGCCACCGAAGACAGGCACGGAGTGGAGGTCCTCGTGAGAGAGACTATGGGTCTCACTCACCAAGCCTGTAACGCATCAATTCCGCTCAAGGGATCGCGGCATGGAAAACGCACTGCTTAATGGTGGTCGGACGAAATATGCGCAACTGAGAACGGCAGCGAAATGACTCAGAAGGAAAGCGCAAAGAACGAGAGACAAGACGGAGGCAGCCCTTACGAAAAGATACCCCGAGAAGTAAAACCCCCAGTTCTCAGAGTAAAACCCGAAATTCAGTGTAAAACCCTTAATGTTCAGAGTGAACCTCGAAGCTTAGGGGTGGACCCCGAAATTCAGAGGTACTACCCTGGATATTTTAGGGTTTCATCAAAACATTCGGGGATTTACACCGAATAATTCAGGGGTACCCTGAACATTTACACTGAACTGTTTTACACTGAACATTTTAGGATTACCTTAAAAATTCAGGGTTCTTCCCTTATGCTTCAGGGTTGGAATTAGATGTCTGAAATTTTACACTAAATGTTCAAAAGATTACCCTCTTAATATAACCCGAAATTTTTGATTTAAAAGAATACCCTCTAAATATAACCCGAAATCTTTGAGTTAAATCTACACATCTAGGGTATTAGATTAAAAACTTGAATAGAATTATACCCTTAAAATGGAAGGTTCAGCCCAAAAGCTTTGTGTCGAATTTGAATATTAGGGGGTTTCCATCTATATGTATATTATTTAACAGATTGAGAGAGGCTAATCTATTACCTGATTTTGTCAATTATCTAAAAAATTTATTAAAATTTTAAACATTCGATAAAACCTCAAAGTTTCTACCCACTTTCTAAAAAGCTTATAAAGAATGCAAAATGCAAATAATTTTGGGTGAACCTGTTAAAGCTATAGTCATTATTAATTTTTTTCGAAATCAAACCGATCATTTACTGATGATTGGAACTAAATTTATTACATAAACATTTTTAACTTCTTTTATAAAGAAGAAACTTTATAAAGTTGTTTTTTTTTTCAATTATTGTAAAAAATATTAGTTTTTATAATATTATAATTGTGTTATTGTTAAAATAAAATGTAAGTAATTGTATAACAAAATAATCAAATCGGTTATATCGATCAGTGTATTTATTTACATTAACATGTATTAAGTAAAGTGTGTAAATAATTACAAAAAAAAATATATTTGTTAGAAGAGGTGTACAAAATGTATGGTTTATAATACAATATTAATCGGATAATTACAATATAAAAAAGAGTTTAAAATGTTGTACTCGCAGTTAAATTCAAGTTTCTTAAAATTAATCAGTTTCTAGAGTATTAACTAAAGGTATAACATATGTTTTGAAATCATTAATACATATTTCGATACACTTATTTGTAATATCATTTGGAAAACAAGCCACGATATTTTCTGATTGTTCTACACAATAAGAATATTGCAATGTTGAAGTATTATAATAATTACATAAAACGTCATCCAATATGCGGATTTACCAATGATACCGTAAGTTTCCTCTCCTGAATTTTGTAACGTTACACAACATATAGCTATAACTTTTACTAAATACTGTGCACCGTTTTCACAATACTGTTGTTTCATTTGTACAATTTACTATAATTGCAAGAATGATAAATAATATTCTTATACATAAACCGTTCAAAAGATGTGCCACTTTCATTAATAGTTTCATTCGTCAAAACTTTAATACACAATTTTTTCACGAGGCCAAAAACTACTGTTTTCTCAGATCCGTATAGTTTAATATAATTATCATTCCATACAAAACTGCATTCAGGTTTATTATTCTTCAGCATTTTTATATACAACTACTTTCCTTCCAAACAAGAATTCTGGGAATTAAAAACATTGCTGAATTTAATATCTTGCAATCTTAAGTAAGACTTGCAAACTTGATTAGCTACATATTGTGATCTATATAGCATATTTCTAAGTATGTGATTATAGCCTTCATAAGGGAAGGCAAACCATGCCCGTGGAGCTCCGAAAAATTGAATACATTTTCGTATATGAAGCAGTAGATGAATATTGTACTTCATAAACTCTGGCCCATATCCAGTTTGAAATTTCCCAATCCTGGATTGAAATTTCATTTTGAAGAAATTTATGCATTTCGAAAACAAGCAAAGACCAATGCTTATAATAAACAGGAGGAAGAACATCTTTCAAGCATGGCCTTGAATAATATAAAAGAAAGCTTTTAAACTCTGATGCTTTCCAATATTTAACATCATCTAAACTTCGAGGTGTCCGTGTAACTTCACGACGAGGAAAGATGTTTTTAAGTCTATCACTTACCATCTCTTTTTTGCACCAATATACCATAAATCAGTAAAATTTTTTGAATCAGACCATGCATTAATGAACATTTTGACAACACCAAGTAAAACACAATGCATGTACTGAGGTGGAAAGCTATAAATTATACTAAATAGAGGTAACAATAAAATTTGAGATACACCTTTGACTCCAGGAGTAACCTCGCCAGAATTGAATGCATCTTCTGCATATTGTTTATGCTGTTTCAACGTTCGTGCAACACCTTCGCCACCTTTATATAAGAGAGCATGTCCTCGCCCCACTTCAATGTGCTCATTGGCATTTAAGCAAAATGTGAACCAAATTCACCATTGTATTGATACATATTCTGTAATATGCACCTTGCAACTGAATCGACAGGTGCTAAAATTGTGTGAACTTTTATTGTTATTGGGTTTTGAAAACCAGGTGGATGAATCTGTATAGCATTTTCATGTACATCTCTGAGCTCGTCAACAAATGATTTCTAGTACAAGTCTATTACTGATTTATGCTGAGAAACCCATAAACTTGTGAGAACAATATGTTCTTTTCTTAAACGGTATTGCAACTTAATAATTTGAACTTGGATCGGACTCATATATACTTTTTACGATTTAAAGGTATCAACACCATCACAATTCCACTGCAGAGTTATATCATATTTAGAAAGCATTCTATTCTTGAGTGATGTATATATTTGACCGCTATTAACATCTGACAATACATCAGGATTTGTACAATCTCTGTGCAGCGCATAGAATAATAGTTCAGACAGTAATTCTTCTAACTGTTGTTTAAGTGGAATATGTACAAAATAATGCCCATATCTTTTTAGAGTCACTAAATATTGACATTTCTGACAAAATGTACATGTGGCATATTTATTTCTTTGTTCATGATTAAGCTGTTCAAAACAATGTGGACAATAACAAAATTGTTTTAACATCAGCTGTGTCAGGAAATTTTTTCAAAAATATATACTTGGACGATTAAAGATTAACAGGCAAATGACAATTCAGTAATTGTATAAGATCTTCTATCGCAGTATCTGTTGCTCCATGACGAATCAGATAAGCCATAATAAGCAAATCACTTTCCTCTCACGTTAACAGACAACCATCATAAAGATGTTCTCTTTCCTAAAATATTTCAACATTACATACATGTAATTATTTCCGCATAATTTCCGCAGAAGATCTTAATTATTCGCAATTTAACGCTTCTATCTAATTCCAGGGCTAAATGTATATAGTTGTTCACCTAATGTGGATTATAATTCCGAATTCCATGATTTACTCTACATTTGGGGTATAAACATCATTCGAGGTGTGATCCAGAATCGGGGTGTAACCCGAATTCGGGATGTAACCCAGATTCAAGGTATAATTCTCTATTCGGACTATAACCCCAATTCGGGTTGTAACTCGAATAAGGGATATAACCCCGATTTAAGGTATAACCTCCGTTCGGGGTTTAACCTCAATCCGAGGTGTAACTCTGATTCGTGAAACACTTGCAATCAGTGGTATCACCCCGCTTCGGGGTACACCCTTAATAGGGGGTACGAAAATACTCCTGATGTTTAAGGGTAAATTTCGGGGTGAATTTGAAGGGAATTTCCGGAGTGAAATTAGGGGAGAAATTCGGGGTTTCTTATCGCAAGGGAGCTCTATTGTCGACGCAACACATAGCAGCGTGTAAATGGCTCCGACGCGAAATCAACCGGAGGAAGGCACAGTGCTGGAAGAACCTGACGGAGGAAGTCAATCGGGACGTGTGGCGCTTGGGCTACAAGATCGTAACCAAGAAACTTTGTGCGCTCCCAGATCACCCTTTCGACGAGAACACTATGGCTCGAATCGTGGACACTCTTTTCCTAACACATTCACCAAGGCAAGATCAGGAGGAAGCCGCTGAAGCAGGTGAGATTCCCCTATTCTCCACCGAGGAGTTGCGGATCGCGGCCAAAATGATGCGGAGAGGAAAGGCGCTTGGGCCCAACGGGATACCAGCTGAGATATTGAAGATCATCGCGGTGAAAGCACCGTCTCTGCTGCTGAGCATGTATAAACGCGTGCCTTAAGTTGGGTATCTTTGGTACTCCCTAGAATGTTGCGCGTCTCGAGATGATCAGCAAAGGCAAGGGAGGTGATACCCGGCTTCCGTCGTCTAACAGGCTACTGTGCATGTTGGACCGCACAGGAAATCTCTATGAGAGGTTGCTCGAACCACGGCTACAGGGAGCTGTGCAGGCTGCCGGCGATTTAGCCGACAACCAGTACGCCTTCAGGAAACGGCGATCCATGGTGGACGCTATACGAGAGGTAGTTCGGCTGGGAAGGAGAACATGAACTGGAAATCATTTTTCCAGGAACATCGCGCTTCTCGTTACGCTGGACGTTAAGAACGCCTTCAACTCGGCCAGATAGCCAGACATCTTGGTCGCATTGAACAAGTTCAGAGTCCCAGAGAGTACCTCATGCGGGTGATACGGGACTGCCTGAAGGACCGTATCCTCCGCTACGAAACAGAAGAAGGCCAACGCGAGAAATATCTCAGCGCCGGCGTGGCACAGGGGTCAGTATTTGGCCCTGATATTTGGAACATTCTGTACGATGCCCTGTTACGACTCGGGTTACCGGAAGAGGTGTACATAATAACCTACGCTGATGATGTCGCTTTAGTCATCATCGCGCGGGACTTTGAAAAAGCACAATATCTACTTAACCAGGCGATGTTCAGGATCTCGCGCTGGATGGGGGAATACGGTCTCGACTTGGCAGCCGCCAAGACAGAGATCGTGCCCTTCACTGGCAAACGGATTGAGACCATCTTCCTCATGTATTTGGGAGATGCGGAGGTTTCGACAAGAAGAAAGGCTATGTGTATCTGGGACTCAAACTAGACACTAAGCTTACTTTCTTTCGTCACCTAGTGTATGCAGCGGATAAAGTGACGAAAAAGACGGCACAGTCGTGCCGTCTCATGGCGAACACGAGTGGACCGAGAGCGAGCAAGCGTCAACTCCTCATGTCATTACATCCATCTTATTGTACGTTTCTGAAATATGGGCCAATGAAGAAGGACTCATACCGGATTTGACTCATTTTCGTTCAGCGTAGAGGAGCTCTCAGAGTCACCAGCGCCTACCGCACGGTCTCGGGGCCCTCAGTACTCGTTAGTGCGGGAATCATCCGGATCAACCTACACGCAAAGGACCGCAAGCGAATCTACGAACGGAAGAAAACAGAAGAGGACAGAACAACCTTCCGTAGAGAAGAACGGGAACGTACCATGGAAACGTGGCAACGATCGTGGTCCGTTACAACCAAGGGCGAGTGGACAGCCAGGCTGATAGCCCAGCTGGATCCTTGGATCAACAGAGACCATGGGGAGGTAAATTATTACCTAACCCAATTCCTGAGTGGACACAGGTACTTCTGCTCCTTCCTCAATCAGATGGGAAAGGTTCGAAGCCCAAAGTACATCTTCTGTTCCGCTGATTGCGACGACGGGTTTCACACGTTTCTCGTCTGCGAAAAGTGGAACGAGAAAAGGACAGCTCTTGTCGATTTGGTCGGACAATTCACGCCTGAGACCATCATGGGCGAAATGTTGACCGCCGAGGTTAAGTGGACCGACACGGCGAAATTCGCTGAGTCGGTCCTGCGACGGAAGAAGCCGTACCTCGACGAGGTAGCGGACGAAGGTATGAACGAAGAGCTGGGAAAAGATCCGACACCCCACCATAACCCAGGGATGGCGGACGACCCCATAGAAATGGATGTGATTTGAGATGATGATACGTCTTCTTAACCGGGGACGCGCCGTTTTATCTCGCTGTATAAATGTCGTGGGGAGGGATAAGGAAACATCTCCTTCTGTACAGAGACCGAATGCGCCGGTTCGAACATGCGTATAAATGAGACGGATTATTTTTTATTTTTCATCCTATATTATACATACGGCGGATGCGTCCCCAATCAGCCCCATACTACCCGACTGTGCGAATCCAGTCGAGTGTACCCTAGGTGGCATTTCCTACATACTCTCGGAAAAAAGAATATAATTATTAGTATTATTATTATTATTACTTTGATTTGAGGCTCTATGAGTCATCTAGACGCATGGTTTCCCCTGGCATCCGTTCTTTATGAGTCAGTTACTTACTAGTAGTAACCGCCTCCCAGAAAGATAATGTCCTGGGGGCGAAGCTGACCCTTATATTTTCCGCTTTCAAAATGTAGGCTCCCAGAAAACGGCGCCTTGTTCCAGAAAATGCTGGACAGATGCTTAGAAGGTGCTCTGAGGAGTTCTTTTCTAGGCATCAGTAGCGACAATCTGGACTATCTTCCAGTCGCATCTTTTGTCTATGTGAGCGCAGGTTACCGCGGCCCGTGAGTATTTTCACAATAGTCGTGGCTTTTTTCTTACTGAGACCTAGGATGACTCTCGTCTAGTTTTTTACTGTTTCAGGAGAAATAAAGGCTTTTGTCTCCCTGCATCGTTCCTTGTTTTTCCACGCCCGCTGATGTTCTCTTGCTACCCACCACGTAATTTCATTTTTCACGAGGCTGGTGCATATGCCAGCAGCCGGCTCTCGGCCAATGAAGCTTTCCATAGCTCTAATTTTAGCTAGGTCGTTCGGTATCAGGTTTCCCTTTATACCGCTGTGTCAAGGGATCCATAGCAGCGTAATCTTGGTGGTGCTAGCCAGATTGCTGAGGACTGTATATAGCATTCCCACACTAAACTAGATTTTGTCGTAAAGCTGATGAGTGCTTGTATATCACTCTTACTGTCGAACAGATATAATCCCGCTCGTTCGAGATGGCTTCTGCAGCCATCTCTACGCCACATATGATTACTATCAATTTGACTTGGAGTATGGTGGTGTATTGACCCAAGAGCACGGTCTTGCCATTGCCGTTCCTCCTACTTGTATATACCTGCCCCAGCACCGACCGAGCTTCTGGATCCATCTGTGTACCACAAATTTTTCCCGCTTGGAATGCCGCTTTTTCCTGTATTCCACTCTTGCTTAGATGCCAGACTAACTCTATATTTCTTGTTAAAGAGAAATCGTTTGTTCATGGCGTCCAGGGTCATTCTCGAGACATCCCTTCCGTTCCACCCTTTGAGGTACCTTATAGATTCCCCGATACGTTCCTCTCTGAGTACTCTTCTAACTCTCTGGAGGGCTTTCACAGCCACAGCCTCCAAAGTCAGTCTTAAAGGCTCTATATTTAGAAGCATCCCCAGCGCCACAGTAGGAGTTGTCCTAATCGCTTCATAGGTACTTCTAACAAGGAAACCCCCCAACCCGACCTCACCGATTTTGATAATTTTTCCATATGTTGTAATACATGACAAAATAAGGCACACGTGTTTTTTTATGTGCCAACATCCACTTTTTAGGGGTGAAAATCACCCCTAAAGTTTACCCTCAAAGATCACTTTTTTCCAGCGACATGGAAAGAACCGTGCAGTAAAAATGATTGTTACTTTCGTGCGAATGATATAAAAGGTTTCAATACGAAAAATAAACACAAAATCACTTACATAACTGTACCATCAGTAACGCAACCGATTTTAGCTAATTTAATACGGAGTACAGAAATGGAAACTAGTGCATGTGAAGATCCTGAAAAAATGGAAGTTGACAAAGACTCTGCCGAAGAGTGTAATTTTGAAAGTGATGAAAATGATATTAGTGAAGAAAAATATATTCCCCACTACGAAAAATCAAAAGTTCCTGCACTAGTCTCACAGTTGGAATTAAATGATCTAGTTCGAGATTTAGGATTACCTAAAGATGGTGCAGAGTACCTTGCATCATTTTTTAAGGAAAGAAATCTTCTACATCAGCATACGAAAGTTTCTTTTTATCGAGACCGAGACCGAGAATTTCGTAAATATTTTGCGAAGGACGAAGTTTCATCGCTGGTATATTGCACAGATATCAAAGGACTTATTAATGAATTGAAGGAAAATTGCTATAAATCTGAAGATTGGAGACTTTTTATAGATTCTTCGAAACGAAGTATAAAGACCGTCTTACTCCACAATACAAATGTGTATGCCCCAGTTCCAATAGCTCACTCAACTGTCATGGAGGAAAAATATGAAAGTATGGAAGTGCTATTAGAAAAAATCGATTACAAGAATCATCAATGGCAGATTTGTGGAGATTTAAAAATTATAACGTTGCTTCTTGGACAACAATCTGGTTTCACGAAAAAGCCTTGCTACCTTTGCTTGTGGGATAGTAGAGATCGACAGAATCATTACAAAAAAATTGAATGGCCAGTAACAACCACATTCGATCCTGGTTCACGAAACGTCATTCACCTATCCTTAGTAGATCCAACAAAAATCTTGATTCCACCTTTCCATATAAAACTTGGACTCATGAAGCAATTCGTCAAAGCTCTAGATAAAACAGGTCAATGTTTTCAGTATTTACGGAAAAAATTTCCCAAGATTTCCGATGCTAAAATAAAAGAAGGAGTGTTTGATGGACCGCAAATTCGAACTATGTTTAAAGATACAATTTTCATTAGTACAATGAATGAAGTAGAGAGAACAGCTTGGCTTAGTTTACAAGCAGTTGCAGAAAACTTTTTGGGAAATAGAAAAAGCCCACAGTATAAGGAAATTGTTTCAGAAATGTTGAAGAGCTTTAAAAAATTGGGATGCTTAATGAATTTAAAATTGAATTTTCTACATTCACATCTTAATAAATTTCCAGAGAATCTTGGACACTTCAGTGAAGAGCAGGGTGAACGTTTTCACCAAGACATTAAAGTCATGGAAACTCGATACCAGGGAAGGTGGGATGAAAATATGATGGCAGATTTTTGTTGGATGCTTAAGAGAGATACACAAAGGAAAGGTAAAAAGCGCAAAAAAAATCTTTAGCACAGATCTTTTGAAGAAAAGAGAACTCGTTATAGCAGTAAAAAGGAAAATGAGTAATTTTTGTTTTATAATTTCAAAACAGTTATTTTAGCTTAAAAATCAGCCCTTATCAGGGCTACATGATGTACAAAATCGGCTCGCGCAACCTCCTTGTGGTGTACATCGGGCTATGCTAATGCCGACGGTCACAGTCTCTATTGAATGCAGACGTTCAATCATGTGCAATAGACTTATGGAGCGAGAAATGCTCATCATGCATAGTAAATAAAACTGACTGACGTTTATGAATGTTACTTTTCTCAACTTACAAATTTTTTCAGCGATTACTTAATTTGACCTTGAAATGACCTTGACCCTTACGTGATGGGGTCAAACCAACATCGGATTCGAATTCAGCGACCCCGAAAACATATAGATGCAGCATTTTCTTCCGCTTGGGCGGTTCTTTGTCAATTTGACCTTGAAATGACCTTGACCCTTACGTGATGGGGTCAAACAAACATCAGATTCGAATTCAGCGACCCCGAAAACATATAGATGCAGCATTTTCTTCCGCTTGGGCGGTTCTTTGTCAATTTGACCTTGAAATGACCTTGACCCTTACGTGATGGGATCAAACAGAGGCCGGATTCGGATTCAGCGAGTCAAAATACTATAGGATATGAAAGTCTCCTCTTCAGGTCAGAAATTTTTTTTTGTGTGGCTGTGTTATCTGTTAAAGTGATGGGCTACGTGTAAAAAGTAACAAAAAGTTATTTATAACAATTAAAAATATGAAACTATTTTTCCTCAAAAGTAATGTGAAGAGGGAGAGCAAATTAGCCCCCAGAAATGAAATAAAATTAAAAAAAATTCAAAACAAGCTACATTTATTTACATAAAGCTCATGCAAATACAAAATCTTATTGACATGTATTGAAATTCTTTTGTAATCATCGCTACATGAAGCATATTTTTCTTTGAGATACATAATGAGTTACTAAATATAATATATTTGTAATAGCATATTACAATTACTATTATAATTACAATCGCTGCTGCCATCATTTGTATTACTATTATTATTATTATTATTATTATTATTATTATTATTATTATTATTTTCGTTATTATTATTATTTTCGTTATTATTTTGATTTGTTTTATTGTTTATCTCATCATTATTATTATTACTATTATTTCGACAAAATTATAAATATTTAAGCTCAATTGAAGACAGGTGTTATTCTTGTACACTTATCTTATTTATAGCTCGCCGAAGAGATATATATTATCGTAAATACACTAATCTTACATCCAACTTGTTATTACTGACAAAAGTTCCAGAGAATTGAAGCATTTAGATAAGACACTTATAGCACTGACTACTAAAAATATAAAATCTTTTAGTTTCCACGAACGCGTATACATATTTCTTAAATACATAATTATAATAAATAAAAGTTGTACAGATGTGCTTACAAATAATAAGCTAATATTTTTATCAATCTCGTGAGTATTTTATTAACTGTCATTTATCATATATAATTTTATTTGAGTATTTAATTTACATTAATTCTAAAGTTATTTAAGAAAAGTAAAAACATATTAAATATAAATGTTAAACATTATTTTCTTTACTAATTTCAAAATAGTGTGTTTGACGTATTTAAGCTTTTTTCAAGCAAACGTTCTTATTCGAATCATTTTAATTTTTTTTCTTTTAAATATTATGTAGTATTAGTATATAAATTGCAATTTTTTCCCATTTCAATTAAATTTCTATTAAATAATCGCAATAAAGAATTATTTCAATGTTTTTATTTCAGATTTAAAGATGAGGATTAATCCTTTAAACGTAGTGAATTTATTATTACCGCGTATTCAAACCTTACAAAGACCAGATAGCGGGACAAATTATAAAGAAATTCACTTGTCAGAAAAATTTAGACAGATATTAATAGATGCTACAAATGACTTTAATGGTGTAGACATGATTATTGAAGAGTCGTTGGATTTTTATGAAGAATATAAAGACTATGATGCTAAGATAGTCGAGGATGAAATACAACATCACTTCCCTGATCCTGTCGTAGTACCGACAAATCAGTGTACAGAAGATAATGAAGAAATTTTTCGAATACAAACAAAAGCCGTAGAATTTTGGAGAAGCGGCAAAAAAAGAAACCTGAGTATTGAGAGCGTACGAAAAAGATTCAGAAAAGTCTCATCTATCAGTCAGTTAAAACGTTGGGCTCATACGATTAATAAAGGTGGAACATATAGAGAAAAAATTGCACGAATTTGTCAATATACACTAGATAATCTTAAAGCTGCTGTTGAAAGTGGTTTAATAATTCATGATCGCGATATACGTAGATGGGCGTTACGAGCTCAAAAAGAAATTGGCTCTGAAGATTTAAGATTCAAAGCTTCGAAGAATTGGTTTTTAAAGTTTAAAAGGCTCATAGAATAGTATCTAGAAAAGTGAATAAGTTTATCACTAGGAAAATATTGGAAAGTGGTTCAGAGCTTCAAACTAAAGCAGATGCATTTGCGTCTGACGTTAAGTCGTATATACTAACAATTGGAGTGCAGAATTTGTACAATTCAGATCAGAGTGGATTCCAATTAGAAATGCATTCTGGAAGAACATTAGCAGTTGAAGGAGAAAACCAAGTGCAATGCCTGGTACAGTCAGTATCATCGACAACGCACAGTTACACCATACAACCACTTATATCAGCTACTGGACAACTACTATCACCACTTTTTATAGTGTTAAAGGAGCAAAGTAGTCAATTTGGTCCTATTATAGAAGCTAGTTTATTTAGACCAGAAAACGTGTATGTGGAAGCATCCAAATCTGGAAAATTAACTACAAGTGAGCACACTTTTGTTTATTTTTATGAAATAATATAGAAAATAAGTTGATGGATAGATTTTCTAATTACAGATCTCTTTAAAGTTTTGTTATAAAAAATATTTTATTGAAATGTAGGTCATCAGTCTGTACTATTACTCGATTCTTGGAGTGGATACTGTGATAAAGTTGTAGAGGAAACAATACAAGAAAATAAAATTGTTAACATAAAAAAAATACCAACAAGAAAGATTTAACCACTTGATGTATATGGGTTCCGCGTGTCGAAAATCTTCATTCGACAATTCTCAGATCAAGTGATTTTAATGGATAATGATTTGAATTTACATTTAAGAAATAACATCATAAAAATTCAATCTCTAGTCTACAACCAGCTTTCTTCGCCGAGATATACGAATATCTTTAAATACTCCTGGTACAAAAGTGGTTACATAGTTGAAAAATCAGATAAAATTGAAAATCCTGTTCATTTTAGTTTTGACGATTCTTGCAATATACGGTGCGAAGTAGAAGGATGCACAAATACTGCTATATTATACGATGTGGTTGGTGTAAACAATAATTATGTTTCAAAAATTTTTACAAAGATTATCATTACTATCGTAACTTGGTAGAATAATATACTGTAACTCAACCATGGAAAGCATAGACAAATTTTATAATTAAATAACTGAAAAATTGCACTCAAAAAATTATTTTTTACAAATCAAAAAAAACGTCATTTGTTATAGATAAAATGAGTAATATTTGATTACATTTAGATTTGTAATGTTTTTATTTTTATCAACATTCTAAATACAAATTGCAGTCCCCGAGAATTTCGGTCCCAAGATTTTTCAGTCCCCTCGACTCGACTATAATATACAAATAAAGGTATAGGATAAACACTTCATTGCTCACGTAGCATAACTTTTGAAAACAATAAAGTCATAATTAACGTATTTTTCAACTTAATTTTGTTATTGTTTTATATGATAAATATTTTCCATTTTTTAATTGAATAGTCCATTTCTGTGGGTGACTTTTTCTTACCCCTTTAATACTACTATTGCGGAAAATTTTTAATATATTTGCGTTTGTTATAAATCCCATTCTATTTACACGTGGAATATTTTTTAATAAAAAAACATACGTTTAACTATTTACATGTAGCTCATCACCTTAAGGGGTTTGAAAAATCCTAAAACTCGTCAACTTAAATATTCGATATTGTTAAGAAAAATGCTGTGACATCGTATGTTTATTTACGTACATAGATATAGTTAAAATCTAACAACATAGAAAATAAAAAAACTTTAAAGCATCGTCTTATACTGCCGCCAGTGTGAATGTAGCTTTTTCTAAGCAGACGCACTGCACAGCAAGGGTACGTCTGGCAAGTGCCGTTAGACGCGCACATGTGCGTTTGCTTTCCCTCTACCCTAGCTAAGAGATAACAGAAGCATCGACTTTATGCAGCCTTTTTCGAGCGGAAAAATACAGGCTTAAATATTATTTTGAAAGCAGACAGCGTAGCGTGTAATATAATAACTTTTTACATTTTTTAACATCGTAATATAGTTTTATAATTCAAATAAAAATGTTGTGCGAAAGAATCAAGTCGATAGCTTGATTCTAAATGTAGTTTTAAATATTCTGTTGTAATAATAATATTTATATATACTATGATAGTTTTAAGTACTGAAGTAATGAATGTTTATTCACTAATTACAGTTTACATTATAGTAATTTTTACTGCAACATTTTATTATACACACTTTGAATTTAAGTAAACATAAATTAATATTCACTTTACCTTCATTACTTACTCTCATTATTATGACTATTTAGTCTTATACTATTTTAAACATATGTACACTTTAACTAATTACTATAATTGTAATATGAGTTTTAACAAAAATAATAACTATATAATATAACTATATATATAGAAAGTAAATATTTTCACAATATTATAATTAATGATTTTTTATGAAATAACTATTATATTTTAAGATCATCTAGTAAATAAAAATATAATAAACATTAAAATTTTAATTAATATTAAGAAAATCAAATGTATAATGCGGAAGATAGAGAAGGAGCAAGAGAGCAAGTGAGAGGGAAGGTCTCCCTTTTCTCTCTAAAAAAGGCTCACCCCACCGAAAGAAGGCCCGAGCGCCAAAGTCTAGCTGCGCGCGCTTCTTTAGCGACGCCCTCTGAGGACCTATTTACCCACACCCTTTCTTATTCTTTCTCTGTCTTAAGCATTAGCCTAATGAGAGGAAAAGCGCGTGGGAGGAGAAAAATGAGGAAACATTCTTCGCTATTCGTCCATGCTCACCTTCACCCCGCTCGCTCGACCCTTTAGCATAGGCGAGATACGGCGGAAAACGGTTTAAAAGGCGCTAGTCCACAGGGTCTCAGCAGCATTCGCCACAAGCACCTCTGGAACACTATCTGTTCTAGTACAGCTTAAGCTTACATCAGACTCCTAGTAAAAAGACTTAGCTTGTCCGAGCAACTCTCGATCACAAACACTGACTGAGTACAGCAAGGCCGGCTTAACAGATTAGAAAGGCTTACATTAAATTGAATAAGTTGACTGATCAGAATTTTCTCTAGACAATAGGTTGTTATTATTTTCTTTGTAGATATAACGCTCTAAAAAAGGGAACATTGGACAAAGTAAAAGTTCTTGTTTATTTGATTGTATAATAAATAAATAAATAAAGATAGAAATACGTATCTAATAATCACTGAAGATCTTGTAAAAACGACTCTGTTTCACTTAACCTCATACGAATCTAATAGTGTCGTCTGCACAAGGCAAACACGCCGCACTAAGGGCCGCGCTGCAGTGAGTTAGTTATAGACGCACGCAATCGGTAATATCGGTATATTACATTCCGCGTCCATATATACGGAAAAACGGAATATTACACGTTGATTTATAAGGGAATAATGCAATTTTAGTGATTTAGTTTTACTAAAATAACCTTTTTACAATTTCATTATAATAAAAATACCATATAGACTACTTTTCACAATATATAAAAAAATAATTTATAAAAAAAGAGGGGAAGCTTTTCATTAAATGGGCTTAGTAAATATAGCTGAAACTCAAACTTTCAGATTTCACTATAAAGCTTCGCTTAATTTAGCTAGAGCGTTAACATCAATAAACAAAAGATATAATAAAGTATATTTTTATCATATTGGTGGAATCTCTACGGATACGGTGCGTACTGTTGGATATAACAATATATCTTTTGAGTATTTAGTATTAGTAGACGGTTGCGTTTGCCCTGCTACGTATTATAAATTACATAACACATTTTATCCTCATATAACCTCAGCCGCAGAGGCCGCGTATATAAAATCCGATTTTGTACATTATATTAAAAAAGATAGTCGCGGATACTTTGTTGATAATATCGTCGACGACTATTTTAATTATTGGAACAATTTATCTGGTATTGAATCAAGCATTTTCTAAAAAAAGAATTTTTTTTATGTAAATAAATAATAAATAAGAAGATGGTGTTAAAGTCAATTAAATTAATATAAGGGCATTTTATTTAGAAGTTACATATTATATTCATTAAGGGGTTATATCCCCATATTTTTTAGTTTTTTTCCATTTTTTTTTATTGGCTTAAATCTTGCTAAAACAATCCTAGAATCAAAATCTACAACGCCCAAGTACCGATTTCAACTCAAAATTTTTTTAAATCAATTTTTTCCAAACAACTTTGATGCTGCAAAATCACAATTTTCGCTTATTTTAGCGATGCTCGCTTTTTTGAATTTCGCGGCTTTGGAAATTAGTAGAAGTTACCTACGATCGATATCGTGTTTTAAATTTGAATTATAGAAGTCGCTACATGACATTACGACGGTTACAGCGTCTTTACAGCACGCGTTTACTCACACTTGCCCTGTGTTTAGTCGATCAGCCGTTCTCGTTGTTTACGTTGTTATTTTGAGTTTTGCTTTACTTTTTAACTGTAAATTATATTTACAAGTACTTAATTATGAGTGAAAAGGTGTACAGTGGCCGCAAAGGCAGTAAAACAAGAAGTACAAGTACAAAACGGAGTAAAATTAGTAATCGACGCCCGTTTAACCGCTATTCGTTCGAAGGCGATTCGGAGTACGTTAGTACCTCGGCTAAGAAATTGAAAACTACTGATTTAGACCGTGACCGCGATGTTGATAATAATTTCGGCTACTGTTTCATCAATATTTTCGCTGTATTTACTGCTCTTTCTGAATTAGTAGTATGCAAAAAATGTAATGGTGACGTGCGGTTTTTAGAGTCTAACAAGCGTGGACTAGGCTTCAAAATTATTGTGTCTTGTTCGAACTGTGGTGATGCTGATATTAACAGCTGTCCTGTAATAAATGGTCGTACTTATGAGATCAACTGCCGTATTATTTTAGCTTTGCGCATCATAGGCATAGGCATCAACGGTATGAAAAAGTTCTGCTCTATGATGGATCTTGCAAAGCCTGTTTTTCAAACGACTTACAGTAAGATCATATCTAATATCGCCACTGCTACTTCATCTGTTCGAATTATATCTATGAAAAAATCAGCGATTAAAGAAAAAGAAATTTCTATCGATCGAGGTGAAAAAGAAGGTCTCACGGTGTCAGGCGATGGATCTTGGCGAAAGGGAGGGTTTACGTCTTTGTTCGGATTGGTGACTTTGATTGGTTGGTACACTGGCAAGGTATTGGATGTGTGTGTAAAATCTAAGTACTGTAAAGTGTGTGAATATTGGAAAAAAAAGAAGGTACTGCTGAATACGAAGAGGTATACCCTTCACACAAACAGAACTGTGATGCCAACCATGAAGATAGTGCCAGGAAAATGGAGATCGACGCAGTTATAGAAATGTTCAAACGCTCAGAAAAACTTCATAATATCAAATATTTGAAATATATCGGCGACGGCGATTCAAAAACATATAAAGGTATAGTCAACTCAAAACATTATAAAGATTTCATCGTCGAAAAAAAAGAATGTGTCGGACACGTTCAGAAGCGCATGGGAACGCGTCTGCGCAATTTGAAAAAAACAACGAAAGGTCTTGGCGGCCGAGGAAAGTTGACCGGAAAGTTAATTGATGAACTTTCTATTTATTACGGACTTGCTATTAGGAAAAACTACGATTCAGTCGAAAAAATGCGGAATGAAATTTGGGCAACGTTACTTCATAAAATGTCGACGAAGGAGAATACACAGCACGAGAAGTGTCCCGTCGGAGTAGACTCTTGGTGTTCTTGGCAGCGCAGTACAGCGCTTGGTACACTTGCAACGTACGAGCTCAAGAGTCCAATGCATGAGGATGTTTTTAACGCAATAAAACCCATTTATAATGAACTCAGCTCCGACAACCTTCTGTCACGCTGCTTGGGTGCGTATACTCAGAACAATAACGAGTCGTTTAATGCTGTAGTGTGGTCAATTGCTCCAAAGACGGTGTCAAGCGGTAAGACTATAGTTGACATTGCGACTGACGTAGCCGTTATTATCTTCAATGACGGCTTCTCGGGTCTGTTTGCCGTTTACGATGCTCTTGGGTTGACTGTTGGACCAAACATGTACGAGTTTTGCGAGGAAACGGACGCCAATCGCGTTAAAACCGCTGAGCATCGTATGTCCGATATCGCGATAGAGGCCAGGCGCAGCATTACATCAGGCAAAAAAAAAGAAGAAGAGGATTGAATTAAAATTTTAACAGTAGCTTCATTGTTTGATTATCTAGTGAAGTACACACGATTTTAGCGATTAATTAACAAGAAAAAAAGTTATAAACAATTTAAGTCGATTTTTTTCGCCGAAAACACGATTTTTTGTTAAATTAATCGCCATTTCGCGAAAAAAATTCTAAAAATATAATCATGTGTACTTCACTAGCAAAACTCATGAGATAATAAAAAAAAAATTTTTTTTCTTATAGGTGGAGTTTGAAACACAGCCGCCATTTTGAAAAAAAATATCAATAAAAAATTTTTTTCTCTTCTTCAAGAGTTGCTTAATCCAGTGTTATATTATTTGTATACCTTTAATCTCAAATGTCCTTTAAAAAAAAAATTAACAAAGCCTTGTTTTTTAGAGCATCAGGGGGATATAACCCCTTAAATTCATTAACATTGATTCAATTAATATTTAGATAGCTTGGTAAGTGTAGCCAAAGCCGAACGTTTAGGGGTAAAAGTTTTAGTTTTTATTGTATAAATAATTTAATTTATTTATGACCGACGCTAGAATTACTCGAAAGGCCGCAAAAGATAACAAGGATTTTCAGGTCGAATTAGACAAATATAACCCTTTAAAAGCAGCCGATGCTAAAGAATCAGACACCGATGTGAAGCCAACGAATTTAAAACCGCTAGTTCTGCAAACTCTTTAGAAGCTTCATTTGAAGTTACGCTCGATAATACAGTATTTCCTATTGGGAGTGAATCCGTTGTTACATCTGACATGAAGCAGGAATCAAATAACGTAGAAAATAGTGAGGTAGTTATTATTCCAGTGAATGATCAACCAATTGTCGAAATGACAGTCCAAGTAGTCCCTTTAAAAGACGCGTTAAGGGTAGTTCCGGAATTTTACGGGAAAAATATACCGTTAGGTGTATTTTTTGAGGGTTGCGATGAGGCGAAAGAAATGATTAAGAATGCGGATGAACCAAATTTAACCAAGCTTATTAGATCGAAATTGATAGGAGAAGCCAGAACCGCGATTCACGGACAGACTTTTGCTGACATTGACGCGTTAAAGGATTATATCAAAACTATTTACGCCCCTGCAAAAACTGTACATCAGTTGCAAGGAGAGCTAGGAAATGAATCTCAGAGGGACGAAGGGTCTGTGATTACTTTTGCAAATCGTGTGTGCGATTTAGGTAGCAGAATTCTCGAAGCAGAGAAAGTAAAATCGAATTCCGTAGCTGAAGCGTTTAAAACATTGGTAGAGAATAACGTAGTAAAAAACGTGTTTTAAAAACGGTTTAAGACCTGACATCCAACAAAAATTAGAAACTGCCGTCAATATTACAGATATTGTAAAGAACGCAATTAAAGCAGAACGGATTTTAGAAGCTCAAAGGGTTTTAAGAACCCAATATAAAAATCAATTAGCTAAATCTAGAGAAGATAAAAAAAATTTCTACCGTAAAATCTGCAAATCAGAAGACCATGAGGCTTCTAATTGTAAGCAGTCCACTCAATGCCAATTATACAAAAAAACGGGCCATGTAGCTGAAACCTGTCGGTATCAAAATAACGATCAAAACAATAGTATAGTGAAATGTCAATTATGTAATAGTATAGGTCATTTAGCTAGTCAATGTAGGACAGATAACAAACCTAATATTAAATGCCAACTCTGTAATAACTTTGGACATTAAGCTAACAAATGTACCCTATGTCAAATCTGCATGAGAACTGGTCATAATACTGATCAATGTTTAGAATAAAAAAACTACACAACAAATAATATGTCAAAATTGCCAGAAGATCGGTCATACCGCTGTTATGTGTAGAGTAAATACAGCTAAAGAAAATTTTTGCAATTTTTGTTAAAATAAAGGGCATTTGATAGAAGAGTGTCGCAAACGTATGTTAACTGAATATTGGCGATCAGGAAACGGGCAGAGTCTCCAAAAAGAAAGCACAAAGGTGGAGACGCCCCAAAACCAAATACGCTCCACTAAACGCAATTCAAACTGAAAATTTACTTTGTGAAATGTTTCCAGTAAGGCTAGTAAATCCTAGCAAATTAATACCCTACATTTCACTGAAATTTACTTTGTGAAATGTTTCCAGTAAGGCTAGTAAATCCAAGCAAATTAATACCCTACATTTCACTGAAATTTTCGAAATATTACGACATCGATTTCATGGTACATTCGGGATCTCAGGGAAATATAATAAAAATCGGTATGTTACCTATGGATCCAAATATAGATATAGAGAAAACGGTTCTACTAAAAGGAATTTCAAACAAACCCATACGTACTCTAGGAACTGTTAATATGAAAATAATGAATTTTCCTACAGCGTTTCATGTTGTCGAAAATTCATTCCAAATACCATATGACGGTATTTTAGGAGCACATTCCTTAAATGACAGTGAGAGCATTATAGATTTTGAAAATAAAACATTAACAACGGGAAATGTCATAGCACCTTTAAACCAAAACAATAAAAACTTTGAAGTTAAGGTTAGTAGGATCATCAATATAAATTTTAACAATACTACTTTACCGTTTATAAATATAGTTAACCTTAACAATAAGGAAAATAACCAATTTTTAATTGATACGGGATCTAAAGGAAATTTGATTAAAATAGGATCAGTTTCTAAAACTTGTAAAATATATTCAAATAATACTATGTGTTTGAAAGGAATAAGTGGGAAATTAATATCTACTTTTGGTATTTCGTACATAAATATGTTTGGATTACGTTTAAAATTTCAAGTAATACCTGATAACTTTTCAATTCCGAGCGAAGGAATATTAGGAGCTGAATTTTTAAAGCAAGCTAAAGGAATAATAGACTTTAAAAATAAATTTTTCAGAATTGACGATAAATATGCTAAATTGGCACCAAGAAAAAAAAATGAGGTTTTTAAAGTAAATAATCAAATCAAATCGGACTATCAAGCTCCTGAACAAATCTATGAAGTTGAATATTTAAAGTAATTTTTAGAAAATTTTAGTGATGAACAGAATTATTATGGAAGTAATAATTTTAGTTTGAGTGACAAACTTAGCTTTCTGAACTGTTAATAAAGCCTTTTTAAATACATTTTGCATAGAAGATTCTTTGTTAAATTTAAAGTAATGAAAAAATTAAAAATATAGAAACTTAACAGGATGAGATTGAAAATATAGAATCTAGATATCAAAGATTAAGGTAAATTATAAGCTTTAAACGTTTAAAAAATCCTGAACTTGAGCAAGCTGAAAAATTATTAAAACAATATACGGACAGATTTTTTCTTGAGGGAGATACTTTAACAACCACTAACGTAGCGCAACATCGAATACGTACGACTGATGAAGTTCCTGTAAATATCAAGCAGTATCGTTTACCACACGCGTTGAAAGAAGAGGTTGACAGACATGTACGAGATATGCTAAAACAGGGAATAATTAGACCTTCTAGGTCGCCTTTTAATAGTAGCCTCTGGGTAGTACCAAAAAAATCGGGTCCTGACGGGAAACCTAAATGGCGAGTGGTAATAGATTTTAGGCCTTTAAATGAAAAAACGATACCCATGGCGTTCCCTTTGCCAAACATAACAGACATTCTTGATCAACTCGGTAATACTGAATATTACGACATATTCGACTGTAAAGCCGGATTTTATCAAATACTTATGCATCCCGATGATGCACATAAAACTGCCTTCTCAACAAGTGAGAGACAGTTTGAGTTAGAGAGAATGGGTATGGGATTACAGAATACTGGGGCAGAATATCAAAACGCGATAAATATTACACTCGACGGTTTAATAGGGAAGGGTGAATTTGTATACATGGACGATATCGTGATTTATTCAAAAACATTAGAGGAACCATTTAGGTTATTTAACGAAGTTATCCATAGATTAAGAAAAGCTAATTGGTTATTAGAACCCGCCAAATGCGAAATTTTAAAAAAGGAAGTAACATATTTAGGACATATATTAATCGGAGATGACATTTGACCTGATCCTAAAAAGATAGAAGCCGTTAGGGAATTTCCTCGACCTAAGAACGTTAAAAATGTTAGACAATTTTTAAGTTTAGCCGGTTATTATAGAAAGTTCATTAAGGATTTTGCCAAGATTTCGAAACCTTTAACAAGGCTCTTGCAAAATAATGAAGTTTTTGATTAGACCGAAAAGCTAGAAGATTCTTTTCAACAATTAAAAAATATTTAATGCTCAGCTCCTTTGTTACAGTTTCCTAATATGACAAAACCTTTCGTAATTTCTACAGATGCATCCGGGTATACGGTAGGAGGAATCTTATCTCAAGGATCTCCGAAAGCCGGAGGCGACAAGCCTATCTCTTATACATCTGGAATACTTAGAGGTCCAGAACTAAAATATGACACATATGAAAAAGAGACACTAGCGATGTTACATGCCGTGCAAACTTTTAGACCATACGTATATTGTAGAAAATTCACTATATTTATCGATCGCCAACCTTTAGTTTGGTTTAAATCAGCAGATTTAAATACGTGAGTACAAAAATGGAGATTTAAGCTGTCTGAATATGATTATACTGTAGTTTATAGACCGGGTAAAATTAATTTAAACGCCGAAACATTGTCGCGAAACCCTGTCGAAACTCAGGAAATCAATGTTGTTACTACTCGTAGACAAAGATTATTAGAAGAAGCCAGAAATCAAACAAAAACCTCTGATATTGTTGAAAGTGAAAATAATAATTTTTATGCAAAATAAGATCAATCAGTCAAAAAGGTAATTGACGATAAATCAAAAAAATCTAGAACTACATCCAAACAAAGTTGTAGATCCACTGGTCCTTTAAAATAAAAGGATACTTCTAAGATAAGTAACTCAATTAGAAAACAAACCAGAAATAAGAGACAAATTAATTACTCGGAAAGCGAATCGGACGGTGAAATAGAAGTAAGTATAGGAAAACCGGTCGATAAATTGAATAAACCGCGCAAAAAGAAATTTTCGCAGAATCAACCATTAGACCATCTTAATTCAGATTCTGATAAAGCCACGAATGGCAGCGGTAGCTCATTATTTTTTTCTGAGGACGAAATAGATGTGCAATCAAACAATTTGTCAGATTTAAAATCAAGGGATTTTAATAATTTGCCTTCCGAACAAACGGATAGTGACAAATTATCAGATATAGAGGAAAATATTAGTCAAAGACCAAAAAATCTATGAGAAACAATATTATTGAGACCAAAGAATTATTACGATATGGTAAAGACAATATAGCTTATTTTTTAGCGAGTAATGGAGATCCATGTGATAATGGAGCCAAAGAATTAATAGAAAATAGTAAAAGAACGAGTCAACAAATATTGCAAGTTGGTAGTGTAATAGAAACTAAAAGAGTAAACGGTAAATATCTAGTAGCTCTATGTATCCGAGAATACCCGCAATCTCAAGCAATAATTAAATTCAATATATATGAAACTTTAACAACCCGTGAGTGTTGAGGAATAAAGGTCCGCCCCTGTAAAGCCTCTTACGGGGGTAAGGCTGCTTACTCTGGGAGATCGCCCGCTGCCCCCCAGGTTTCGTTTACGACACCATCCTAAACGGTGCCAAGAGAGCCAATATGGGTACGGAAGCTGACACCTCCTGGCTTAAGGTGGTGATTAAAGCCCAACCTGGTCTCTCCAAGCCTAGGTTGGGGGTTTGTTTCATCGTCCGTCGAGATCTGCTGAGCTACTCTAACGTACTAACGTGGTTTCCATGCCCTCGCCGGAGGGAGCCAGAGGGCCCTGACGTACAGTGAAAGCCCAGGCGAGGTTCAACCCCGCCTAGGACTGAGCCTTGCAGATCGACCGAGGCCAATGGCTTTATGACTCCCGCCGGCCATCGTCTGCGCCATCCCAGCCGTCGAGGTTCTGAATCCCCCACCCTCCGCACTCAGAAATCCGTTTATAGAGTCCAGTGAATCCAGAGGGGGACCGTCCCCCTGCCCAACACTCCCCGTGGGGCAGAGCTTCAACTCCCTATACCCTCGGATTAAGTCTCTCCACCGTCCCCGAAGGGCACACGACAAGGTCGTACAACCTCCAGGAGAGGATAACTATACATACAAACACATAATTTTGCATTAAAACATGTATACTATACATAAGTAGCGTCTACTTTAATTTTATCACCTCATCCCCTCCCCCCTCTTTATTTCCCCTTTTTTTCTAATTTCATACTTTTCGGATTTATCACGTTACACGACTTTTTCGACAGTCGTACAAATCAAGCATAATAATAATAATACAAATATATAATTATGTATTTAGACGTGTGCACTATACAAAAGTGCCGCCTACTTTAATTTTATTACCTCACCCCGTCTCTCCCATCATATTTCCCCTCTTTTTTCTAATTTTGTACTTTTCCGATTTATTGCGTTACAACCCTGGTAGAATTGTTCAGCAGTGGCTCGCCAGTCCATACCCAGTTAAAAATGAACTGGCCAGTGAGTTCAGCAGTGACTCGCCAGTTGACATACGAATTTCGTCAGATTTTTTACTAGCGTCACTGCTGAAGGACTGCCGAGCGAAATAAAAAAGAGTAACCAACTATAAATTGACTTATAATTAATTAAACAAACCCATGAAACCAATGAAATGGCTTATATTACCATATATTATATGTATTGATATGACTTTTATATTTTAAACCTCACAAAAAGAAGTATTCCATAGTACAAATATTTGTAGGTTATGTAACTCGATGCATCAAATATATTTTTATTTACTTCCAATTCTTGTTGATGCATTGTTTAAAATCCACCTTTACACGTTTTTATCCTTATTAAATGAAAACATATAAAGACAACTCGCAAAATAGTATATACGTATGTATGTCTTTTTCGAGGTTAATCTTTTTTGTTTACGTTTCGCATAATTCGGAATCTTAGCAGTGATTAGCTAGCGCTTAAGCAGTCATCATGTTTTGAACTGGGCAGTGGGTACTGGCTAGTGACTAGTCTGATGAGCAGTTTCACTGCTAAAATTTCTACCAGGGAAATAGCCATCACTTTTTTTATATAGGATACGCACATGCATACGCGCGTAGTCATTTTCTTACCAACAGTCAGTGCGCCACCTGATGGGATATTTCGTTGCGAAACATCCTAATTTCATATTATAGAGCCTCCGCATGGCTATAGGGCGAGTACCTAAAAATCACTCTTAATTACAATTGACAAATATTTACAGTATTATACATTTAGCTTTGATAGCACTTATGGTAAAGAAACAACAGCTCGTAGTAGATCTGAGATATTATACTTTCTCTTTCCCACTTTTTTCTCCTTCTCTTGTCCTCAGCACTTTCTATAAGTTGCCACAGATATAAGTATATGTACACGCGTACGTGCGTATACATTACCCGGATGCAGTTTCTTGATTATATATACCACGTGGTTCGCGTAATTTGTGACTTGGTTTGAGTATAGATGCAGAAAAATTTGCATTACATTTGAAAACATGTAATACCTATCTTAGTTTTCTTTGCTTTACTTTTCTTGAAATGTAATTTAACGTAATAAATTATGTAAATTGTTTTATAACAAGTAATAAAGAACTTATAATTTTTAGGTGAAAAATCAAGATATTATTACTTTTGTTTCATTAATACCATTAAATAATTAGTTTTATATTATACCAATGAGCAATGATAATTGAGCATAATAAAATTATTATTATATTATGAATTACATTTTTTTCTGATAATAAATATCTTTTATCGGATACATATATAAAATTATATACATTCATTAAATTACTATATTTCTATGTCTAATAATGGTTTAAAATATTTATTAAAATTTATAAAACTGAATAAATTAGTTCAATTTTTCGTCTTGCTTTAGTACAATACACGTAGCCCAGGTTACAATTTTTTATGAAACTTTGTGGATCGCTTTTGGTACCTAAAAAAATGAAGTCTAATGTTTGTAGTTTTATCCGTTGGGTTCTGGAAACCTGAGATAGATCTAAAAACGTTAGTATTACTCGTTTACGCAATGCTAGAAATAATATATATATATATATATATATATATATATATATATTTATTATTTGTAATATTGCGTAAACGAGTAATACTAAGTAATATACATATACATATATATATATATATATATATATATATATATATATATATATATATATATATATATATATATATATATATATATATATATATATATATATATATATCTCTTTGACCGGTTATAATGAAAATCTCTATATTTCTTGGGTATATATATATATATATATATATTATATATATATACCCAAGAAATATAGAGATTTTCATTATAACCGGTCAAAGACCTAACAATCTTCAAAATAAAAAATAATGTTCGTTATATTTTGATAAAGTATTCAAATTTACCGAAAAAGACAGGTAATATATGATGAGCGACTTATTTTTACCTTAAAATGTATTATAAATTAATTTAAAATTTAAACATGTATCTGTTCCAATAAGTAAATACAGTCCATTTCATTAACAATAATAGTATCCCTGATAGAAAAGTTAACGGGTTATTAGCGATTCTAGAACGAAATTCTCACTGATTCGGTATTCTATTCTACAACTATTCATTAATATGCTGCCGAGTTACATGTATATATATATATTCTAGAATGAAATTCTCACTAATATATATATATATATACATGTAACTCGGCAGCATATTAACGAATAGTTGTAGAATAGAATACCGAATCAGTGAGAATTTCGTTCTAGAATCGCTAATAACCCGTTAACTTTTCTATCAGGGATACTATTATTGTTAATGAAATGGACTGTATTTACTTATTGGAACAGATACATGTTTAAATTTTAAATTAATTTATAATACATTTTAAGGTAAAAATAAGTCGCTCATCATATATTACCTGTCTTTTTCGGTAAATTTGAATACTTTATCAAAATATAACGAACATTATTTTTTATTTTGAAGATTGTTAGGTCTCTTTGACCGGTTATAATGAAAATCTCTATATTTCTTGGGTTACCACAAGATTTTAAGAGCTAATATCATCGAATTGGTGTTTTCAAGGTTTTATTATGCTCAAAATATATGTGGTTATGATAATATGAATGTCGGAATTTGTATGTAAAAATTATTGACCCAAGCTTAGTCTATACACTGAGAAAACCATAGGCATTAATAACTCCCACTTGTGGTGCAAAATTTTCACCACTGAGAGACATTGGATGTTTACGCTCACGCGTGGCAGCTACAGTCGCTCACAGTCGCGGGAAATCTTCCCCAAGAAATAACAACGCATGTTTACTAAATTAGCCCCACAACTGGCGATGTTTGTTTACGACCATGCGTGGCAGTGAGAGTTGCTCGCTGTGGTGTTAAATTCGTCCCGCAACTGGCGATTGTGGGGCTAATTGCACACGGTGAGAGACTTTTGCTGTCACGTGTGGCCGTAAACAAACATCACCATTTGTGGGACTAATTTCACACCATGGGTAATCTATAATATGCAATCTTGAACCGTGGGGGTTATTTTCAACCATGGTTTTCTCAGTGTATAAGCCAAAATTCTTAACTTGTTCAGGACTGAATATGAGCATGTAGTCATTTTTACCAATAAAAAAAGTTATGCTAAAATCATTATAGAAACACGTTTTGAGATATTAGGAATTAAAATACACTATTTTTAGGAAATGTGTGTGTTTGCGTGTGCGTGTGCACGGAAAAATGCTTTGTTAATTTAACAAATGGGTTAGTAAAATTAACATACCTCTTGAGAAAACCAACAAATTACTTTGTAAGTGTAATAAAAAAGTTAGTGCGCAATTTACCAAGTGACTTTATTAAATTAACAAAGCGTATTTTTCCGTGTGTGTGTGCATGGATGTGCATTACTCTGAATATACACGGTTAAATTTAATGTTTCAGGGCTCATTTTTTTATTTTTTTAAAGAAGGCGGCTCAGAAATAATCTGTACTGTTTTTTAATGCGTTTTTATTTTTTTACCGGTTTTTCGATTTTTGACTTTTAGTTTGTCGGGATTTTTAATACCATAAAAATAATATTATCGATTGAGGGATAATATATTTGAAAGAGCATACAAACTTTTGACAAAAATTGAGATAATTAGAAATATGGTACAGAATATTAAAAATTTTTAGGCTTCATCTTTTTCTTTTGATGTGATAACATTTTTTTGTATAAAAAATCGATTTTTTGTCAATCACGATAACTGGAGTAAATCTGCAGCATTTTAAGTGGAACTTTCCAAAAACGGTAGCTTTTTACTATCTCTTGAACAAGTTCTTTATCCAGATCACAACAACCTTTCGAGATATTCATCGATTCTTTATGTTTTAAACGTTTTTTCTATTTTACGGTTCTCTGAAATTGATAAGGTAAATTATTCTTGTACGTTCTACAGCCTCTTGATATAGCAAGTGTCTCATAGTTACTTTTTCCATATCTTTATATTATCCTACCTAATCACATCCCGCAATTGCCCAAGGTTATGCCTATGGAGTAGGGAAAACTTGTATCAGGATGAAATCCGCTCTGGGATGGTGGATATATTTGGCATGTTCGAATTGGATGTCTTATTGTACATCTGTAGGTTATACACCGAATCCTATTATTTTACACGTCTCGTTCACTTTTTTGTGTGAAACATCACCTAAGCGATCGAACGAAGTTGCATTAGTCACGGGGTTTTGGCGATCACCCAACCAAGTACTAGCCGCGTATAACGCTGCTTAACTTCGCCGGTCGCCTTAGGTGTGGTTCTGCCACCCTACGACAGCATCGGTGCAAGCGTACACACACTCACACACACACACACACACACACACACACACACACACACACACACAGACACACACACACGCATGCACGCACGCACACACACACGCATACGCAAGCACAAATGCTGCCGATTTACTTCAGTTATCGTGGTAGACTAAAAATCGAATTTTTATACAAAAAAAAATTTTTCCATTCAAAAGAAAAAGATGAAGCCTAAAAATTGTTACAGAATATTCTTTCCCATATTTCTAATTATCTCAATTTATTTCCCTAATTTGTATGCTCTTTAAAATGCATTATCCCTCAATCGATAATACTATTTCTAAGGTATTAAAAAACCCGACAAACTGAAAGTCAAAAATCGAAAAACCGATAAAAAAATAAAAACGCATTGAAAAACAGTACAAATTATTTTTGAGCCGCCTTCTTTAAAAAAACAAAAAATAATTAGCCCTGAAACATTAAATTTAACCGTGTATATTCAGAGTAATGCACATCCATGCACACACACACGGAAAAAAACGCTTTGTTAATTTAACAAAGTCACTAGGTAAAATACGCACTAACTTTTTTTTATTACACTTACCAAGTAATTTGTTAGTTTTCTAAAGAGGTATGTTAATTTTACTAACCCATTTGTTAAATTAACAAATTACTTGGTAAGTATAATAAGAAAATAGTTGGTGCGTATTTTACCAAATGACTTTGTTAAATTAACAAAGCATTTTTTCTGTGCACACGCACACGCAATCATACACACACTCACACACACATATATATAACAAAAATGGAAAAAGAATATATGACACATTTTGAAGCTCTACATTTATAAGAGCATTTTGGGACCTGATAGAATAAAAAATTATCGTAATCAACAAAGTTATAACCGTTTGAAGAAAATACTTAACATTGCTTCTTATATAGAACTGAATATGTAAATAAGATTTTCTCGAAACTTATTTTTCTAACTGCAAAAAGTTTGCTCGCGCATTTGGAGTCGATGAATCTAGCTGTAACTCGCAGCAAATATTCATATAACATGATTGCCGATTAAATATGTATACAAAACCATGGTATTTTTTGTCATATATTTATTTAAAATGAAGGTATATTTTGTTAAGCTATTTCTAATAGATAATTAAAATAAATAATACTAACTTTTGTTGGTACAGATTCTAAAGTAAGTGAGAATTTATTAGGTTGATATTGTCAAACTTAAATACGCAAGGAATTATTTGAATTAACCTCTGTTTTGAATGCAAAAATAGTACATTACGATACGTGTGACCTAAGTAGTCCTGTACAGCACTGTGTGAATTGGCGCCCGAGCGTAGAGAGGACGCTAAACGCCGTGCTATGAAGGACGACTTTTAACACGAGTATCGTATACCATTTTATAACACTGCTTCCCTAAATTTGCTGTCACGCCTAGCCGTTCCTTAACAGTCCAGTATTGCAGCGGCAGCTTAGCGCCCGAGCGTAGCGAGGGCGATAAGAACAAAGCAATAATGGACTACTTAGGTCATGGATAGGTGTGACAAGTGTGGATTTAGGCCACATCACAGTGCTATAAAGTATATTTCATTCAATGAATTAGGATTAGGAAAGTGATAATTGCTCAAAATTGGTATATATTCTTCTTTTTTAGTTAGTAATAACATATTAAAATTTTAAAATAAAATTCCGGATGTTTAACGATTTTGAAAAAATCAGTGTAGACCCACCTTAAAGTAATCTTTAGGCATAACAGAAATCATATCTGCAAAAAATTGCAATCCGTAAGCCTTTATTAGTTAATTTTAGTCGAGACTCAACGTGTTCGTGTAAATGCCTTAAAAAGAGCATAAAATCAGCTATATTTTACAACCGCAAATTTTGGATAGGCTCTTTCCTTTCTTTTATTATACACGAAAAAGTCTTTATTTTAAACGGTTATATCTCGGAAATCTGTGATGGAAAATCGTTCAAAAAATTTAAGATTATTAGAAACTCAGTTAATCTACGTACTAATATCTGATTACATATAGTTTAAATATTTAAATAATTTTAATAAATTTTGTACAGATTACGTATTAATTAGAAAGAGATATAGCATATATATTTAAAATTAATTTATTAAAACAAAGAATTTCATATTGGAACAATTTTTTTAGTTCGAGCAAGCTAAGTGCCGATGAATTGGCAGTGGTTTTATACTATAATATGTATATTATACAAACTATTTGTATAAGATCTATTTTATAGTTAAGAACTACCTTAAAATAAATTAGGATAAAATTTTAAATGCTGGATGGTTTACTTTAATTATTTAATCTTTTTGAAAAAAAATTGCATTGATTGCAAAATCAGTATTGACAAAATAATGTTTGCGATATGATCTAATACTCTAACAAATTATGCCACGCCAAAACAAAAACTGATCGAAATTCCCGAAGGAGGCGGAGACCTAATCATCAACACGTCAACTGATCGTTATACGAAGAATCTAAAAAGTATTTTTCACCACACTGCGCGTAAAGTGCTGACTGTACGCCCTCTCAGCAGGCCGTACAGTACCGCATGGACTGCCTAGGGAATAAAGTGACTTGCGCATGCGCGATGCGCCTTTTTCCGCTCTCGACTGCGTCTCGAGCGGTAAAACAGCGCGTCGCGCGTACACAAGTCACTTTACTTCTAGGCAGAGCATGGGGTACTGTACGGCCTGCTGAGATGCGTACAGTCATTTCTTTACGGGGGTGTGGTGAAAAGTAGTATACGCACCTCTGGAGTACAGTAGGCAAGCATGCACTGTGTGAAATGCCGACCTCGCTTCGCTCGGTCGGCAACGTCACACAGTGCGTACATTGCCCACTTTACTCCCTTGATGCATAATGTACTATTACGTTTGATAATATAGCTGGTATTGATTTCATATTTCATCTCGGTTAGAATTTTTTGAGTAAAAATAAATAGCAAATATGTGATTTTTATTTATAAATCACGTTGCATCCACTGTGATGTTAAGTTAATTTCTACACAATTTTGATAAGCTGAAGTACAATAAAGTATATTTTATCAGAAAAATACTACATATTACTTTTTTATTAGACATTACGATGAAAATATCTGCAAATTCATAGTCACTAAAATTTATGAAAAACATTTTCACATTTATATAAAATTAATTTTATTGAACTTATTTCTTCAAATATTTCTCAAATAAATTATGAAGAGCATTTTGACTGTTGTACTAATCATAAAACTGTAAACTTAGCGTCTTATACGTAAAAATTTGCTAGAATATGAAACTTAAAGCATGGCATTGTAACAATCATTACAGTTTTTTGGCATCAAAAATAACTTATACAATATTCAGGGTTGATTTTAAGAAAATTAAATTTCTACGAAATAAGAAGTTATCACTTCAAAAAACATCACTTTATGCAGTCCTCGATAACTATTTTATAAATTTAAACAACTTAAATGAATCTTAAATGAATAATAAGCATCTTAAATGAATCTTGCAAGTTTTTGTAAATTTATCCATTTCTTTACTTTGACAAATGTAAACTATACTCATATGTCACCAATGTCATAAAATTATAAATGTGTTCATGCTTCATTTTCAATTGATATTTCAAGGTTTTCTTTCGAATGAGAGGAATTCTCGTACACTTTTTATCACCTGCATAAAAAAAAGTTCGCACATAAATATACGTTACTTCATCACATAAGAAAATTAAGTTTCGTACTAACAAGTCGATAGATATGTCATTTTAAGTGTACAAAATATACAAATTATTAAACTGCTCGAAACATCTAACAAAATAAAGTGCAAATGCGCATTTACGTCAAATAAAAAAATTTCTTATATCTTTACAGATATGAACTTCCACGAAAGAAAAAAGATACCTTTCCCTCATTACCTTAACTATGAATTATTTTGACGTTGCCGCTAATCATATCGCGTAAAACATATGCAAACTCAATGGAATAAATATCTACTAAAACATTTTTGAAATCCTCTACTGACGTCAGCTCAATGACAGATTATATCCAATAAGTTTCAACTATTGTTTTAAACCTTCGATTAAACATTGTTTCCTCTAGTACATACATCATATATTGCAATCAGCAGTAATTCGAGACTCCGTGCTGATTTGCATTTTAAATCTAATGCCAAGACGACAGTAGACCGCAATGGAAGACAAACAGTAAGCACAGAAAAAGAAATAAACATGTGTGCGGCAAAAGAAGAAACACGAAGGTGCAGCACATACAGACGAGAAGGCCGAAAAAAGGAGGGAGAGCAAGTTGGAGTGCGTATGTGTGAGAGAGAGAGAGAGAGAGAAAAAGAGCGGCATCCGTCAAGCGTGTGCTATAGGTACGGCGCGCGAGTATTATAGCGCACGCTAAAAATCGGCTCACCTTGCATGATCGCAACTACTGGTCCGGCGTGCCAGCTGGCCACAGTACTCCAGTACAGTCGAACTTGTGCGCACGCGCTGCCGGCAGTACAGACTCGCGGTTTTCTGCCATGCTTCCTCCGTAGTGCTTTCGTAACGCCACTTAGTCGGCTCGCATCACAGTGTCACTTACTCTTTCTCTTTCTCACTCGCGCGCAGACTTTGACAATACGTACGTTCTCACGTTTTTCAGTTTTCTTCACCATTATATGTTTGTTTTTGTGGGGTTTGTAGTTGCATTTGTTTATTTAATGGTTGCAGTAAGATCAGTCTATTTAAAGTTTTTGGGAATGTTCATCTTTTTTTCATTCACAAATAAATTATGCTCGACAAAAGTTATTTTTTTTATTTATTATATACGGCAATTACAGCGTTTGTAATAGTAGAAACCTTAATATTCGAACAATTATAGGGAAAAGTCATACATGTAACTTTTTATCAGAACAACGAAAATCGATTTGTCGGAAAAGGATTTATTCTTTTAAGGGTCCTTCTCAAAGAAACAAATTGGCGAAGGTCAAATATAATTGGCAAAATTATTTATCTATGAAAATGCAAAAGTGACGATTTTAAGATTTTTAAAAAGTGTCGTGCAGTATGAAAACTTATAGCCAATTTTAATTGTAACTTTTTATTAGAGCCACGAACATTGATTTTTCATCAATTTTACATTATTTGAATGGCCCTCTCTGAATAAGAAAATTTGCGGAGCAAAATTCAAGGACAAAATTATTTTATTTACTAAAATGACGATTTTAAACTTACGAAAAAAATTTTACTTGCTGAAAATGGGCAAATCAGTATATTATAATAAAACAAGAACATACACCAAATTCACTTGGCGGGGTGTCACCACCGATCGGTGGTATCCCAGAACTAAAAAATGTTTATACTGAAAGATTGTTCATACTGCACGACTCATCCCTATGTCTACTTTCTATCTTTCTTTTCTTTAAATGGTCGTCGGACAATTGTTAAATTTAACAACTATGTCGATAACGCGAGAGTACATGTGTGTATACGTGTGTATATCGACGGCTTTTATGAAGACTAGCATATTTGAAACTTCCACGGAGATTAGGACTGTTCACCAGTTTTCCACGAAGACTAGCACATTTCACAATTCTGCCACGAAGACTAGCACTTTTCGTATAGAATATGTAAATTAAAGTTGCACTGATAAACTCTCGGCGAATCGGGTCGATTCTCTTTTTATCGGGTTCGGGTCGGGTACTAGACTCTTTTGGTACTCAAAAAATTATCGGTTTACTCGAGAAAATCAGGCTACCCGAATAAATAAGAATAGCCGGAAAAAGTCAGACAGCGGAAAATCACCAAATGTGCTAATCTGCGTGGGAAAATTGCCAAATGTGCTAGTCTTCGTGGCGAAAATCGAAATATATTTTTTTCTTCGTGGGAAATACAACAAACGTGCTAGTCTTCGTAAGGGCCATATATATACACACGGCTACTTTAATTACCCCTATTTCCACGAAAGACTATTTGGTCATCGTGTGCGTATGGATCTGCTTTTATGAGTCTGCGGGTGTATGTATATGTATCATTTAATAGTACATTATATCGATCTTATTACGAATTTCATTACCCTCTGTTCCCACAAGGGAATAACCGGCCCTCAAATTACGTTGATTTAACTTAATCAAATTTCTTAACGATGGACAATTTTGTTCTTCATGTGTTAAGTTATGTTATTCTATAAGTTAAGATACATCATAATTTTTTTTCTAAGACGAGAAATTATTGATTTTAACTCAAAATTATTTATCCTTTATCTTGATCTATTGCAAAATTGTACTACATTTATACATACTAATTATTCATTCCGTATTGTACTAATATATTATCGAAAATATAATTGTATTTTTCATTTGCAATGCAAATATCGTGTATAAATATTCCATAAAACATTTACAGAAAATTATTCGAAGTAAGATTTATATATTTTTTTATTTATGTAATTGAAATTCATTTTTTATAGTGAGCATTTATTTTGTTGAAATATATTTTGTGATATTAATCAAATTAAGTTATTTTCTTACGTTTATTGTTATTCGTGATTTTATATTTCTATATTAATTGGATTTTAAAATATTTAAAATATATATAAATCACTCTATTACAAAGTATACAGAAACATTTGAGTGATAAGTATATACCAAAAAGTTCTTGTTATGATGAGGCTAAAATTTAAGGAATAAATTTATAATATTTATAAGCTGAAATACCAGGAAAATAATTAAATCATTAGAGATTATAATTATATGATAATAGTATCAATTATATGACAAAGAAACAAAATATTTATACAAATATAAATTTATAGAATTATTTTCTTTACAGGTACTTAATTCATACATTATTCCGTGTTGATGAATATTCTTTTATGAAACATAAAGTTCGTACTATTAAATCCCAAGGTCCTTATTCGATTGAAAAAAATCTGTATATCAGCTAGTTAGCTTAAAAATGGTTTTAAAGGAGTATACGAATAGTTTCTAAAAGAGAAAAGCGTTCTGAGTATGATATTTTTAGGTAGATCTAATAAAACTACTATCTGCTGTTCATGCTCTTATCTACATAATATTAAAGTTAAAAAATAAGCCATGTGTAAGTTTGTCTCTCATTTTTAAGGCCCCTGCAAACTTTGTAAAACTATTTTGCTTCCTCCTAAAGTAAGCTTTGTAATAGTAAAACAAAAAGTTTTCTAAAGAACATGTTAGAAATATGTTTTGGGCCATGTGGAATCAAAATACACTATTTTTAGAAAATGTCCGTATGTATGTGTGTGTGTACGTGCATGCGCGCGTGAGTGTGTGTATGTGTGTGTACGTGTGCGCGCATGTGTGTATGTGTGTATGTGTGAGTTTGTGCGGATGTGGATGAGTATTACTCTAAATATTCACGGTCAAAATTAACGTTTCAGGGCTCATTTTTTTGTTTTTTTTTAAGAACGGGGGTCAAAAATAACTATTTTTGTTTTTCGATGTGTTTTTGTTTTTTAACGGTGTTTAGATTTTTGTGTTTTAGTTTTTCGGGTTTTTTTAGTATGTTTGAAATAATATCATCAATTCAGTTTAAGTGCATTTCAATTTCACATTTTCCGATCCGAAATTTTAAATAAGCTAGTTTCCTTTTTTTGTTATATACGGAAACGCCATTGTTTGTTTAAAGGGTGATATCGGAGAAATATAAGATTAAAATTATTTTAAAAATATTAGGTGATCAAGAATATGAAGAAGAATATTCTGCAAAAGTTTCAAGTCTTTATCATTTTCTTGTTTCAAGAAAAAAATCATTTTATGAAACAAAAACGAATGTATTTGGCTCTCGATAACTTAAGATGGCTCTCTAGTGAAATCAAATTTTTCTACAATTTTGATTTTTATGAATTGATACTTTTATATCATATTTGTACTGATATTATGAAGTTATATACAATTTTTCAGACATTTACCTCTCTTAGATTTAGAGTTACCCTTTCAAGTGTGATAAATTTGAATAAAAATAGGGTTACGATGAAAGTAATCCTAGCGCACACCTAATTTTTGAACCCAGATAACATTTTTAGGATATGTTCTTTAAAGTAAATACAAAAAAGTACGTATTTTGTTTTTCTCTAAAATTATTAATTTTCAAAAAATAAAACATTATTGATTTATAATTTTGCTTTATAAAAACAATAGTTTTACAAAAACTTTACGTTTAATGACTTTTAATAATATAGTTGTTCAAAATAATTTCAAAACCAAATGCACACTTTTATTATAAATACTTTGAAGAATATTCTTCTAAAATTTTACCCGGATTCATTCATTTGGTGTGCGCCAGGATAAAATTAAAGTTTAAAAAACAAATTAGTGAGAAAACAGTGTGTTTATCAAAATAGTAGCTTTATTGAATAAACTCACCATAATTTTAGAAAACTATTCATTATAAATATATTTTACATATCAATAACTTTTGGAACACATCTTACTAGTATAATATAGTATTTAACCTCCAAAACTTGAAGCAAAAATTATTATTTACTTCCTGATAAATGTAAATTAATGCATAAAAGTGAAAAAATGACGTTAAATGACAAAAAGATCCTTTTATACAGCGTTGGTTTTTCATTGAAAAAAAATTAATACGATCACAAAAATATTTTTACTTTGTGAGTTAATAGTTCAACGGAGAATAAAAATTTTTTCGATTTTTTGGTCGAAAATCACTAGAGAACCACCTTAAGTAAAACGGCACCATTCCTTCTGAAAATTTTCAGAAAGATAGCTTTTTACTATCTCTTGGCCAAGTTATTTGCCCACATCATAACGACCTTTACATTCCGAGTAATTTGAGCTGTTTTTTTAAAAAATTTTTTTTGATTGCTTATATCTCGAGAACGCCGCGGTCATTTTTCGCCAACCAAGGCTCATTCTTTTTTGTTTTTTAATGAAAATTCGGAATTAAAAATAGATTTTAAGATTCATCGACCAATTTTTAAAGAATATATTCTCAAAGTTTCAATAATTCCAAATTCAGGACTTTGATAAGACCATTTATCGAAAGGTGCCGAAAACTGCCCAAAAAACTTTTAATTAACGAAAGCTTTTTTTTATACATATAATAGTAAAATCGAATAAACTAAATTGTTTCCAATGTTAAACAGATGAATCGAAAAATTTACCATAATCATAAACACCACGGAGCCATCTTAAACAATTTTAACATTCAATAAAAATATGAAAAATATAATGATTCCTCTATTGGTTTTTGTTATATAACGATTTTTCTATTTTACGATATTTTGAAATCTATGATGTAATTTACGATCATAAGCTTATAATTTTATGTAATTTATCATTTTACAACAATCAATGATAAAAAACAAAGAAATTGGGTAGGTTAAAAAAATGTATTAGAATAAAGGAATTTATATTGGAACAATTTATTTAGTTTGAGGAAGATAAGGGCCAATGAATTTGCTGCGGGTTTCTTAATGTTTTGAGCCAAATAAAAGAAATTTATGTATATTGGCTTACAATTCGATTTTTTCTTGGATTATTCGAATAACCTGATTTTCAGATAACCCGGTTTATTCGGGTATTTCGATGTTTTTTCAAGTAATTCGACTTCTTTCGGGTCACTCTTTCCTAGTCGAAAATTGATGGATAAATTTTCTCTTATTTCAAAAAGATTTCAGAAATATTGCTTTTGCCATGCTGCGTTTGAAATATTGTAGACATGTTACGTGAAGTGTTAAATTACATTTACTTTCTGCCAGCAATGTTTCTGTAATGTGGCAGCTGCAAGATTTCATTTGAAATATTGCAGAAATATTGCATTTTCAATGTTACAAAGATCATGTTGCAGATATATTTCTGAAATATTTCATGTGCAATATTGGTGTTGTGAAGTTAATGCAATATTTCTCTACGATAACCAACCGTTATAATCTTTCAGCAATATTAGATGTCGAGTGAACAGCGACGTAATAAAAGAATCAAAATATCAGCATGAAGCTGGGCCACGATATCAGCGAATCGAAGGCTCGCTGGCCCGATATAACAGATGAACTGTTGAATGACCTGCAGGCCTGGGCAACCGAACGGTCGCTACCTAAGGTACCACAGGAACAGCTCGCTATTTTTGCCCACAGTTGCTACTACAACAAAACCGAGACACTCCGCTGCATGGACGTCTACTACAGGATGCGCGCGACCGTGGCCGAGTTCTTCAATGACCGGGACCCCGTGATGGATAGACTGAAACACTGCTCGAATGTTGCGTGAGTATTTTTACTAGACCTAATAGGTAGTCTACACTGAGTAAAGAAAGTGTAATTGGCTCAACAGAAAACGCTATTGATTAAACAAACTTGGATTTTTTAATTATAGTACCGTAATTCTGTTGTTAATTCAAAAGCATAGTTATTAAATTAATAGAGATACTATCCTTAAGTAAAAGAATGATTGTAATCACTAAACTTAAGACACAATTTAACTTGTGGGAATAAAAATTATTGTGAAATACACGTATGGTATATATGTATATAGATAATAGAGATGTAATAGAGTGAATGGATGAGGTGGGTGGAATCAGGAGAGAGAGGAAAAGGGATGGTAGGTCATGGAGGTGGGTAAAACGGGAAGAAAGAGAGAGCGTATGGAATTGCATGTACTCTGGCATAGTTTTTGAGTAGGATGAAATGAATTGAGTATGAGAAAGGGGGCGCTGTTATACAACGCGTATCCACATGTACATACGCGTGTGCAGTTGTGTTAATGTGCACTTAAATACGCGCAGTAATTACTGTGCGTATGCAGGTGTGCGCAATAGTGACTTCGTTCACACAAGCTTGCGCAATAGCATCTGCCTACACTTACACTGAGAGAATGGTTCAGTTAGACTTGCCGAAGTCGCATTGCTAAGTTTACGGAGGCCATAGTCTTTCATTCTTACTGAGGATTTCGGTAAAGACTGCGGAACAGTTCGGCTGATTTGGCAGATGTGTATTAAAAGTGATGTGTGGTGTTGCGCTTTATTGTAGCCTCATTATCACGTTTGTGATAAGGTAAAACAGAAGTAAGGTTAATGTAGAACATCGAAAACGTAACTTAGACTAACTAATCATATATAAAAAGGTTACAGTAACAAAAAAATAAGAAATTCATTAAACTATTCATTATTTGTGAAAAAGTGAGATTAGGAGTGTAGCGCGACGCACGGAGACTCAGCTGCCGAACTTGTTCCGCTATTCTTGCCGTATACATACTACCGAACTCACTTCGGTCAAAACTACCGAACATTTCAGCAAGTCTGACCGATGTATTCTCTCAGTGTAGGCATTCACGGTAGTGATTTCATACACACCGACATGCGCAGCAGTGATTACGTTTTACAGGCATACGCAGCAGTGACTTCGTTTACACAGACATGCACAGTGGTGATTTCATTCACGCAGGCATGTGCAGTAGTGACTACGTACACAGACATACACTGTAGTTTCTACGACTAAGAAACATGCTAAGTAGTCACTACATGCATACATCTTCAAAATTAAAGAAGTTATACTTAAATCCTTAAAAACATTGTGACGTCACTCCGGCCCCAAGTAAAAATGATTTTATATATAATTATATATGGTTATACATGGTTATATATGACTATATATGATTATATCAAGGGGCGCGGTAGCGCTCGCTTGCACGTATAAGTATACCTTCGGTACGATACGAAACCGAAGGGCGCACCGTCGCCTTTTATACGTCTAATTGTGCCTTTTTAACCTCTTCAAAATCGTTAAATATCAATATCTAAACACTGATTGACTTATGTGAAGTCTATTGACACTGTTTTAAGAGATAATAATTTAGTCTATCACGTAATAAAAGTTTCTGTTAAAAAAGATTCATCTAATTAAAAATATAAAGCATAATATATTTGCTCAAATTTTTTCTTTTCATTTTGTTCTCCGCATTTCCGTTTTCTCTAATCATATGTATATTTGTATATATATATATGTGTGACTTCCGTTTTCTCTACTCATATGTATAATACACATATACACACATACAGACCATATATATATATATATATATATATATATATATAGTGCCTGCAGACAGTGAAGACGACAAGTGAAATCGAATAAAACATGAGAATACTATAAGGTTCTTTCGAAGGAATTTAATTTAAATTTATTTTAAGTGAATTTTCATAATCAAATAGGGCTACGTAATGTTTTAGGTAAAATTGCAAAAGATTACTTCAAGTAGTTTAAAAGAAAATGGAATCAATCAAACTTTCAAGTTACCCATACACAAATATTTATTTATTTGAAAGTAACGCATAATATACTCATGTCTTATCCAGATATAAAGTCAATTAATGCTGGCTCAGAAAGGTCATTTTAATGTAGTTATAAAACTATAATTAATACAATGTTTGCAAGCTCATGTTTATAATTACATTAAAAAGACTCTTTTCACCCAACGTTGACTTGATATCTGAATAAAACATGAGAATATTATAAGGTTCTATCAAAGAAAATTTTTTAAAATTTATTTTAAGTGAATTTTCATAATCAAATAGGGCTACATAATGGTTTAGGTAAAATTACAAAAGATTACTTCAAGTAGTTTAAAAGAAAATGGAGTCAATGAAACTATCAAGTCACCCATACACAAACATTTATTTATTTGAAAGTAACACATAATATACTCATGTTTTATCCAGATCTAAAATCAACGCTGTCCCAGAAGGGTCATTTTAATGAAATTATAAAACTATAATTAATCAAATGTTTGCAAGCTCAGGTTTTTATTACATTAAAAAGACTATTTTCACCCAGCGTTGACTTGATATCTGAATAAAACACGAGAATACTATAAGGTTCTTTCGAAGGAACTTTATTTAAATTTATTTTAAGTGATTTTTCATAATCAAATAGAGCTACGTAATGGTTTAGGTAAAATTGCAAAAGATTACTTCAAGTAGTTTAAAAGAAAATGGAGTCAATGAAAATTTCAAGTTACCCATACACAAACATTTATTTACTTGAAAGTAACACATAACTTTCTAAAAAGTAAAATCTTGGCAAGTATAAGTTTCGTTATTACCCACAATATAAATTAAAAGAAATACGCTACAATTAAAATAGTAAACATAAACTAATATTCTATTTTTAAAATATTTCTATTTTTTCGAGAATAGTAAGAATAAATTTCCATCTCTGGAAAAGTTGTGAAATCTATAAAAAAATACCTTTCTAAAAGGTAAAATCTTGGCAAGTATAAGTTTCATTATTACCCACAATATAAATTAAAAGAAATATATTATTACCAAAATAAGACGTTCAATTATGAATTTTATTCATAAACTCAAATTAAAATAGTAAAATTAAACTAATATTATATTTAAAAAATAATATAGTTCAAAATATTTCCATTTTTTACTAATTCTTATAATCTCAAATGAACGCTAAAGAAATGAATGAATTCGATTAATATATTGGCAAGTATTTTATTTTTATTTCTATATCAATTTCCTTCTTTTATTAATTAGTATGAAGTATACAAACTATTTAAAAAATATTATAGTTTTAAATATTTCTATTTTTTACTAATTCAGATAATCTGAAATAAACGCTAAAGAAATTAATTAAATCGATTAATAAATTGGCAAGTATTATATTTTTATTTGTAAATCAATGTCATTTTTTTATGAATTAGTATGAAGTATAAAAATTAATAATACCTTTCAAATTTAATATTGTAAGACATTAAATTTGACATAAATACATGTTGATAAGAAATAGGTCAAAAAGTCGAACCTCAAACACTGATCTATAATACTCTCGCTACATTACACTCGCGTTATATGTAGTGCTCATATGGCAATTCATGTCTATTATAGGTAAGCTAACTGATACTTTTTGAAAACAAGCCAATATAATATTACGGACAAACAGTTATACGGACATAGTTATATATCGAAATTAAAGAGACCGTCAATGCACTATAGTTTATATTGAACTACAGTTAAACCTGGAACATTGCTCGAGTTTGGGAAAAATAACCTCGAACAGTGCCCGAGTTACCTAAGGTTCGTAGCAATTAACGACGGCAGCTAGTCAGAGCCCTAGATAAGGTATAAACTGTTTGTCCGTAATATTATATTGGCTTGTTTTCAAAAAGTATCAGTTAGCTTACCTATAATAGACATGAATTACCATTTAATTAATTTCTTTAGCGTTTATTTCAGATTATCTGAATTAGTAAAAAATAGAAATATATTAAACTATAATATTTTTTAAATAGTTTGTATACTTCATACTAATTAATAAAAGAAGGAAATTGATATACAAATAAAAATAAAATACTTGCCAATATATTAATCGAATTCATTAATTTCTTTAGCGTTCATTTGAGATTATAAGAATTAGTAAAAAATGGAAATATTTTGAACTATATTATTTTTTAAATATAATATTAGTTTAATTTTACTATTTTATATTATTTTTTAAATATAATATTAGTTTAATTTTACTATTTTAATTTGAGTTTATTAATAAAATTCATAATTGAACGTCTTATTTTGGTAATAATATATTTCTTTTAATTTATATTGTGGGTAATAATAAACTTATACTTGCCAAGATTTTACCTTTTAGAAAGGTATTTTTTATAGATAGTTGTATACAGTTATATATGGATTAAGATTATATACAATCGTATATGAATGTATATAATAATATATAGTTATATATAAGCATATATAACTATATACAAGTTGAAATACATGAATCGTGACAATTTTATATTTAACTATATGTATGGGTGGTTCCATGTCAAATGAGCCTGTCCAAAAATAAAAATATCTGAAACTCTACAAAAATGTTGGTATGTGTACCCAGAGTATGTAAAAGAAATTTTAGATCCTAAGGTGTTATATGTCAAGGGCAATAAATGGTTGAAAAATGCGTTTTTTTAAATATTTTAAGATTTTGCCAACATTGTCTGATTTTAACTAAAAACCTAGGAACTTTAGAGAAAATAGTGTAAGAACACTTTTTGTGCAAAATAAGGTAAGAGCGATCGAAGCGGAGCGCAGCGAAGCGAGGGCAGTATCACCTGAGGGAAAAATCGACTTATTCTCGAGTTACATATAGTACTTTATGCCCATCTCAATTGCGGCCACATTTTGACTTGAAAAGCGGGACTAATGGACTGTTTAAAGACAATCGAAAATCAGGATTATTGGTAGAACTTGATGAAATAAAGGAATTTGGAGTAGATTCTAGTGAAGTCACTTTTTTCCCGCTAATCATTCTTGCGGTCAAAAAGTGTAATTTTGATCTCGCTTTTCAGGGAAGTAAGTGACCATTTTCGTTCAGATGGGCATAAAGTTCTTTTTGTCTACTTTTAGTTACGTCTAGGTAATTTTTTCTAGCATAAAAGCTTGAAAAGCTATGATCAGAATTAGAGGCACTAGTTGATATCTAGAGAATAAGGACCCATTGGAAAAAACTAGGGGTGTTACACTTCATTTTTAGATATCAGAAAACACCTGTCAAAGTTTCAGCAAATATCGTTTTCCAAACCTTCGATACTCTCCTAATAAACTTTGATATTTTAATTTTAACAAATTGTGCCAAATTGTTACATCACAAATCAAAAAGATACATAAATGATGTAACAAAGTAATGTAATAAAATTACATCACAAAATTAAGTAACTTTTTTCAACAGGGATGGTACATATCTATATATATATATATATATATATATATATATATATATATATATATATATATATATATATATATATATATATATATATATATATATACCAAAGAGAACGAAAGAGAGAATAGAAGGATTTGGGAAGGATGACATGATATACACCGTAAGCATAGAAGGATAGGTAGATATAGATATACTTTTTATTCGTCACTATGACAAAAATTTACAGCCGTATGTATATTTGGTTAAAATTAGTTATCACCTTATCAGTCATTACAATTTAAAAGTTTGGCTCGCTATCACAGGTCGTCAATTTATAGTCTAACATATCCTACTGTAGTCAGTAGAGGTAAGGAGTGGGGTGACTGCTCCAAGGGAGAGCCTTATATTTGCATCATCGCAAAAAGTGTAATACCTTTAAAACTAACAAATTAGGACTATATTAACACTATAGGAACACAGTTCAAGCATCCCCGTAGATGCAAGTATGGATGTGTGATGTATAGTGGCACATCGGCGTCCGTATTCGGATCCATGGCCATTAGTGAGTCCAGTAAACGAAGGTCTGAAATACACTTTTCACCTCCAGCTCTGCAATGTGAATATTTAGTATCTTTAGTCAATTAGAAACTTTTTATTCCTAGCAAAAAAGGGTTCGAAAATGTATCGTGGGGAGGGGGGGAGAGGTGGGGGGGTCAGTAAACAAACCTTTTTTGGCTCTTTACTCCAAAATGGTGAACGATATGCAAAAGCAGTTTGAATCACGTTATTCAAGAGACACTAATGCATAAGAAAGCACTATTAATTAATTTTCGATGAGTGAGAAATAAACAACTAGAGTGATTTTGATATTTACGCAACGCCAGTATATTTATATATATGAGCAGTAACTGTAGCGTCTGAGAGAATCGTTGCCATAACGTACCACGTGACTGTGAGACAACGCGTCTGCGGTGTGCGTAATTTAAAAGTTTAAATCTATCTCGTCATTTATAAAAAACGACTTGTCAGTTTGACTTTTCAACGCAGAAGTAAATAGAGCAAATAAATACATATAGAAATAATTAATAAGGTTGGAAATAGCTAAGTGCCAATGAATTGGCAGCGGTATTTTTATTTGTATCGGTCCATGGTTTTTTTTATTGAAGAGATATATTATGTAGAAATTAAAATGATTCTGTTTTCTTTATCTTATATGCTAATAAGCTCACTAAAATCTTTAGAAGCACAACAACGTAGAAATAAATAATAAGTAAAACAATCGTCTCGAGTGACTCTTTAATCCCAACTTTAATTCCTCTCTTAGCACTCATTGATAGATTGCTATCCATTATGTACACCTAAGGAATAAAATTGAATGCAAGCGACACGAGACCATCGGCAACTTTTAAAGAATTCGTTAATTCAATCAAAAAGAAAAAAGATAGAAGCAGATTGAACTTCTGCAGCCAGAGAGCGCGACACTGGCGATCGGCGCTGCAACGATGCGTTGTGCAATTTGTAAACCTGCCAATAACACTATCTACTTAATACCCGGGAAACGCGAAGACATAATAGGGCTCTGTTATCCCCCTATCGAACCAATTTTCTCGAGACAGCGACGACGTCAAACGTAAAATCGTTGACGACTTCGTGATCGCGATTTGCAAATTTCTTCTTTTCTCTGTCCTATTTGATACGAATAAGTTGGTTTTAGTCAACGAGGCTTTCTATGATTTGATTTTTAAGACTTTGTGCTGGTATATAATTGTATGATAAGCTATAAGAATATAAATTCGAACAATAGATAAATGTAAAATAATTACATATAAGAAGTAAATAATTGACTAAAATCTGTATTTTTAATTTTAGTAATCTGTGACATACATAGGATATTTGTCGTTGTTATAATTATAAAGTTGCACAACAATTTTCAAACATTTTTAGTTAGTATATTTAAAATTATTCAGGATAATGTATTAGTTTTTAGGATAATAAAGTATATATAAAATAATTCTTGCGTACACCACATGGAGCCTAAATGCAAAAAGTTGCTTTTTATTGTACGTAATAATTGAACATTGCTGGAGAGAGGCGATCACTACTCGGAAATAGTATGACAAAGTTTGATTAGGTTAAGGAATTACAGTAATTGCTTAATTAAATTAAATTAATCTTAAGTGTCGCCTACTTTGAGACGCGGTCCTCATACCTTGGGACATATTGTACATGTAAATTTTGTTATCACAAGTAGAAGCATACCACCCGTACGAGAAAACCCTATAGTGCGCACTATAGTGTGCATTATAGTGTGTACTATTGTGCGTACTATAGTATTTTCGGAAAATACTATACATAGTGCGTACTATAGTATTTTCGCGAAGTACTATATATAGTGTTTACTATAGTATTTTCCCGTAATACTATAGTACGTACTATAGTGCACACTGTAATGTCATAAAAGTAGATGTAATAAACATGAAAAGTCCACGTTACCAGTAGGTTGGTCCTCGGTAAACACCGAGAAAAGCTACATCGTCCCCGCTAAATTTCACCCTTACTGCTGTGTAACCAAGTAGTAAGCAAAAAGGAAGGTTATTGAAGGAAATATTATAGCGCCAGGATGTGCTGTGGCCAGATGGCGGTAAACCGTGTGGGGTAGGCATGAACTTGATGTACTCACACTTCTAAACCACCGTAGCAAAGACATACTAGAATATCAAAGTCAAAACACGTATCAACACAAGCTGCATCATGCCGCCAATCAGACATAACAGGATCTCCACATCCACCTAGCTGGTGCAAAGATGAATGGTGCTATATAATGAAGCCCACAGATATTCTCTTGATACAGTTGCGTTACAAGAAATTAGACTGCCAGGAGAGGGATCGGAACCCTCCGGATGTCATTAGTTATTTTATGGTGGGGACAAAACAGCCGATAAAAATCTAGGCTCGGCATTTCTAATTAATAAGAAAGTAGCTTCAGCACTTAAGGATATTAAGTTTATCAATGGTAGAATGTCGTACATCATAGACGCGAGCACTTGATTCAACTACACACTCATTAATGTACACTGTTCAACAGAAGACAAGTTAGACGCGATGAAGAATGCTGTTTATCCGAAAATCTAATTTTTTATTTTGGTTAACTTACCTTTACAACCTTTTTTATTAGACGACGTATTTAAAATATAGTATAATGTGAGGTTATGAGACTAAAAATCCCCCTATGTGCCTAAGAAAACACAAAAATAGTTTAAACACCGCTGCCAATTCATTGGCACTTAGCTTCCTCCAACTAAATTAATTTTTTCGATATGAAATTCTTTGTTCTTATAAATTATTTTTAAATTGCTATATCTTAGCGTAATATAACAGTTTAAATAATTTTATCATTTTGATTATTATTATTATCATTATCGTTATCGTTCTCGTTATCGTTATCGTTATCGTTATCGTTATCGGTATCGTTATCGTTATCGTTATCGTTATCGTTATCGTTATCGTTATCGTTATCGTTATCGTTATCGTTATCGTTATCGTTATCGTTATCGTTATCGTTATCGTTATCGTTATCGTTATCGTTATCGTTACTGAATTGATCATATTACTTCTACATATCAAAAAAATTGACCTCATCAATTTCTGAATATCGTAAAATAGAAAAATCATTAGAAAACAAAATTGAGTCGATAAATCTTAAAATTTCTTTGTAATTCCGAATCCTCATTAAGAAACAAAAAAAAAGAGCCATAGTTGACAAAAAATTACCACACCGTTCCCGAGATATGAGCGATCAAACATTTGTTTGAAAAAGACATAACCTTAAATATCATGAAAAACAAAAGTCCTCATGATCTGGGCAAATAACTTAGCGAAGAGATTACTAAAAGCTACCTTTCTGGAAATTTTCAGACAAATTAAAGCCGTTTTACTCAAGTAAATGGACGACAAAAAATTGATTTTTTTCACAAAATGATTTTTTTCTCAGAGAGAGAAAAGGAAAAAAACTTTTTTCACAGAATTTTTCAAACATTTTCAAATTTTGGATCGAAAAAGGTAGACAATTTTATGCTCTTTAAAATGCATTTAAAATGAATAGATAATATTATTTGAAACATACAAAAAAACGAAGTGCTAAAAAATCGAAAAACCACTGTAAAAACAAAAAAACATCGAAAAAAAAAATTTTCAACCGCCTTCCTTAAAAAAACAAATTTACTGAGCCCTGAATTAGGTATTTTAATAGTGGTTTACTTGAGATACAGAGGGATACATACATACACACATACATCCATACGGACATTTTCTAAAAATAGTGTATTTTAACTTCTTATGCCTCAAAACATGTTCCTAACATGTTTTAAGCAAAACTTTTTTTTTACTATTACAAAGCTTCCTTAAGGAGGAAGCAATTGGTTAAAAAAGAGCCATTTTCAAAATAAAATTCGCTGCGAAATACCGATGTGAAAAATTCTGAAAAATATGTATTTTAAGGTACAAAATGAAAAAAATTACACAGAGATTTGTTTTTTGTCAAAGTAAAAGAAACAGCACCATTTAGTCTGTGAGTGCCTCAAAGTATCAGTTTTTTAGTGCTTTTTTAAAAACAATTGTAGTCTTGCCCTTAAAAACTTTATCAGTTTTGAAAATACCTATGTATTTTTCTTATTTATGTATTGAAGAAACACTATAACAAAATTTGAATTGATCCGATTAAAAGATTAATAGCAAATCCCAGTTTGAATACCTTAAAATAATAGAAATCTTAATTCTGGTATAATAAAGGTTTTATTAAATAGGAGTAAAAAATTATATTTACAGGTTTGAATATTTTTTTGGCAGTTCAATTTCGATTTACTTAAGTTTTATAATTATCATTTAACAGGAGGTCGGAGCCGATTACAGATTTCTGCATTGAATTTTACGTTATTCTAATTTAATTGTTCATAAAAGTTAAAAACTTTAGTCGTCCGGTGTTCTCTAATAACTGAATACTGATTCTCGAATACTGAAAAATACGAAAATGTCGGTAACTAAGTAACTGCATGTAAACTCCGACCTCCCCTTAACCTTTTTAGCTCTTGAGCTTCTTATTTTGAATAGATTGTATGACTATATATCGCTATCTGGTAAGAATGAGAACTTAACAATATCGATTTTCAACAATATTTTGTATATTTTTAAAAGTGTAGTATAAATCGAAAAAAAATTTTTTTAAAGTACTTTAGGGATATTGTTATAGTTATCTGTATATAGTATGATAATATATGAAAATTGAAAAAATTATTCTTTTTGGACTTTAGATGATTTTTCGGGTAAACGGTATCTTTAAGGTCTGCTTATACGATGACTTAGGACGACTGTTTGACCAATTCTCGACTTATGACACTGAAATAGTACTCAGGGATTTTAATGCGAATATTGGTAAGGAGGGTATCTACCCACCAACTATAGGCTTTGAAAATTTACATGACGTGAGTAGCGATAACGGAATGAGAGTGATTGGTTTCTCTGCTTCAATAAATCTAATAGTTAAGAGCGCTTACTTTAAGTATAAAAAGATACACAAGATAAAGTAGAGATCTCCCGATGGAGTAACACGAATCCAAATCGACCATATCCTTATCGACAAGAGACGTCATGTAAACATCACAGATGTTAGAGAATACAGAGGATCTGACTACAACCAGAGCATAATTTAGTCGTACCAAATATTATAAGTAGGCTAGCGGTAAACAATAATAATAAAGGCCAATCTAGCAATTCAAGAAACTACAATACCATAAACTTAAAGCACAGCGGGAAAGGAATAAGTACCAGACCAAGATCGCGAACAGATTTAAAACACTAAAAACCGCCACGAATTCCAAAGACAACCACGACCAAGAGATAATATGGAAAATATCAAAAACATAGTAACGGATTCAACAAAAGTAACAATCAAATACTGGAAAAACAATAATTACGAGCAGTAATTTGATGACTAATGTATGACGAAACGAAACTAGAAACATACCAGAGTATTAGGAAAGAAGCGGCCCACTTCTTAATTACCAAGAAACGAGAATAGGAAAAGATAGAGTTCTCAAAATTCAAAAAAATAGTAGAGATAACTTCATACGCGAGATGTATAAAGGGATTAACACAATTAGGAAGGGACCCCAGACGGGGTCAAAGTCTATAAGGGATGAACAGGGAAATTTAGTAGCAGATCCAGTCGGACTACTTCAAGTAGAAGAACCTAGCCTAAAAGAAGTAAGCTATGCAATCGGTAAACTGAAGAATAACAAAGCATGCAGGATTGACCAAATATCTGCTAAAATGATTAAATACAGGTGCGATACCTTAAAGAATGAAATTGATGAACTTATATGACCTTATATGATTAAAGACCACTAATGAGGATTCTGTAGGAATAGGTCGACAAGTGATCATCTTACACTGAAAAAAAATTTGTTAAATTTAAGTAAATGTTTCCTTGAATCGTACTAAGAAAAGATTTATTTGACAATAGTAAATTTTATTTGATAATAGTAAATATTTAATTATGTTTAGACTGGTATTCATCAATTCAATAAATATTTACTAAATTTAAGAAATATTTACTTTATTTAAGTAAATCTTTTCTTAGTACGATTCAAGGAAACGTTTACTTAGATTTAACAAATTTTTTTTTCAGTGTATAAAGTTTACGACTCGGTCATAAAATGTACCGCTAAAAGGTTAGTAAAATTAATACAAATCAGCCTGAATGATAATCAAGAGTACGAATAGGAAATAAGCTATCCGAGCTCTTCAGCATCCGTGATGGACTGAAGCAAGTGTACTGTCACCTCTTTTCTTTAGTATTAAAATATGTTGCGAGATCTATGCAAGCAAGTAATGAAGGAGCTTCACTAAATGGACTAACTCAATTACTAGCCTACGCAGAGGACCTCGATATAATAGTAAACAACAAAGAGACTAGCATAAAGAACACGGAAGTTCTCCTAAAAGCAGAAAAAGAAGTAGGCCTAGAAATAAGCGTTACAATTACTGCTTTAAAAGTAACTAGTTAAAGTTATCATTACTCCATAAAAATACAACAGGATAAGTTACCGCTATTGTATAAAAATATGTGACGAGTTAAGTTATCGTTACTTGAAAAGTAATTCAAAGTTATCGTAAAAGTTACTTCTGTTCACCAAATATTTTTCAAATAACAAGTATTGTTATTTTACATGGTTTTGATATATGAATTTTAGAGAAAACCATAGCTACATATTTAAATATTATTTAATATACATTTTAGCAAATAAACGCTTATTTAAAAAATGACATATTGATTTTATACCCTTGATATGGCAATCGGCATCTCAAATTTTTCAAAATATCTGTAAGACTCGATTTTAAGGATAATTTTGATGCTATAGCATACCGGAATTTACGAAAATTTATTTAAAAATACGGTGTAACATATTGATTAGTAAATTCTTTAGTTGCAAAATATAATAAACTTATTTCATGATAACAAAGCGGCAAGCGATGGTCGACGCTTAATAGAGTCAATTTCTTACTGCAGTAAAAATAGTTGGTACTGATTAATTTCTGTAATAGGAACACTCTCGCTTATTACCCTATTCTTGAAGTAAAATGATTGGAAACCCTTTGCATCAGTGTATACATATGGCCATATTTTGCAGTTTGTCTTTAGACTTTGGTATGATTTACATAAAGGATAGCGAAAAATCAGACTAATGGGACTTTAAAAATAAATGATTTTATTGTGGTTTATAAAATAGATAAAAGTTAATTCAAAAACCAAGACTGCCCATGTCGAGACTTTTTCGTGACCAAGACAATATTATCAAAAATATCGTCTTGTCTTGGTCTTGTGCAGTCCTATTGCGTAAAAAATTTATCGTAAAATAAGTCTAATAATTATTTTTTTATACGAGTAGGGTAGATTGTGGTAAAATGAGACACAATAGGTATAATGAGACAGTTGCGATAACTAGTGTCTGAAGTGGCACCACCTTTTTGGCTGCTATTTAATTTATTCTTTTATCTATTACGAAATAATTTACGCCTTATGTTTAACGTACAGCTTGAAACTCACGAGAAATGAATAACGAATTTAATGAAGCGAATTTTTGAGCTATTATCTAACATATGAAATTCAAGAAATCACCTTTCTTTAAATCTATAAGCAATTATACATGTTTTATTTATTGTTTTAGCTTATTGTTTAACTTTATTTTCTTTTTTACAAAATTTAATTTGGTCGAGTTTAAACGAAATTATAGTACAAACAGTAAGTATGTGTCTCGTTATACTACAACGATTTTAGAGACCACTATTTTCAGGGTAAGAAGTAAATTAGAGATTTTTATTACAATACAGCATTTAACCCCAAAATTAATACATAATAGTATTCTTTGGATAATAAAAAGTATTGTCATATTGATTTTTTAAAAATATCGCTCTTATAAAAATACTGGAATCCATTTTAATTTACTGTCTCATTATACCCCAGTCGACTCTATTCGTTTAATCTAAATAGAGTGAATAAGTCAAAATTTCTAAAAGTGAAAATTCATTTTAAAAATTTAGAGAGTTTATTATTGAAACATTTATTGTAGATTAAAAATGTTTCCTAGAAGTGGGACTTGGATTTAGGGCTTTATGTTTTGAATTCGGTACATACAGGGTAATAAGATATGGAATGTTATATTCTAAAGACACGTTGTACCGTTACTAAAAACTATTTATACAGGTCTTAAACACTAAAAAGTAAAATGTTACAAGTTAGCATTCAAAATATAACTAGTAAAGCTACAAGTTATTTATTTAAAAAGTAAGAAAGTTACCAAAAAGTTACAAGTAAAGTAGCTTAATTTGGTAACTTCGTTACTTTTAACGAGTTACTACCCAACACTGGTTTTTAAAAAAAAAATATTTTTCGTTTTCTTAAAAAACTACATTATTTTAATATTTTTTTTTTCAATTTTTCTTGTGCAAGTTGGAAGAGGTCGGAGAAGTGGACCGTGTGATATATAAACTTTTTTAAAAATTTATGGTTATATGAGCATAAAAAATGACATTGCGGTGCAATGAAAATTTGAAAAAATACGTGTCGTCTTATTTTGTGAGTACAAGAATATATTTAATTTTCAAGACTTTCTGAGATATGCCATCCATCGGCTCGGGTGATCTGATATGGAATCGGACTCTAGTTACTGATTTCTAAATAAAATAATTTTTTATATTTCGTTTTTTATCTCAAGAATTAATAAATCATATGGCTTTAAAATTTACAGGAATATAGTTTTATATAAAAATAATCTTTAGTAAAAATTTCATTAAATTACACTCTTTAATTTTCGAGTGATGAGGTTTACAAAAATTCTTTATCACAAGATCAAAACGGGACTAAGCAAGACAAGCGTATTTGGTCTTGAAGAAGGCCAAAACAAAACCAAATCCAGACCAAAGTGATACTTAAAATTTTGGATTTTTTCGAGACCAAGACGAGAATTTTAAATGTCTCGACATATTTTGTATTAACGGCAACTATATTTTATTTATACTAAATTTCATTCTCTTGAGGATATAGTATCCTTATAAATTATATTTTTGTATTTTTGGCTTTAAAAGAAAAAATTAAGTATGGCTTTAAAAGAAAAAAGTAATTAGAGTTTTGAAAACTAAAATATGATAAAAATAATACATTTTTTAATCAAATCACCCTAAGACAGACCTCAAATCCATTAGCATTCTGAAATATCCTGTTTCGAACATTTTTTGCTCTCACATAACCTGCAGACTCACCCGATCAACCGATTTAAGTCTTACAGGACTTAAATTGTTTGTTTTGGATCCTATTTTGACCGTATGCTATTTAGAAAATTTAATTTTACCACTTTGTATTTTTGTGAGGATCAGAAAGCAATAAAAAGTTTCAAATATGCGTGGTTTTTCACTTATACATTAATACTTACATGATATTGATAATTATAACTAATATAAATAGCATAAGATCAAAATAGGATCCAAAACAAACAATTTAAGCCCAGTAAAACTTAAATTGGTTTATCGGGTGAGTCTGTAGGTTACGTGAAAGCAAACAATGTTCGAAACTGGATATCTCAGGATGCTAATGGATTTTAGGTATGTCTGAGGGTCATATGATTAAACAATGTATTATTTTTATCATATTTTCTTTTCAAACTCTAATTACTTACTCTTTGTTTTAAAGCCAAAAATACAAAAATAGAATTTATAGGGATACTACCCCCTTGAAACTAATTTCCTTAAAATTTTACCAGTAATTTTGTCAGGAATTTGGATTTCCGTAAAGTATAATTGAATTCGAATTCTCCCACATTCTCGTAATGTAAATCTAACTCCGTCTCCTTCCGACTCAAACAACAGGAGCTACATCAGACTACCTATACCGGACAAGCAGGGCAATCGCATAATCTTCCACAGTCTGTTGGACACAAACCCAAGCCACTACGTGTTCAACGATTCCGTAACGCTTCTGTTCATGGCGATGGACGTGAGTCTGTACAGCGACGGTTGCGTACCTGGTCACATTTTCCTCTTCGATATGCGAGGTGTGAAGATAAGTCACATCATGAGGCTCTCGATATCTAGCTTACGCCGATTCTTCGAGTACCTTCAGGAGGCGATGCCGGTCAGGCTCAAGTCCATACATGTTATTAACTGCGTCTGGTTCGTCGACAAATGGCTTGCCCTCGTAAAGCCATTCATGAAGAAGGAGCTGCTCGATATTGTAAGTATTTGGTGTAGCAAGTAGACTTTGACAAGTCGAAATTCCGATCAGAATTTTAATTTGTAAAAAACTGGATTTTCTTGCAATTTGCTAGACTATAATATCTTTTTTTTAGAGAGAAACTTTAAATTTCTTGTTTTGTATCGCTTTAAACTAAAGCTGTTTTTGCGTAATAAAATTCAAGCTTATACCCACTTGTCTAAATAATAATTCTTATACATACATAATTTACTAGCTCCACATACTGAATGAAAAAATAATCAGTTATTTTTATAATTTAGGGGATGCACGATAAAACGGTATAAGTCAAGTCATAGTGTTTTTTCAAAGATTGCATAAAATGCAATCTTCAAATAGACCAAAAAATGCATATATTTTGTTTTAATAAAAATATATACAAAAATATAATAAAAAATCATCATATAATATATTATATCGTATAATATATCGGTATTCATTATATCTGTATTATTCATAAAAAATATTTCTGTTGCAATAGAATCGGTATAAGAAATGAATTCGATCAATAATAAAATGGTATAACTCGAAATTTTCACTTTTTATTATCCAGACTGGTATTTAAATTTAAGTGTATCATGGAGTTTACCTAAACATATATAACCAATTTATTTGTAATTTTAAGGTGATTATGTCCCCTTAAACGTCTATAAAGGTGTATTGCTCATTTTTCTCAAAACGCAATTTTTCGAGTTATACCGTTTTACCGTGCATCACCTCAATTCATAATTCCTACACTATTGATAGTTGTTGTCTTACATACCGATCTTTTCATCGGTTATTTGCTAAAGAAGGAATTTTATTTTTAGCAACGTTTTTCTTTATATGCTATGTTGTATGATTATCGATTATCTTCAGTAAAATTGTATTCTGCGGCTATCTTCGAGATTGTGACCGAATTTGAATTTAGAAGTCCTTCGGAAAATAAACAGTATCTTTTATTAGATAGGATCGAACAATTAAGCTTTATTATTAGTGGTGACCTCATTTTACATTTCAGAAAAACAATTTTAGCATGCGATTGGACTTGTAAAACTGAAATTCATTTTAGATTAAAATATACAAGTTTTTAAATGTATGTAAATATTGTGGCTATATAAGTAACAAATATTTTATTATTCTGTAATATATATTGAATTGATCCTGAGACCTGAAATATATATTTTAATTATTACAAAAAATTTAATACACTATTTTATTATTTATATTACTATTTATATTATTATAAATGTTTTTTATCCATCTTCTATTTTGTTCATAATTAAACATTTACCTTAACTTAATCAGGCATTTAAACATAAATTATCCACTCAAATAAAAAATACATAAACTATATAAAGTTATATCTATATTATACAATTTTGTACGTGCGTTATTTTATGAAACAGATTCGATTTTGTAGAATTCAACTTTATTGCATATTATTTGAAAATAATTCCATTGTTAATCTTAACAATGCTCTAATAAACGCAGCATATGAACTTTGATTGTAACATTTAAACAACCATTCTTCTGCAGTTACACTTGCACACCGGAGACGTCTCTGAAGTTTATCAGTACATTCCACCTGAGTGTCTTCCAAAGGATTTTGGCGGAGAACTCGACGACGTCAAAGCCCTTCACGGTAGAAAACATTTTTACTATGGTTTTCATTTCTATGTTAAATATGCTTTAGAAGGAAAAAAATATTTCCAAAATATTTTGATTATTTATTTATTAAAAAAATATGTAATAAATCTTAGAATAAATCATTTTTTACAGGCAGTTTCTGAATGCATGTTAAATAAATACTAGATACATGCAGGTGTGCTGTCTCGCGTCGATACTCAGTTTTTTGATTGCCTGTCTTTTATAAAAGCCCCATTCGCGTTAATCTCAAGAATCGATTGTAGCATTAAATCCGAGGGAATTTCCGATTATTTTTCAAGTCTGAAGGTTTGAGTATGTAAAAAAGATATAAATACAAAGAAGTTCAAATTTGCAAAAGCGCATCAGGCTCACATGCTTTTACAGTCCATCTTGGTGTTTTGGATAAGGTGAATTCACCAGTAAACCAATTGTCAACTGCCTGTTTTAAGAAATTACAAAGTTATAACGGTTTATTGTGTACCAAAGGAAAGAAGTAGGTATTTTTGTGAATGCGAACGTATATCTCAAGCTGGAGATAAGTACTCCTGCAAACACAGGAAGGCTAAAACAGCTTCTCCCCCATATTGCACATCATATTTTTTATAACAGTCTTAATTACGCGTATTGCTTTCTCTAAGAGAAGAATTTTGATGAATTTTCATGTTTGAGAGTCTCCTGAATCAGAATATATAAGTTTTTCAAAAATGTCTATATACGTGTGCGTACGTGCGTGCGTGCGTGCGAGCGGGCGTATGTATGCGTGTGTGTGTGTATGTGTGTTATTTTATACACTGAAAGAAGAGAATAGCTCAGTCGGCTAAATTCTTGCCGAACAACCAATACAAAGTTTGGATCTCATAGTAACGACTCAGTATTGCTACCACAGCGATACTATTATAGTTAAGAGAGCAATATATAGGTTGGAAAAAAAGAGACTACTACAATATATTTTTATTTTAATTACAATATTTAATAGATCTATACGATTATAATCGTTTTTATAATCAAAGAATCTTTTAATATATGAAAATACAAAATAAAAATATAAAAAAATCATATAATTAACTTTTGCATCATTATTATTAAATAAATTTTTAATAAATTATCTTAAAAAGATCATAAATATAGAATAATGAGGTACAATTTATACTTAAATATACAGTATATAGTTAGTAAGTAAAAACTCTTAATTGTTCATTTTCGTTATACTTCGTTAAATACAATAATATTGTAGCTGATATATCTAGCAATTTACCGAAAGGATTTTTCTTTACAAATAAATTAATGCGCGTTACAATGTTGCAATTAATGTATGGACAGAAAAATCGTGTGGCAACAATCAAAGTGTATAGTCATATTTCAAAGCAGTGAAATTCTAATTAACACGGCGTTGCCGAGCGGTATTTTGTTGTGGTTATGGTTTTATCAAATAACCAAAACAATTATTAAGAAATAACTTTAACATTATGTTTGATGAACTAATCTTGGGAAAAAAATTAAAATAAATTTTATACATTTAAACAACATATTGTTAATGACAATTGTAGGAATTAATCGTATATTTACTTCTAAAGACTTTAAAAACATTTTAACGTCAAAGCTGAATACGTGAAGCTGTCACAGCAATCGGTATTGCTCTAGGAGGTATACCGATTGTCAAGGTAACGAATGAAAATGTATTCAGGGTTATAATGGTGGGAGAGCGATTTTCTTTTTTCAGTGTACATTAGATATGTTAAGGAAGCTTTCTGGTAATTTTTGACCGAAAAATTGAAAAGAATTTTATTACAGAAAAGTGCTCTTTACTCATAAATGGAAAACATACAAGTAGTCCCAGCACAAGAAAACATTTTTTTGTAGTGAAAGTAATACATTAAAAATAAAGTCTTATTGCTTTCACGCTTTTTTACCAAATAGAATGAAAACTTGAAAGTTTAGTGTATTTATAATTAATTATTATTTACTTAATATAGTACCTGATATAATGCCAAAAGCATTTGATACACGAAAGATTTAAAGAATTTTAATAAACGTGATGCAAGCATGCTATACGTAATATATCAGAATTATAGTCTTGTTTTTACAAAAGCACGATTTTCTCAGCTTCTAGTTTTCCAGTATGCTAAAGTTGATTTGAGTCAACAAATTCAGTGAAACATTTTAAATTATCATTTTTTCAAATATTGTTTTACGTATTACGAACAAAAGTTATTATATTAATTAAAGCATTTTTGAATGTAATTTTATTGAATTACTAATGACATATAATGATATTTACCTTTAAAGAAAATCATGAAAATATGATATTTATTTATGATTTCAATAAATTATATTTCTAAAAGTAAATTAATAGACTTAAAAGTATAATAAATGTTAACTTTTCTTCTTTTTGATGTCTAGAATGATAATAAATTTTCCTAAATTTGTTCGATGAATATCTTTTAAAACCATTTAGGTATTTGCTCCTCTTAACGGAGCAGGCCTGGGCTAAACCCAAAAAAAATTGTTTTCATGAGTCCATAAAACTTTTGCTTTCTCAAAGAGGAAGCTTTGTGATAGTAAAGAAATTGTCAAAAAAATATACTATTTTTAGAAAGAAAATATCCATATACATCCATAGATGTGTATGTGTGTGTGTGTGTGTGCGGGGGTGGGGGGGGGGGGGTATTTATGTGTCCCTCGATATCTCGAATAATCAACGGTCAAATTTAATGTTTCAGGGCTCATTTAGTTTGTCTTTTTTACACGAAGGGGGCAAGAAATAATTTTTCTAGATTTTTCGACTCGTTCTTGTTTTTAGCGGTTTTTCGATTTTTATTTTTTAGTGTTTTGAGTTTTTTGGTACGTTGAAAATAATATCATCGATCAAGCAAAAATTCATATGAGAGAACATAAAATTGCCTAACTTTTCCGACCAGAAATTTTTTATAAGATAATTGTTAAAAACGTGTCTTTCTTTTTAAATTGTTATATATCGGAAACGTATGATTGTAATTCGTTGAAAAAATTTGAAATTATCAGAAACATGGAATTTAATGTTCAGTAAAATTTTTTATCCATTTTATTTCCATTTTTATTCTATTGCCAAACATAAAAATCATTTTGTAAAATAAGGAATTTTCTATGGCCTACGATAACTTGAGTAAAACAGCACCATTCCTTATGAAAATTTTCAGAAAGGTAGCTTTTTATTATCTTTTGGCAATTTTATTTACCCAGAACATCAAGACTTTCATTTTTCGAGATATTTGAGATTATATTTTTTTTCAAAGAATTTTTTGATTTTATTATTTCTTGAGTATTACACGGTAATTTTTTACTAATAAAAGCTCATTTTTTTTATTTATTGATGAAGATTTAAAATAAAATAAAAAATTTTAAGCTTCACCAATTCGTTTTTATTTTATAACAATTTTTCATTTTTTAAATTTTCTTTTTACATATTTTTGACTTTTTAACACAACATTAAACAGAAAAAAACGATTTTATGTTGGAATAATTAATAAGGTTTGAGGAAACTAAGTACCAATGAATTGGTAGCGGTTTTTATATTTAAAAGCAATCATTCTGAACATTTTTTGACTATAAATAATTGGTCATATTTTTAATTTCTTGTAAAACCTCAAAATTTTAATCCTATACGACACGATATATCACTATTGTCAACATCATATTTATTGGAGGTACTTTGCAGCGTGCACGATTCTACGCAACATAATGAATGAAAACAATTTTTTCAACTGTTAAGGTGGCTCGAGCGTTAGGTGCCGTATCAAGCGAGGGCACCGTAAGGAGCATTGCATTAGCAAGCTATTTAATAGTCATAATTTCAGAAAAAAACATGAATTACTACTTCCTAGTATGTTAATGTAAAAACTATGACATAAATGAGTAAACAAACTCGATTTTTTTTTACTTTTTCTTTTATCTGTGGGTGTAACAATTTTTTCGACCGCTACTGACTCGGTAAGTGTGGCAACGTCGCAAGGATCAGCTGATCCGGTAGAAAATGTGCGCCCATGACGTTTACTTTGTGATTTCTGTAGTTGTTTCAAATAAACATGCCTCATAATGTGCATGCGACAAAAAGTAAATTACAAATTTACGAGTTTTATGTATTAAAACATTTTTAAAAAGTTATTATGTAAAATATCACTTTGACAAAAATGTTATGTAAAAAGCCAGTGTCAAAAAGATGCTATGTCAATATATTCATATATAAATACATGTTTTTGATTGAATTTGTACATAGTAATAATTGTATTTATCTATTATAATTTATTGTTGTCTTTATATATTTTACATTATTGGATACTTAAACTTAATATTTTACCATAAAAACAACACTTTAAGATGCACTTACTCCATAATAAACAATATTAAGTAGATTGACATTTAAAATTGCAATTATCCAATTTTATTCCGACACTCCACAATTATAAAATAATAAAATGTACTTATACGATTTTTACACTGATTTTCTTATTTATTACAAGTTTCTTTTACTCCTAAATAAATAATGTATTCTAAATAGTATTAATAAAGTAGTCACAAATAAAATAAAAGTCATACGATTTAAAGTTTAGTCAGTTTAAATTTCCCGCCATTTCATGTTCATTTTGAAATGCGATGTTGCCGCTTATAATAGACATGCGCAGAAAGTACTACAGAGTGTAGTAAATCGTTAGTTTATACACTTTCATCATTATTATTTCTCTATTTTTATCGACTACTCACAATTATTTTTATGCCATTGTAATCCTCATAAACCAGTGTATAACCACCTGTTTTTTTGTTATGATTTAGTATTTTACAACATTACTACAGAATAATTACTCACAGATAATGACAAAAACGTCATAAGCTACGTATTGTACAGACTCATTTTACAACTCTTTTTTCCTTATAATTTAGTCGATGAGCTTATGATTTTTGGAAAGCAATAAAAAGTTTAACATTTAAAGTATATTTCCCGCATATTTTTAATGTGATTTAGTATTTTTGAAAAGTCGCTCGAGCCGCCTTAATCGACTACTTTTGACATGTATAAAGATTAAGTACAGCGTGTTTTCGTTAAATTTCTTTTTTATAGTTTTTTTCGGAGATCCAACCAATTAAAAAAAATATGTAAATACAAATTTAAAAAAATAATGCTGTATCTCTGAAAAAATATTAAATAAAATTTAACGAATAAGGGCTTTACTTAATTTATAGTACATATCACGTCATGTAGAATCGTGCACGCCGCAAAGCATCTCCAATAAATATGGTGTTGAGAATAGTGATTTATTGTGACGAGCATGGTCAAGATTTTGAGGCTTTTCAATGGTAAAATTCAAGATGTGACCAATGATTAATATTAAAAAAAATTTCAGAATGATTGCTTTTAAATATAAAAAGTTTTATGAACTCATAAAAATATTTTTTTTTAAACCATGCTTGCCCTGGTAGAAATTTATCCCGTCCACTTTATAGATCTATGTAGAATAATCTCGCGCTGTGTAGATCTATGTAGGCAAACTAGATAGCTACTATAAAGGCGTGTAACGGTCGTCCCTTCTAGTTTCCCATATTATTTGCCCCGATAAAACTAGATAAGCAAAATTACGACAATAACAACCACTTAAAGGTTATGTTTTAAGAAACAGACGCATAATCTATTGAACTTATTATGTATTATTTTGATTTAAAGGTATTTACATGTTATTGTTCACCTATTACCAATGTAAGTAAATGTAAATAACCTCTAAAATGTAAGGTTATCAAATTTTAGATGCATCGAGTTTTTGTATTTAAGAACTCAATAACAATATTATGTTACACATATATATTAAACAATCAAAATAAGAAAATAATCTGAATATCTAAATAACTATATGAAGTGTTAGTGCAAATATTTATTTTCTTTGTGTAAAATTGGTTTCCTTATATTTGATTATGTTCCATCCTAAATACATGCTTGGTTTCTAAACCTGTATGGTTTATGTAAGGAAAACTATTTTCACATACATTTATTAGTAACTGATTAATTTTCTATTTTTAAAAAGAAATAATGTATTTGAGTTATTATATATATGTTCTATTTTTGTATTTCCTACTGTGATTAATTTATAATCAAACACTTTCATTTGACATCTATGGCCAGTTAAAACATAGTAATTTGTTACTTATAAAGAAAATTATGGTCTACATGTGTTCGACTAATGTGTTTGTCTTTGAAAATGTTGTCACGGACGAGCAGTTTATGTATTATAAAAACTCACATACGGATACAAAATTATTTGCAATTCTGAAATTAAAATTCTAGTATTTAAATAAAGCATCTCATAAAGTACATATTTGTACATATGATATTATTATTTATATATTACTTTTCAAGAAACAACTACATCAATCAATAACGTTATTTTGTAATCACTGTTTTTCATATGCAAGGAAAATTATTTCTAAAATTTAATTTTTTAGGTTACATATGCTTTCTGACTACTTTTATATGTAAATAGTATGAATAGAACTGTAGATCTTATTATTATAATTAAAAACTTGCATGTTAAACTTTCTTTAACATTAATTTTTACAATAAAAGTTCTGTTCAATAAATAATATATAACCTCACAGATTTTATACGTACATATTATTATTGAGAAAACTATGTAGATCTGTGTGGATTTATCGAGTTTTGTACAGTCTAGTACTATCTAGTTTGCCTATAAAGGCCATTATAGCGAATGTGGGCGCCACGATAAGATTTCTACCAGGGTGCCTCCTTAAATGATAAGCACTATTTGGAGAAATGATCATTTTTTATATATTTATTGTTGTATTATTTTTGCATTAACAAATTAAGAAAAACTAACTAAAAAATCGTAATCAGCTATCCTTAAACCCTCTAATACGAACTAAAGTTTAATATTTATTTCATGTTTAACGTTTGAAGATAGTGACTGAAAATGCATTCAAAATTAACAAAGAACGATGCCCACGATATTTAGGCAATGAGCCCCTTAATTACAACCTATAAAACCTGCCATCGTTTAGAGCATCAGAAAACATGAATTCAAGAAAAATCAGCACCCTAATCTCAAGGGAATTTGAGATATTTAGGATCAAAGTTTTCAACCCCTAGAAGACAGAAAATAACAGAAAACCATAAAACAAACACTTGGTACACTTTTCAGCAATCGAATGAGGGCTCAAATAAAAAATTTCATCGAAATCTATAATTATAAAATGACTCCAAATGGGGGCTGCTGCATTTTCACAATTTCATAGGGGTTAACAGTATATTTTTCGATATATATAGATATACTACATAATTTTGAAATCTTATAAACAATAGGTGTAAAAAGGTATTGACAAAGATTCCCAGTCATTGTGTTGAACAAGAGAGACCTCTAAACTTTTACCCACTCCATTATACTTTTTGTCAAAAGTACTAGGAGACCATACTTACAAAATCGAAAACCGTAATTCAAAGGGTCACATACCCGCTTTAAAAGTCAAAATTGCATTCATATATCGACGCCTGAGCGGAAGAACTACATATCTCGGACTGCGCGTAAAAAACCTCCTATCATGGTCGGTACGTGAAGAAGCTCCTATCTCGGCTCCAGCGAAGAAGCTTATAACTCGCAGCAGCGAAGAAACTCTTATCTCGTCCCGCCAGTGGCGGATCCAGCGGGGGGGTGAGGGCGATGGGGCGATCGCCCCCCCCCCCCCCCCCAAAGGGGTACGAAAGATAATTTTTGCTTTCCCGAGGAAAAAGCATAGTTAAGACAAAATTTTTTTTTGGCATTTTTTAACGTAAGAACATACTATATGACTTGGGAAATTTAAATAAACTTCTCTCAAAACATGACCGCTGTATGGATGTGTGTGTGTATGTATGTGTGTGCGTGTGTGTGTGTATGTCACACATCCGCGTTCGAATATTCCGCGGTAAAACCTTACCAAACTTTGCATGCATGTTTGTTATCCATGTCGAAAAGTGGCTTTAAAATTTCAGAAAAAATGGTAAACTTAATTAAATTTGTGGTCATTTTTCAAAATTTAAAAGTTGGAAAATTTAGGTATTTTGAAATTTTTTTTACAATTGAGTACTCATAGAATCTTTTTATTTCAGACGCATAAAGGTTTAAAATAGGGTAAAACGGCCAATAGATAGACGCTTAAGGATTTTCTCACTTTATAAATCAGATTTTTTTATGATAAATTGTTTGTTTAAACCAATTTGGCATTTATCGAATGTAAGAAAATTCAATTTATCAATAAAAAAACATTAGAAGTGTTAAAATTTTTTGTTTAATTAGAAATTACAAAAATAGTGCGAAGAGCACATTATACCCAATAGATAGACGATTCTCAATGTTCATTTACTTTGTTAATCTATCTATTGGGTTTTTAGGTTATACATAGCAATGACCCAGTAGATAGACGATATTTTTGAAGATACTTTATTGCGTATAAAAATAATTTTTCTTTCATAAATATCATATTTAATATAATCGTCCAAAGCTATTATGCAATTGGAATTTGAAATTTTGCTTTATAAATTATTAGTATTGTAGATATAATAATATTTATAAATCGTATATCTACTGATCGGTGTCAATCTACTGGACGTGTTACCTTATACCGTTTTTCATTTGTTATACCGTGTGTTTAGTAATGTCTTCTAACCTCTATAACTCGCCAATTATATAATGAAATTCAATGAAATTTTTATTGAATATTAGTTTTAGATAGAACTATAATGATAATTTGATGAGAACTATAATGATAATTTGATGAGAACTATAATGATAATTTGATGAGAACTATAATGATAATTTGATGAGAACTATAATGATAATTTGATGAGAACTATAATGATAATTTGATGAGAACTATAATGATAATTTGATGAGAACTATAATGATAATTTGATGAGAACTATAATGATAAATTATTTTGATAATTTTCAAGTCGCAAGAATTCCTTCTTCATAAAAAAATTTTTAAAAGGTGCATTTTGTTGGGCAACGACATTTTAAAAAACTTTTTTTTTCTTTCATAGTTACAGTGATAATTTATTGAGTATATAGATATATACGCCTGCTAACGTTGTTTTGACAACATTTTTCGACATTTTTTTCATGTTAAGCTAGATTATTTTACTTGAGGAACGAAGTGGCATTTTTTGAAAAATTACTGTTTATACATGTCGCTCATCTGCTGTCGAATATTCTCCAGTTAAACCTTACTACACTTTGCATGTATGTTTGTTATACATTTCTAAAAGTTGCTTTAAAATTTCAACAAAAATGGTCAACTTATTTTGTTTTTATAGTCATTTTTAAAAATTTAAAAATTGAGGTTTACTGAAATTTTTGTTATAAAGAATTTTTTTTTATAAAGAAAATTTTTTTCACAATAAAGTACTTATAGAATTCCTTCACTTTTTCACTGAAATAGATTTCAAATATACCGTTTTTTATTTGTTATATAGTATATTTATTAATTTTTTTAGCCCATATAACTCGCAAATTAAATTATGAAATCCAATGAAATTTTTACTGAAATTAAACAGATCTCTTTGAGACAGCAGAGGGCCAAATCAGTTGTCAGCGTTTTTTTCATATTTTGAACACGATAAATTATCTATTGTTAAGTTTTCTTTCATTTATGCATGAAGTGGGCGCCATAATGTGGACGAAATTTAGAAATTTATGTTTAATGTAATAAAAAAAATATTTTAGAGCTCTAATTTGTGCTTTGATAATTCAATAAAGAGGCAGTGGCTGCAGTGCTGAACACAAATTAGACATTGTGAAGTGCCCGTAGGTGGCGTAGGTCGCAAAATCGGTATTATTTGAGGTATGTAAGCAATCGAATTATTTCATGGAAATCAACTTACTTTTTTCCTTACTTTAACGCAGGCTCTACGTATTTTTCACTAAATACGAAACTTTAAAAATAATGCAGTAATTTATATATTATTAGTAAGAATAGCATTATATTTTTAAAAATTGTAAATCCAATAAAACGATGCTTAAAATAGCATATTAAGAATACGCAAGCACAGATATATTTATCGGTTTAAAGTTGATGACTAAACCAAATGATAAAAAAATCACTCTGGTCTTGTAAGGTTTAGGTTATAAAATCGGTTATTAAATATTTATTGAAACACTTTTAACAATCCGAATTAATAAAAAAAAAAATAACCAGGATCTGCAGGTTTCCGGTTGATACCGAAGTATGTCCATTTCTTATATTTTTGAGATATTAAACTTTTTATTTTCCATTTAAATTATAGCTTAAAAAATTCATAAATAGAAGATATAGTCTGAAAATTTATTATATAAAGATACAAACATCGCTCAAATTAAAATTTTTGAGAATAGAAGCTAGTTATGCTAGGAGTCCACAGAAATGTGATGTTAATATTATTAATTATTGTATGATGATATATATGTCACAGATTAATTTGTTTATCGACAAAATATTTTACACATTCTATTTTACTGTTGTGACATTATTGAACTCGAGATTTTGTTTCATGTCCATGTTTGCCGTTAGCGAAATTTATTTGGTAAAATTATTTATTATAGTATATAATAAATATACATAATCGTTAAGGCAGGTTTGCCGTGGATTTGCCCTACTTATTCAATAATTTTTATTTCATACAAAAAATAATCTTTATTGTTCAAACTTTTTACATATTAAAATACACATTTTGAAGATATAAAAATTTTTTTTTTTACGGAATTTCTTGACAAAATGGCCGCCTCAAAATTATTTTTTTGTTTGACTGTCGACACGATATCTCACCAACGGATCATCTGAAATAAAAAAACTAAAAAGATTCTTAAAACTTATAGTTTTGGCTATTGCATAGTCTAGGATATTTCATTTTTACCGAAAAAAAAACAAAATGGCGGACTTTTGAATTTTTTGGCTCTTTTTTTGCAACATAAATTGTTTATAACATTTTGAAAAATTTATTGATCGTTATAATCCTAGACTATGCAATAGCCAAAACTATAAGTTTTAAGAATCTTTTTAGTTTTTTTATTTCAGATGATCCGTTGGTGAGATATCGTGTCGACAGTCAAACAAAAAAATAATTTTGAGGCGGCCATTTTGTCAAGAAAAATCCGTAAAAAAAAAAAATTTTTATATCTTCAAAGTGTGTATTTTAATATGTAAAAAGTTTGAACAATAAAGATTATTTTTTGTATGAAATAAAAATTATTGAATAAATAGGGCAAATCCACGGCAAACCTGCCTTAATATCATATATACGATCGTCAAAACCATAAGTTTAAATATTATACCGGGCTGATAAAGTGCGTGTGTCAACTCGTCTTTTCACGCCGTTGCGCGCCAAGTCGCGCTAGCCGCCACGACCGAAAGTGAGATTATTTTCGTTCGCGGAAAAACAAGAGCACGTCGAGATATATATAAGAGTATAGAACACATATGATTTTTGGCAGTGGACTCGCTGACTGCATAGAAGAAAGACCTTTGATACTCTTGATTTTTTCTTATCCCTTCTTGGTGTACTACGATATTGTTCTTGCAATTATTTTACTTATCTTCGTTCTGTGTATATTTTAAAAACTAAAATAAAGTGATTAGGTGAATAGTGAAGTGACCATATTTGTTCGTTATTCTTACATATTTTTACTGAGAAAAATTGAAAATATAGTAAAATAATCCAGTATACAGTATACGAGCTTGTAGCACCGATTTATTTTTTATCTGTGAAAATGACAAAGAAGAGAAAGATGAAAAATGAATCTGAAGAGCTTAAAAAAAACTTACAAAAGTGACAGATTATTTTTTTTCAACTCGAGCTGCCGAACGTAAACAAGATGAAAATATAAAATCGAAAGAATATGATGGTAAACGCGTCAATATGAAAAACGTTGACTCACAAATGAATGTGGAAAAAGTGCAACAAAATGAAAACACATCTCAGAATTTCAATATCCATGATGCTGACAACAATCGGAATGACGAGCGTGAACCGATTACCATCCAATCAGATGTTATCAACGTCGAGCAAATAAATAATGACAGTATGGTCCATGATATTGTTGACATTAAGCACTGCGATTCTGAATTGTTAAACATTGCTTTTGAAAGTAATGTCGACACTACCAAGGATCCTTTACTTACATTCCCAGGAAATTATTTTGACTCAGGTATTTTTTACACATAATTTAGTATTTGCAGAGTGCTGTACTTATAAGAACTATACTATACTGTATACTTTTTCTTTTAATACTACCATAGTATTATTATTTTTTTATATAATAAAGTATATATAAAATACGTGTATAATGTATATTAATAATTTAATAAGTTCTAGCGATTTTTTGTTCATTCTTCATTTTATTTTAATTCATATTTATTTATAAGAAGAATTAGAAGTTAAACAACTAAAATGCTTATTGTAACTTTTATACAAAAGTATTTTAAATTCTGCAAATACAGTTTAATTATACCTATCAGTTACAGGAATATTACTTTTAAATTATAGCTAGATTTAGAGCTTTAAATTTAAGAACAGCCATTGTCGCTTACTTTTTTAGTAGTTATTAATTAATTCCTTACAAAAGTTACATTTATATATTTCTTCATATTTTAAAATGACAAAATTGCATAGATATATATTATTCTGCATACACAATCTTTAACACTTGATATGAAAGCATTTTCTAAATTAAACGGGCATTTTAGAAAGGGCTCTGGGTCACTTTATATTACAGTATATATTGATGACTGTGAAGGTTTTAAATATTTTTATAACTCTGTATTATTGGCGGTAATGTTGGTAAGTTCTATTTATATAGACTGTTTTACATTTCTGTAACACATTGAAGGGGAACTTTACTTATTTCCAAATAATCTCTCCCTTTCGTCCAAAACTTCGGTAACTTTTTTTACATTGTTAAATAAACTTATACAATAATTTTATTCTTATTTACTAAACTTTTGTCAAAAGTTATTGAAGAAAATGCATGTTTTTGTGATAATAAAGAACTTTTGAAAAAACCTATTTAAAAATTACAAGAAATTTTTTAACTGAAGTCGAACGAAAATTCTCATTATTTTTGAATCTGTTTAATTTAATGTATGGTTTTAAATAAATATTAGTGTATTATGTACATAGGGGAGAAGTAGGCTTTTTCACCGAGTAAGGCTCACAATATTAGTTGCAGGCGAGCAAGCACGAGCCGAAGGCGATTGCGTATTTCGAATTGAAGACGAGTATTGCAAACATACAAGGGCGAAAAAAGCCTCTCCCTCATAGCGCATACCGCATTTTTTGTCATTCATGTCTTGATAACTGTTTTTTATGTCTATAAACCGGAAGTAAACATATATTTTGTACTTTTAAATTATAAAAAACTGCAGGTTTTAATAATACTATCAATTGATGAATAAAACATTTAAGGTAAATGTACCAGTACCTGGGCGCTTTGTAGCAGCCGAGCTTACTTATTAAATTCTAACACTAAAATTAACACTATCAATAAAAAGTCATATACCCATCTTTAAGAGAATTTAATTGTCTATCAAATTAAATTTTTAAATTATAGATATACGGCTTGTAATCCGAGTAATTCACACAAATGTATTCTAGTGAAATGTACTAGTACCTGGCCACAGCAAAATCATACGACCCGATAGGTTTAAATTATAAACTGTTTTTAATATAATCTTGTTTCTATGCATTAATATAATACGGTTGTTATGTTTTTTGATCGTAAAAGTATGTAAATAATTAGTTTAAAGTATGTGCTACTCACGTAACCTACACGATCTTAACCTACACGTATGCCCACGGTTTGTCAAATGACGACGCCTAGATGCCAAACATCAACAGTAATTATTGTTGAATTTTCACTAATATATCATCGCAGTATGTTGATAAACTGACGATAGCCACTATAGAGAACCTTATTACACGAAGCAGAATATGTTTTATGTGAATGTTTATTTATAATAATGTGATTCATATAGGTAGCCAGGTATCGGGCAAACGGGGTTTTTCAAGTGCGAGTACCTGGCCACGTAATTATTACCATAAAAACTATTTTTTCGCACACATTAGCATTTAAATTCATTAAATGATTAAATAACTCTTAAACTCGAAGTAGGATTGCTTAACAGTTGTTCTTAAGAAGACGGAAATATTGTCATGCGAGCACCAGTTACAGTATTAAATATTTTTTTAAACATATAAATGAAATAAATATTTGCCCAAAAATTTTAATATATTACACTTGGTAGTTATAGAATGTGATGTCCCAAGATTATTTTGATTAGGAGCTAACTAATAATCAATAGAAACTAATATGTGAGCGTTTGGCCAGGTACCGGAACGTGGCCAGCTACTGGTTCATTTATCTTAACACCCGTATTTTTTGCAAGTTTAAAAAAGTTCTATTGGCATAAGTTACGCCAGGTATTTTTAAAAAGTTCATATAACTATAAACTTGAAAAATGAGTAATAAATTTTTTTTCGCTGCTTAGGTTAAAAGCCAATGTATATTCATTTTAAAAAGAAAAATATATAAATGCTATTAAGCTTATACCTTACATTAATTACTTTAAGCTTTTATTAATCTTTTTATTACCCTAAAAGTAATTCCATAAGTGATAAAGCAAAAAAGGAAAAATTACAATACACAATTTTTTTTCTTGTATCCCAAAATCACAAGAGGTTAGTACTCCAAAATCCCCAACAAGTAACTTTCCCGATCATCAGACAGAGTTAATTTACAGTACTTATGAGAAGCCAGACCAAATACTTCAAAATGATACTCCACTACATTCACTTCAAACCAATAATAATGCTGTACTTGACATTGGGAATTATGTAGGAACAAAAGTGAATGGTTTGATAAAAAAACAACTGCTACTGAATCCCTGAATCCCACCTAAAAATTATATATATTTTTTTTCTGTACACAAGAAGAACAACAAAGAAGAAAAAAGATATGCTGGACCGCAACATTTAAACAGTTAGGATTGGCTTGTTTTTTCTGACGTAAAAAAAGTTTTTTTTTGAAAATATTGCCCATTTTTTGTAACTGTTGGAGTAGGCGGTTATCGTAAGATTGAAGATTGAAACAAGTTACAGATAACCGTCTTCGCTTGCATCCTATTGTTGAAAGTATAATCTTTCTTGGACGCCAAAATATTGCTTTTCGGGGTCATCGTGATGATGGTTCGTTTACATTAGAAAGTCCAGTAAATGAAGGGAATTTTAGAGAATTGTTGAGGTATCGTATAAAGAGTGAAAATTCTCAACTACGCGATCAGTTGGAACAGACGTCTGCCAGGGCAACTTACACAAGTAAAACCACTCAAAATGAAATTATTGACTGCTGTGGTGAAGAAATCTTATCGATCAATATTAATCGGATTCAAGAAGCAAAATTTTACAGTGTAATTTTTGATGAAACGACAGATATTTCACATATTCCACAAATGACACTCGTGTTAAGGTACATGCATAAAAATGTAGTTTATGAAGATTTCATTAAATTTTTAGATCTACATAAAGAAATAAGTAGTATAAATGAAGATAAACAAGATACCCTAGAAACCAGATTATCGGATGCTAATCTGGGACAGACTGTAATCAATACTTTAAAAAAAATTAATTTAAATCTTAGTTACTGTGTTGGTATAACAACGGACGGATGTTCCGTTATAACATCAGAAAATTGTGGTGCTGTAACAGCTATAAAAGAACAAACTCCTAATGCTGTTTACTCCCCATGTTACAATCACAAACTTAATCTATCGATAGCCAAATCTTCATCAGTTCAAGCAGTTCTAAAGGCAATAGGTACGATGAAGGAAACCATAGCATTTTTTAACGCCTCATCTAAGCGCTCTCATACACTTAAGAATGTGATGGGTCGTTAGCTTTCTGGGCTGTGTGAAACCAGGTGGATTGAGCGGCATGATGGAGTACTTCAGTTTAGAGAGTTACTCCCAAAAATTATTAAATCGCTGGATTTTATAGCATTATTGAAAGACATTCAAACATCAGCAAAAGCAAGAACATTAATATTATTTCTATGCAATAGTGAATTCCTAGTCACAGTTGTTTGCCTTTCTGATTTGTTAAAGTTGTACTCTTCTGTTGAGTCGCTTTTCCAAAAGACTCAGATCGATCTCAAATCTGCCCAGGATATACTTCGGGATACGTACAAACTTCTGGAAATAAAGCGAGATAAGTGCGGGGAGAAGTTTGATACTATTTACTATGAAATTTGCGGAATGGCGATTGAGTTAGGAGTGGAAATTATAGTTCCTCGTTTAACGAGTAGACAAACTCATCGACAGAATTACCCTACTACTAATCCTGTAGACTATTACAGACAATCTATTTATATACCAATAGTTGAAAATGTTACGGAGGATTTAAAACGTCGTTAGAAACGGTTAATTTGTACAATTTGTCAATTTTATTTCCAAATTCAGCTATTTTGAAGGACGATGTATTACTAAATCAGGCAGCTCAAAATCTCGCTGAGAGATATTCTTTTTTTTTAACGACTCTGTAAATATGGTTAAAAAGATGATCGTGTATGAACTAAATTTATGGACAGTGAAATGGGAAGCGGAAAAATTTGATACTTCCATTGGTGCTATTCAATTGCTGGAATAATGTGACTGCGATATATACCCTACTTTATACGTTCTTTGTAAGATATTGGTAACACTACCATTGAGCGGAGCAAGTGCGGAAAGAACTTTTTCTACATTAAGAAGAATAAAAACGTGGCTTAGGTCGAGAATGGCTGAAGATAGGCTTGTTGGATTGGCTTTATTGAATGTACATTATAACATCAAACTAGATCCAAATGTGATTATAGATCGGTATGCCAAGATGCGTAAGCATAAGCTAGAATTTATAATTTAATAAATTTGTAAATTAATTTAAAAAAAAATAATATATTTTAAACTTGTTATTTTTTAAATAAATTATTTTAAAACTCGAACTGCAATCTTAGTTACTCTATTATATTACACCTACAAGATAAAAAAAAACAATAAATAAATTATAAACCATTTTCATATAACGTAAATAAATTAATAACAGTATGCAAATTTCGCCCCCCCCCCCCCCAAGCAAGACTCCTGGATCCGCCACTGCGTCCCGCACGAAGGAGCTCCTCATAATATTATTATTCAGATGATATATGAGGATACTATGCAATATATTTGTAAATATAAATCTATTTTGTAGTTATTTTTAATAAAATATTAGATATAAGCTATCGCGCGGGCCGAGATAGGATCTTCTTCGCCGCCGCGAGTTAGGAGCTTCTTCGCGCGAGCCCAGATAGGAGCTTCTTCACGCGACGACTGAAATAGGAGGTTTTTCCGCCCAAGCGTCGATATATAAATAAAACCTTTTCCTCCAAAATTCGAATGAATAGTATTGGAAATGGGTGTTAAATAAATGATAATACACAATGTATATTTCAAATAAAATAACTTTCGTTTATTCAAACTCTAACAAGGAAGGAATAACGTCAGTAATGTGCGACTGCTCTGGCTAGATGCTCTAGTAGGACTAAAAACACTTGACAAAAGGGCATAAGAGAATATCGGGGCAGACGCATATAGTTCCCCACTCTTTTCTATATCTCGCATTTCAGTTTATGTCTTTGGGACATTTCTTAGTAAGTCGATTCATTTTTGTACAAGCATGTAGTAGTGTATAACTACAGTTACACGCATACGTATGCTAAAGCATAAAAATATTCCAACAGATAGCTTTTTCTAAACCACTAACCCCCCCTAAAATGGTGAAAATGCAACCGCCTCCATTTGGAGTCAACTTATAATTATATATTTCGATGAAATCTTTCATTTGAGCTCTCATTCGATTGCTGAAAAGTGTGCCAAGTGGGGGAATTTGATAAGGACGATTTAAGGGTTGATTCTGGTATTTTAAGAATAGTCTTAAAATACTACTAAGGGAGCACGTCCCCCAAAAGGCGATGGCTCAAATCGGTAGCTCTCTTCGTCAACTTTCATTTGCCACCTCGCTCGTGAAAAAAAATTGTGCCAACGCACCATATTTGACCAAATAAATTCCTTAGGGGTAGTTTTTTTCTAAACCGTTAACCCCTTATAAAATGGTAAAAATGCAGCCGCTCCCATTTGAAGTCAATTTATAATTATAGATTTCGATGAAATCTTTCATTTGAGCTCTCATTCGATTCCTGAAAAGTGTGCCAAGGAGGGGAATTTGATAAAGACGATTTAAGGGTTGATTCTGGTATTTTAAGAATAGTCATAAAATATTACTATGCGTACACGTTCCCCAAAGGGCAATGGCTCGAATCGGTACCTCTGTTCGTCAACTTTCATTTGCCACCTCGATCGTGAAAAAAAAATTGTACCCACGCACCATATTTGACCAAATTCCTTAGGGGTAGTTTTTTTAAACCGTTAATCCCCTGTAAAAAGGTGAAAATGCAGCAGCCCCTATTTGGGCTTTTTTTTGGGTACCAGAAATCACCTCTCAAAGTCTCGTCGAAATCCGCTTTCCGAAGGCCTCTCCTTGTTAATATTAGACGATTAATACAAATTTTATGCATAAAATTACATTTTCATGAGATTTCACGGCTGTTATGTGGACTTAATATTCATTTTTACAAATTTTGTTGATCTGTCTACATATAGTAGGTTCTCTGAAAGTTTTAAGATCGATAATTTATTCAAAATTGCCTTCAAAGCTTTAATTTTTCTAATTCAAGTTAAATTTTTAAATATTCACAACTTTATAGTGTATATAAGACAGAACGTTGAGTCTCCTATTTAAGGAATATTTAGAAAAATTAAAAAGGATGTCATTAGTTTAAGAAGGCCTAACCACCTTAAAACTTCAAAGCTTTAATTTTTCTAATTCAAGTTAAATTTTTAAATATTCACAACTTTATAGTGTATATAAGACAGAACGTTGAGTCTCCTATTTAAGGAATATTTAGAAAAATTAAAAAGGATGTCATTAGTTTAAGAAGGCCTAACCACCTTAAAACTAGAAATAAATTGATTATATATTTTTAGGTGACGATAAATTATACATCATATATTACCCATTTTTTTTCGGTCTTTTTGAATATTTTATCAAAAAATTACGCAAAGTTTTTTTAAAATTTCTATTTCGGTAAAAATCTTTCAATTAGTGTGTAGAATGTTCATAAATTTTTTCAGATTTTTTTAAACCCTCAAGATTTAAGTTGTTCAAAGCTGAATATGAGCATGTAGTCATTTTTTTACATTTTTTAGAAATTTTCAACCTCTTTTTATTCAACAAAATTAATCTCTTAAAAAATAAAAAAACGGGATATTTTAAAAAAATTTCTGAATTTTTCAAGAAAAGTGGTTTTAAGACCATTTAAGCCGCTTTTTGATTAATTAGGCCCATTCGAAACCTTAAAAGCCTAGAAAAATGGTTTTAAGCACTAGAACCATCAGACCAAAAATTATGAAGATAGCAACATTTACAAGTATTCTACATACCAAAAGAAACATTTTTACCAAAATAAATTTTTTTTGTTTTCGATTTCTTAGAGAATTACCAAATTTTATATATAATGGATGATTCTCTGGGAAATTGAGACAAAAAAAATTTGTATATATATATGGATGATTCTCTGGGAAATCAAGAACAAAACAAAAATTTTTATTTTGGCAAAAATATGCCTTTGATATGTAGAATGGTCGTGAATTTTTTGACATTTTTTTAAGCCCATATATTTAAAGTTGTTTGAAGCTAAATGTCACTATAGCCAAAATATGCATTTTAAAAATTTTTTTTTAACAATATTTCATATTATTTTGATTTTTTTATATAAATATTGCACTTCGGTCATTTTGCGACTATAGCAGTCATTATTGTATTGAAAATAGATATCTTCATGAATTTGGTGTAATGGTTCGAGTGATCAAAGCCCCTTTTTACAGATGTTAAGTTTTAAAATGAGTTTAATTAATCGAAATGAGCATTAAAAAGTTTTGAAACCATTTTTGTGGAAAATTCATAAAATTTTCTAAAAATTCCTATGTTGCTCTTTTTTAAAGCGATTAAGTTTTGTTGAATAAATGGAGGTTGAAAATTGCTAAAAAATGTAAAAAATGACTATATGCTTATATTTAGCCTTAATTAATCATCTTTGAACCTACTGGTTTAAAAAAATATGAAAATATTCACATATATCCTGCATACCAATCAGAACATTTTTACCAAAGAAATAAATTTCTTTTTGATCTCGATTTTCCAGAGAATCACCCGTATATGGATGGTTGATTCTCTGAAAGATGAAGAATGTATATTTATGAATATTGGTAATTATCTGAGAAATTGAAAAGAAAAAAGAATTTTTTTATTCGGTAAAAATGTTTCTTTTAGTATGTAGAATGCTTATAAATTTTTTCAGATTTTTTAAACTTATATGTTTAAAGCTGTTTGAAGCTAAATATGACTATATTGCCATACGTATAAACACAGATAGGCAATATCGTACTTTTCGACTTCAAGTACAAGTAAAAGTACATCTACTTAATAAAAGTACTTAAGTACCAAAGTAATTAAACAAATAACTTAAGTCCTTTTTTCAAGTACAAAAGAACTTGCAAAATGTACTTAAGTCCTCTTCTGCAAGTACTTCTGTATGAAATAAAGGAACTTCGATTATTTTCGAGTGAAGTCACTTTTTTCCCGCATATGCGGGCTAAAAGTGTAATTTTGGTCTCGCTTTTCAGGGAATAAAGTGCCCATTTTTGCTCAGATGGGAATAAACTATTTTATCTCCATCTGAACAAAAATGGCCACTTCTTTCCCGGAAAAGCCAGACCAAAATGACACTTTTGCCCGCAAAAATGATTAGCAGGAAAAAAGTTACTTTTTTCTCGCAAATGCAGGAAAAAAATAACTTCCCGCAAATCACTTTTTTCCCGCGAAAAATACGCGAATATGCGGGAAAATAGTGACTTCACTAGAAACTAGTCCAAATTCCTTTATTACATCAAGTTCTACCGACGCTCAAGCTATCAAGGGTTCAATTGTCCGTGAAAATTCTCGAGAATTTTTTCTTCGAGATTTTGGTCTGGAAAAGACCTCCAACTACGCATTGTGCATTGGAACAGGATGTATGCGCCCATATATCCTCCTCAAAAGTGTTTAAGACGCTACTAAGCAGGTGATGGGATTCGCTCTACCGACATCGTACAACACAACAAACAAGTATATAAAATACAAATGTAAAATACAAAATAACATATGCATTGTGACATATCGGAATCCCAAAAAAGAGGGGACACAATGCCCATTAAATACAAAGAACGAAAAAATTAAACAAACATATTATTTCTAAAATACGAAATTAATTTACCTTATCGATTTCAGACTATTGTAAAATCGTAAAATAAAGGTATCATTGTAAAACAATAACGGATGCTGAATCTTCAAATTTATATTTAATTCAATATCTTCATTAAAAAGCGAAAGAAATGAGCCCTCGGTTGCAAAAAATGACTACGACGTTTTCGAGATATAAAAAATAAAAAAAAATTAAAAAAAAACATAACCTCAAATAACTCGTAATGTAAAGGTCGTTATAATATGAGGTTCTACCTGTCTCGAGAGATATTAAAAAGCTATCTTTCTTGAAATTTTCAGAAGGAATAATGACGTTTTACTTAAGTTATCGCTCGCCAAAAAAAAATCGATTTTTTTTACAAAATGATTTTGTTCTCGAAAAAAGAAAAGTATGAAGGTATTAACATTATACAAAACATTCTTATTTATATTCCTAATCACCTCAAATATTTAAAATAATGTCCATGTTATAATTCCCAGATATCACCTTTCAAACAAAACACGATGTTTTTGTGTATAACAGAAAAAATAATAGTACATTATGTAACAAGGGCAAAAAGTCAAATATTTTTTCCGTGGGTTAATTTACTGCCCCCGCCTCGCTCGCTTGCTTCGGCAGTAAAATCGACATTTTCTCGAGTTACATATGGTACTTTGTGCCCGTATCAATTGTGGCCACTTTTTGACTTGGAAAGCGGGACTAATGGACTGGCAAAAGACAATATTGTTAAAAGACAATCGAAAATCAGGGTTATTGGTAGAACTTAATGAAATAAAGGAATTTGGACTAGTTTCTAGCGAAGTTACTTTTTTTCCCGTATATGCACATAATTTCCGCGGGAAAAAAGTGAATTGCGAGAAGTTACTTTTTCCCTGTATTTGAGAGAAAAAAGTAACCTCTTTTCCTGCATTTGAGAGAATAAAGTAACCATTTTTCCTATAAGAATATTTTGTATAATGTTGAAGCCTTCATACTTTTCTTTTTTCGAGAACAAAATCATTTTGTAAAAAAAATCGATTTGTTTTTGGCGAACGATAATTTAAGTAAAACGTCATTATTCCTTCTGAAAATGTCCAGAAAGATAGCTTTTTAATATCTCTCGAGTCAGTTAGAAGCGCAGATTATAACGACCTTTACATTACGAGTTATTTGAGGTTATGTTTTTTTTAATTTTTTTTTTTATTTTTTATATCTCGAGAACGTCGTAGTCATTTTTTGTAACTGAGGGCTCATTTCTTTCGCTTTTTAATGAAGATATTGAATTAAATATAAATTTGAAGATTCAGCATCCGTTATTGTTTTACAATGATACCTTTATTTTACGATTTTACAATAGTCTGAAATCGATAAGGTAAATTAATTTCGTATTTTAGAAATAATATGTTTGTTTAATTTTTTCGTTCTTTGTATTTAATGGGCATGTATCCCCTCTTTTTTGGAAATCCAATGTGTCACAATGCATATGTGATTTTGTATTTTACATTTGTATTTTATATACTTGTTTGTTGTGTTGTGCGATGTCGGTAGAGCGAAACCTATCACCTGCTTAGTAGCGTCTCAGACAGTTTTGAGGAGGCTATATGGGCGCATACATCCTGCTTCAACGCATAATGCGTAGTTGGAGATCTTTTCCAGACCAAAATCTCGAAGAAAAAATTCTCGAGAATTTTCACGGAGAATCGAACCTCTGACAGCTTGAGCGTCTGGTATCGGTAGGCAAGCGTCTTACCCACTGAGCCAAGGGTGGCTCTATGGTCGCTTCATTTTGCATTTGAAGGAGTATAGAATTACTTATAAATGGTGATATTTCTGTTTTTTGTAACTGTTCTATTGATATTTTGAAATATTGATTGAAAAGGTATTTGAAGATTAATGAAATAATGTATATCAGTATTTTTTATGTTTTATTTCTTATAAATCTGGGTAAAAATGATATGTATGGCCGATTTAATTATGCGATTTTAGATCTTGTTAAATTCAAATTCGAGGTGTTATGTATAAAATTAATAATTTAAAAAAATAGTGGTACCGAAAACTGCTTAAAACAGATTTTATTTATATATAGATGTAAATTAAGAATATACATGTATAACAAAAATAAGATCATGGTTACAGCTTGTTGAATTAACTGTTGTGAATTAAACCATCAATGATAAATCAGCACACATTATTTGAGCTACTAATTAAAAAGAGATATAGCAATTTAAAATTAATTTATTAGAACAAAAAATTTGATATTAGAACAATTAATTTAGTTTGAGGAAAATAAGTGCTAGTGAATTGGCAGCGGCTATTTTTAACGTGGTTATGCCATTTTCAATTGAGTATTAGAAAAGAACATTATATAAAAAGCTGGCAAAGATTCTATAATTTAAATATTAAAGTATATTAAAGATGGGTGCTTAACGAATTGGAAAAAAATGTCAAATTCGAGACGTCAAATTATACGTATGCAATAGAAGTTTCTTTATTTTTAAATCAATTTTAATATTTCGGGGCTTATTTTCGTCTTTAAATATTTCTTGCTCTGCCGGAAGGTTTTGAGAGTCAAACTGATCGGATTGAAGTTTTTGAGGTTTTATTATGTTAAAAATACATATAATTAGTAGGTGAGTGTGGGAAGTTAAAAGACAAAATTATTAACCACAGTAATAAGCCTATTAAAGCCATATTTTATGATATAATTTGTAAAAATTTGAATAATTTAGGCTTAAATTGGCTATAACTTTGGTTAATAATATTGTTTTTTAAATTCACACACTCATATCCTATTTGTGTGTATTTTGAACACAATAAAACCTTAAAAATTCCCCTCCAATTAGTTTCTGAAAAAAAATTTCCTTTATATTTTGATAAAATGTTCAAATTTACCGAACAAAATGGGAAGGTAATACATGATGAATAATTTATCCTCGCCTATAATCAATTTCTTTGTAATTTTAAGATGGTTAGTTCCCCCTTAAGATAAAACTTCTTTACGTCTCGCACAATCAGTATTTACAATATTTGTTTCGCAAGTAAATATATATATATATATATATATATATTGGCGACTCCGCCGTAAATTGCCCAAAACAAGCATAAAAACGGTGGATGAGTGAAAATTATCGATCTTTACCCCCAGCCTGTATTGATCCCCCTAAATTTACAAGAGTTAACTTCGTATGACATTTTATGTATTTTTAGCCGTAGAATCACGTGGCGTTATTAGTTTTTTATGAAAATTATTGAAAATGCCTTTAATTTTGATAATACTTTCCATACGGTATTACGGAATTGACCACTTACGGAACTGATATTTTACTTTGAAACTGCTCTCATAACTCTTAGACTTAACATACGAACTGTTTGCAAATAAGTTTCATGTATTTTACTATTAAGTAACGGAAAACACTTTTTACTAGTAGTAAAACATCTAATAAACAGTATCTAGATAGTAATTTACTAGTATTATGGAACTGACCTCTACTGCTTCTTACTGAAATATGAAGTGAGAAAACTGTTTATACTCGCAAAATTTTGAATTCCTGGATCTTTTTCCGGATAGGTTTGAGGAGTCATAACATACAGTTTGTGAATCCATTGTCAGAATGATCTACTATAGCAAACTACTACGCTTTTTGATGTAAATACTGTTGTCATCAATATTTTATCGCAAATTGCTGGACAAAAAGTATGCACCTTGCTTTAATGATAATTTGGAAATTTTAAGTTTAAAACCAATATAAATGTATATTGTTAACTCTATAGTATACTATGTACACGGGTGAATTTCTTTTACCTACCCTACTTCTGCGTAGAGTGCCATTTTAAATCGAAATTTAAGTTTTGGTCATGTTACGGAACAGACATTTGATATCTAATTTATTCATTTGTTTTAAAAGATAGCACTTATGTACGTTTCTGGCTTTTAATAATTATAGTTGGTTATGCCATACATGTGCAAAAATTAAGAAGGGTTTATTTTCCGAATCTATAAATGTGTAAGAAGCCTGAAGCGTTAAGTGGGCAAGTTACGGTGGAATCACCCATATACATAAGAAAGGTGCAGAACATAGTAGGTTATCGATTTTCAAAAATACCATACGTGCATTCACAGCGGAGCAGTGCCAGAAGTTTGTCGAGTTGCGCGGCTACTTCCTGGAGGAAGAGCGACTGTATCGGGGATACCGGGACTCCTCGAGGAAGTCTACAGCCGCGTGCGCTAGAGCCGAGGACATCACGATCGGAAGGGATGAGGACGTAGCTGTGGGTGAGGAGAGCTAATTTATATTAGCGGCCGTGTTCTTTACCTATGTACGCATGTAATTAAGCGTAATATTAAGGTAGCTTTATGCTTAATTTTATTAATATACTATGCTCCTTAATTAATGCGATTTTCTATTTTACAGATTTGGATTAAGGACTGTAGTACTTTATGTACTCCAAATAATAACATTTTTTCTAAAATTTTTGTTTTTGCTTGGAGTCAATTGTGCGCGCGTATATGTACTAACAAACCAATTTTCAAGTTAAAAGTGTTAAAAATTGTTCAATTAGACATTTTAACCTTACATTAAAAAGTAGCAGCACTATATTAAGTATTAAGTAAATTCGCCATAAAGCTACCTTAAGGCTTTTCAAGAGGTCTCGAGGTGTACATCAATATAGAGAAGAGAGTTTGTTTTTTGTGTCATATACTTCATAATCTGTTGTATATTCACTGTTTTGCAAATATGAATTTGCAAAAACAACAATGATTATTCAGATGCAATTAAAAATAGTATTTAAATTTTGCATATGATATGCTTTCTTTTTACTTTAATTAATGATTTGGAATACTATTACATCATACCGAAGTCACAAGAATAAGCAATATTAATCAAAGATGTTTAAATAGCTTATAATATAATATGAATCTAATAGAACACCCACACTATCAATTACTTTCATCATGGAGCTCCCGCGCCATTTGATTATAACTGATTTAATCTTCTACTGTACAAAACAGTTCTTTTAATTTCTTTTTAAATTATACTGACTAGGAGAATAAATAATTGGCTCGAATGTTAAATGTTGTCAGTTAAATTTTTACACGAATCATTTTTTCTTGAATGAAAAACTTGATTGATATAAGAACTTATATTATTTGTAATTTACATAAAACAAATAAATACATTTGTAATATTGCCTGGATAAAATCCCGGCACTTGCTTGTGCTCGTTTGGTAAGATTAGTGTTTCAGTGTAAAATTTTGTTTTATTAATATGTTAAAAAAGGTTTAGCAGGGTAGCAGAGCCGAGCCTTGGACGTTTGATTTTAGGTCGCATTCATGCTTCCATCCATCCACCCACGCATTTATCCAACCACCCATACATACATCCATCCTCCCACAAAACCATCTAACCACCCATACAATTTTATTCATCCAGCCATGCGTTCATCCACCCACCCACGAGACCATCAAACCCCTCATACAGTCTTATCCAACCATACACTTCCATCTATCCACCCATACATCAATTCATCCATTTCTACACTTGTATCCATTCACCCACATAACCAGCCATCCATCCATTCAAACATTTCTATTCATCCACTCACCCATCCTCATACCTATCTATCTTCCCACACGAGCCTTCATGCACACTCATCCACCCACAAACCTACCTACATACCCATCCTTATAATTTATATGCGCACCGATCAACACCTACTTACACATGTATCCACCCACATACTGATCTATCCACCAATGCATCCATCCGTCCACCTACTTACCTATCCATTCACCGAATAGCCCATTGTCCCACACGCTCACTCATCCACTCACGCCCATCCACAAACTTTATTAACATCTGTTTACGCATACCTATCTACCTACACACACCCACTCATCCATCATACACCCATCTACCCACTATTTACATAAGAATTAATGAATTTAATATGATGTAAATAGAAAATAGAAGATTGAAAATAAATATAGGTATTATTTACTTTTATTAAAAATAAATATAATTTATGTTTTTAATGTTAGTAGTATTAGTAGTTGTATTTCGAATACATCTAAGTCTATGAAAATTTAAATAGATCTAGCATGTATTAAGGGGATATAATAATGTAAAATTCCGATTTCGAAGCCATTTCATGATTTTTTAAAGTGGCAACATAAATTGTAATCTGAGGTAAGTGTATCTAATATGACCCACCTAAGCTTTGAGAATTTATCATAATTGATGAATAGAAAGAATTTTATTGGGGCCGGTTGGATATCAAAATACAGCATAAAAACTAACATAAGAATTATTTTTTATTTGAAAATATACATATTGGGCAATTCTGTAGAGTTTTGAAAATAAACAAATATATGTATCGGTAGATAAATGTTAAAAGTAACACATTTCATTAATTTAAATAATGATACAATCTTCTTTATCGATCGTCGTTGTAAAATCTAAGCGTATTTTTGAGTACACAAAAAATGTATTATAGCGTATTAATTACTTAAACACCCCATTATTTATATCTATTCCACAAATTAATTAACAGTGTAAGTATCGTGTATAACAAATATATGTTTCTTATCCTTAAAAAGCTTAATACAATTCTAGGAGTGATCATTAGATACAAATCTTGTATGCTTTCGGCTACGTGGGCCGTATTAGGTAGAATGAATATTTAGACCTGGACAAAATACACTGCAGGTTGGTCCCCTTTTGCTTCCGTCAAAAAATTTTCTGATTAAGGAGGTTCGAGTGCCAAAAGGAAAATGAAGGCAAAGAGCTAAAAAGAATTGTACTTGTTAACAAAAAGTGTAACTATAGACACTGCTAAAATTTTAAGTCATTACCATATCTTATAGAAAAATGCTTACACTGTTTGAAATTTTCACACCGACTTTAGATAATGATTCTTTATATTGTAAAATATCGTCGTTTTTTTCATGAAATTTTGTTGTGTTGCGCATAAAAATACATTCTTTTTTCTTTATACTACCATATGTCTACAAAAATCTTTCGAATTTATTTGAAATTTTTACCGTAAGCTTAAAACATTTCTTTATATAGTAAAGAATTTTCAATCTATTTTTACAAAAATTGTTTTTTTGGTTAATAATAAGTCAAAAAATTATTTTTTTTCTGTAAATATGTTTGCAATACTGCCTGTAGTATAAATTTTTTTACTCAATTTTATTGAAAGGATACACAATTACGGATGATTTTGCAAGTTTCCTCGAAAAAAAGGTCTCGCATTTGCGCGCACCTTGCACACTAAAAGAAGAGAATCGCTCTGACGCCTAGATTCTCGCCGAGCAACCAATACAAAGTATGGATGTCATGGTAACGATTCAGTATTTCTACCACAGCTATACTGTTATAGTTATTTTAATTACAATATTTAATATATCTATACAATTATAATCGGTTTAATAATCAAAGAATCTTTTAATATAAGAAAATACAAAATGAAAATATAAAAAAATCGTATAATTAACTTTTGCATCATTATTATTAAATAAATTTTTAATAAATTATTTTAGAAAGGTTATAAATATAGGAAAATGAAAAACATTTTATATTTAAATATGTTGCTGGTAAGTAAAAACTCTTCATTTTTCATAATAGGTTATGCTTCGTTGAATAGAATAATATTGTATCTATAATCGATATAGCTAGCAATTTGCGGACTCGAATTTTTCTTACAAGTAAATTAATGCGGATAAGAAATTTTAAATAAATTTTATATATTTAAGCAACAAATTCGAACCACCGGAATCTGGATGCTGGAGCAATACATTTTCTTTAGTGTATGTATAAACCCTTTTACCCCCTTAAAGATTGGTCGCTTTCCGGAGATTGCCGTAAACATATACACATGCAAATCTAGAACACTTCTCGTGGAATACGGTTTTACAGGAAAAACTTGATTACAGCAAACTGAAGAGGGTAGAAATGACCATTTCTCACCATTTTCACCAGGCACGCTCGAACTGCGCAATTTTCCACCCAGTTTACAGTAATGAAAAACGGCCTATTTCATACCTTCGTTGAAAAAATATTGTTATTAAATGTTATTATTAATTATTTTTTTGAACGGTTATAATTTTGTTCATTACATATTAGGTAAAATTTAAAAAAAAGTCATAAAAGATTTTTCGATCTTTTAGTCTATTGAGACGTTGCTGGACTTATAATTATCATGATTTGCGCAATATAACCTAAAACGATATAATGTACTTATCGTCCAGTTTGACAAACACGATTGTCGTACAGTATGAAATATGTACATTGAATGGTAAAATATTACAAAAAATTATTTTTATCTTTTTTCAAAAGAAAAATGTCTACTTTGATTTATCAGGTGTGTTGAATATAATTTCCAAACATTTATTAAACAGCAATTTTTATTTATAGATTTTTGTGTTTTATTAATAATATCACATTTATTTAGCCCAAGTAAATATATTACGATCTCTACCACAACGACCGGTTCAATGTTTTTGCCGTCGATTTTGTTTTTTTACCGAAATTAATTATACATAATAACATGTAATATGTTTTCTTAGAAATCAACATATAATTTCTTAAACGTGTATCATCATATATTTACATCGTTTTCTTTTATCAAGTAGAAGTACGCCTGCCGCCTTATCAACCCTGGTAGAAATTTATCCCGTCCACTTTATAGATCTATGTAGAATAATCTCGCGCTGTGTAGATCTATGTAGGCAAACTGGATAGCTACTATAAAGGCGTGTAACGGTCGTCCCTTCTAATTTCCCATATTATTTGCCCCGATAAAACTAGATAAGCAAAATTACGACAATAACAACCACTTAAAGGTTATGTTTTAAGAAACAGACGCATAATCTATTGAACTTATTATGTATTATTTTGATTTAAAGGTATTTACATGTTATTGTTCACCTATTACCAATGTAAGTAAATGTAAATAACCTCTAAAATGTAAGGTTATCAAATTTTAGATGCATCGAGTTTTTGTATTTAAGAACTCAATAACAATATTATGTTACACATATATATTAAACAATCAAAATAAGAAAATAATCTGAATATCTAAATAACTATATGAAGTGTTAGTGCAAATATTTATTTTCTTTGTGTAAAATTGGTTTCCTTATATTTGATTATGTTCCATCCTAAATACACGCTTGGTTTCAAAACCTGTATGGTTTATGTAAGGAAAACTATTTTCACATACATTTATTATCAACTGATTAATTTTCTATTTTTAAAAAGAAATAATGTATTTGAGTTATTATATATATGTTCTATTTTTGTATTTCCTACTGTGATTAATTTATAATCAAACACTTTCATTTGACATCTATGGCCAGTTAAAACATAGTAATTTGTTACTTATAAAGAAAATTATGGTCTACATGTGTTCGACTAATGTGTTTGTCTTTGAAAATGTTGTCACGGACGAGCAGTTTATGTATTATAAAAACTCACATACGGATACAAAATTATTTGCAATTATGAAATTAAAATTCTAGTATTTAAATAAAGCATCTCATAAAGTACATATTTGTACATATGATATTATTATTTATATATTACTTTTCAAGAAACAACTACATCAATCAATAACGTTATTTTGTAATCACTGTTTTTCATATGCAAGGAAAATTATTTCTAAAATTTAATTTTTTAGGTTACATATGCTTTCTGACTACTTTTATATGTAAATAGTATGAATCGAACTGTAGATTTTATTATTATAATTAAAAACTTGCATGTTAAACTTTCTTTAACATTAATTTTTACAATAAAAGTTCTGTTCAATAAATAATATATAACCTCACAGATTTTATACGTACATATTATTATTCAGAAAACTATGTAGATCTGTCTGTATTTATCGAGTTTTGTACAGTCTAGTATTATCTAGTTTGCCTACAAAGGCCATTATAGCGAATGCGGGCGCCACGATAAGATTTCTACCAGGGAAATATTAATAAAAAACACATAAAATACAAAATTATATTTCTGGCCTGATATTCTCATTGAGTCACTACACTGTGTAGATTAAAAATGTAGACTATCATTTCTCCCGATTCATACGTAAATTATTAAGACTAAAATTTTCTCGATTCATTGGAATCGAGATTTTGAATCGTGATTCAATTTTTTTATTTAAATGAATCTAGATTTTGATTCACGATTCAGTTTTCTCGATTCAAATAAATGAAGATATTGAATCGCGATTAAACTTTTCGATTCAAAAGAATAGAGATTTTTAATCACGACTCACGTACACAATCTAGCTACGAGGGTAGTTCAATAAGTCTTTAGAATAAAGTATAAAAACAATTTTTTTTGGGTAAATATTTTTTTATTTTTCAACATAATCTCCTTGGAGCTCTATACACTTGGTCAATCGCTTTTTAAGTTTTTTTAATCCTTCAGAAAAGTGCGTTTTCGGAAGTTCCTCAAAATAAGCACTTACAGAGGCAATGACGTCTTCGTTGTCCGTAAATCTCTGTCCACCGAGCCATTTTTTCAAGTTTGGAAATAAGAAAAAGTCACTGGGGGCTAAATCTGGTGAATACGGTGGGTGTTCGACCACTGTAGCCATAACCTTACCAGCTGACTTTACGGTCTTTGCCTTCTTTGGAGCTGGTTCGCCTGTGGAAATCCACTGTTTGGATTGTTCCTTTGTCTCAGGAGTGTAGTGGTGTATCCATGTTTCATCCACAGTCACAAATCGACGAAAAAATTCCTCAGGATTCCGACTTATGCGCGCCAAAAGAGCCTCAGAGGCGACCACTCTATTGCGTTTATTCTCAGCTGAGAGCAAACGCGGCACCCATCTTACCGATAGCTTTTTCATGCCTAATTTTTCATGTAGAATTGAAACAACTGCACCTATAGATATCCTTGTGGCCTCAGCTAACTCACGCACTTTTAATCTTCTATCCTTCAACACCATATCGTGGATTTTATTGATGATTTCGGGAGTAGTTGCTTCTACGGGCCTTCCTGAACGTGGTTCGTCACTTATTGATGTACGACCACGCTTAAATTCATTTACCCAGTTATAAACCGTTGCTAAGGCAGGGGCAGATGTGCCATGAACTGAGTCCAATTCATTTTTTATCTCATATGGAGTTAAACCCTTTAAATGAAAATGTTTAATTACCGCTCTGAACTCGTTTTTTTCCATTTTTCTTAACAAGCAATTTTTTTTTTTTCAATTGGTTATAAAAACACGTAAACTCAGAAGATGTGGACTGTGACTGCACCATATATCTAGTCGGGAGTGGTGCTGACTGAAAACAGATGATTTGGAGCGATTCGCGCGCCATCTGTTGGTCATTCTAAAGACTTATTGAACTACCCTCGTATTATAGTTTTTAGGCCCCCCTAAATATGGGTACCATTCTCTGATGAACCATTCGGCAACGTTGGGAAACCGGTCTTATCCGAACCTTTCCGGACTACACAATTTTTTATACAACTTTTTACACAATCCAAAATGAACTTTCCCAATCCTTGTAGCTTTCTTTTGATAAATATTTTTAGAACCTTTCTTATTCTTTCTGGTATTATCTGGTTTTTATGATGTTTCTTGAAGGTCTTATCCGCTTTCTATTCCGCATTCTATCCGAATCTTTCTCATTTTTGTTATTATACAGCCAGACCTGGTGCACTGTTTACTCGCGCACTGTTAACCCCTGTGCGCACTATTACGGTTAAATACCTGCGCACAGTTACAATATAATTCAATATACAGGAGTGTGTCAAACCCACGGAGGACCTTAAAAATTTTTTCTTTATTTTAACATTGTATATTGAATAAATCTTGTTTTCATTGTAAAATATGAAAATTTTTATTATTTATGTTACTGAATTGAGGAAAGACTGTTTTTACTGTTACAGATGTATGATTTGTAAATTTTAGTATAATGAATTTGCAAACGATTAACTATTTATACAATAATAATTTATATGTTAAGATCAAAATTGTAAAGTCTGTGATTCCTTTAATTTATATAATTTATATTTACAGAATTATTAATTATGAAATAACCTAATATTGTAATAAAAAACTTAAGTTAATTTTTTCTAACGTTGCATAGATTTTGTAATTTATTTGATATATCTAACCTCAAAATATAATCTATTTTCATTAAAAATATTCAAAATTCGACAATATATCATTGTTATTTATTAATTTTATGAAAATTTGAATTATTAAATCTAATTTTCTAAGAAACTTTAAGCACCCTACTTTTTTGAAATTATGTTATATGTACGGCCCTGGCCTTTCAACCTGATTGGCTGACGCGGCAGTAACAGTGTCTAGGTTCGTCGGTCCCGACTTGTAACAGTGCGCGAGGTCTGTCTGTACTTTCCTTGATGAACGTTCCTATTCTTTCTGGTTTGATATAAACCTTTAAAATGTTAATATCTTTTTCTTATTTACATCTATATGATTACAACATTTTTAGAAATATAATATGCAAATACTCATCTATTAATTTACATCTATCTAACAAAAATGATATTTGTGTGCTCAAAAATATTTTGTTTTTATTTCAAATCAGTGCAAAGTGTAGTCGCGATTTTTCTTTTACTTTTATGCATTATATTTTCAAGTAGTTTTTTGTAAATCTAAAAAAAGGTTCGAAATAGATCTGATGATTTGATACATGTATCGACAAGTTTCAGCTAACAACGGATCAGTTAGAAAACATTTAAAAAGGTAAATCTTTGTTTCAATTACACCAATAATGATACTATAATGATATTTAAGGATTCAATAAAGGATTTACTAATAACTACAATTTCGGAAAAGATCTGAAATATTCGATAAAATACTTTTCTATAAAATTAAAATTACTGCTAACAACGATAAGGTTCAGAATAGATTTAATTTTATATATATATATATCGTCAAGTTTCGGACAGGAGCTGAATAGTTCAATGAGTATTTAAAATGCAAATATTTCATTTAAATGTATAATGTACTGTAATGATACTTTTGCGCTGTAAAAACAATTTTTTAATATTTGAAATTTTGGAAAAGATCTCAAAGTTACGACAAATAAAAGACCTTATTATTGCAAAATATAGTCCTGATCGTATTTTTATCGCTATCGAATTATACTATTATTAATTATACTGTTAAGTAGTTTTCTACGAGTCTAGAAAATCGAAAAATAACATAAAGGTTCGTATTGTAATAGAATTAATTTCTTACGTATCATCAAGTTTCGAAAACAAACTGAACAGTTCGGAAACTTAGCAAATTCCAACTTCCATTATTCACATCCATTATATAAATTAATCGTTATAGTAAAAGAATGATTATAATCACTGAAACCGGAAATAAGCGTAACGCTAAATTAAACATGTTATAACTATGCTAAAAGGATCAATTTGGATATGATGGAAGGGTACGTTAGCATAATGAGACAAAATTAGGATAGGTAAGAAAAATGGGAAGGAGTATGGGGAACGTGGAGAGGGTATTTTCTTACAAAATAATGAAAATAATGATATAGGCCCCGTAACGCTAAATTAAACGTGTGATTATTCTAACATAGTGCTAAATTATCTAGTTTTATCGACGGCCCCGATTAGTTAGCATGACAAACCAGATAGATCTACATAGTTCTACACTATTTTCTAACAGGGAAACTATATGTGATTATCGATTTAAATTTTGATTAAAACTTATTAATCATTAAATTTGGTATTTACTATTTATATGCTTTGGAATGGTAAATAAGCGACACAATTGTATGCTAAAGAAAGAAGGAAAGTCAACTAACAAATTGTCAAGTAAAGAAAAAATTTCTTTTATTTGTAATTTCCACTCTACCATTGTTTTGTATTCCTTTTAAAATTTTGTACATACAGACCCGTTGTCCGATAGTTAAAGGTATATTAAAACAATATTTTTTCATTAAAAAAGGACATTTTCTACAGCTTGTTTAGTAAAAGATAAGTGAAATGGAAAAGTTAACTGCATAGGCTGTCAATTAAAAAAAGAAAGTAGAGGTAAATGACCAAAATAATTCAGAATTTATATGTAATATATGATCTTATTAATATAAGAATATTTCGACAAATGGCCTTCCAGCGGCTTGGTTACTAAAGCGGTCATTTCTAATAAGCTTTAATATATAACATTTTCTAATAACATTAATATATAAGATGGCAGCTGTCATTGGACAACAATTATATTAAATAGTTTAAAATGTATAAGATAAATTTGTAAGAAAAGTTATGAATAAGCGACACAAATTACGCCAAAGTATTGTTATATGATGTATTACTTTAAGATATTACAGCTATATTCCTGCAAGATGACAGAATAACATTCCTGGGTGCATTTCAAATTAATACTGTGAAAGTATTTCTACTATATAATATAAATCAGTTATCATTTGTTTCACGATAACATTTTTATTTTATCGTTTTATTTTTCAAGAAATCTTGAATATAACTGTAGAAATGTTTTAATGATGTAGATAGTCAATGTTTACGTAAAAACAAATCGACAGAAACCGATTATTGTCCATGTACATTATTTGAAAGTCAATTTTCTCTATATTGCCGTTAGATGGTGTGTTGGCATTTTCTCGCAAGTGCTAAAATTTATCTTCAGCTACGATATAAGGACGGTTAAAACATTATGATAATATGTGTCATTCCGAAACTGTTGCGCATGAACGGGTATATTGACAGGCGTTTATTATATGTATAGAATGTATATTTCTAATACTAATAATGGTATACTAGCGCCACGGTGAAATAAAAATAATAAAAAATGAAAAAGAAATTATATATACTTTCGATAAAATAATAATAATGCCACTGAAATTTTACCCAGTATTTCATTTATTATTGTGAAATAATAATATTTCTGCAATATCACTGTAATATTTCCTGTTCTCACCGCAACAACTATAAACCCATAATAATATTGTTGTGATGTTACTGAAATCTTGACTGATTATCACCAAAATATTGTACTGATATTTCCCGTAATATTCTTGTGATAAAAATGCCGCGGTACTCGTGTGGGTATTAATGCACGATTTACGATAATGAGTTAAAAATGGTTATAGATTACGATCAAAATTTTGAGGTTTCACACGGCTTATCATAAAGGTAAATTAATGTAAAATATAAGTGGGTAGTAGCGACATCATTGCCGGGGTCCGGTGGTGTGCGAGCGGTCGATCATCGAAGTTATGCAGCGCAGGGCGAGGCCAGTACTTGCATAGCTGACCGCCCGGGAACCTCGTCCCAACAATGATGCTTTCGCAGATGGGGAACGAAAATTTAGGTACATTTCGAGGGTAACCAAGGTGCCTAAGTTTGACTTTCCTATCGGCTGATTCCTGGCGTAGGTTTGTCAAGTTTTCCCCATGTCTCTAGGTGAATGCGGGAATTCAGTTGGGGTATAAAGGTTGAGGATAGGATCAAACACTCCCACACATAGGTGGTGGGAGTGTCCCGTAAAAGTGCACTAGAAGGCGCACTATACGGGTTGGTAGAAAAGAATACAAAAAAATTTATAAGTGGATAGTAATTAAAATTAAGTAGTATAGTATAGTATAGCAGTAAGTAAAATTACGTCAAATACGGATGAAACTGCTTGACATATTAACTAAAGATTAGAGGAGAGTAGGGCATGCTTGGTTATTAAGTAGTAGTATAGTTAAATTAAGTAGTATAGTATAGTATAGTAGTAAGTAAAATTACGCCAAATACGGATGAAACTGCTTGACATATTAACAAAAGATTAGGGGAGCGTAGGGCATGCTTGGCACCGCGGGTAAGTTTGGCAATCTAATATTAACATTAATAAAATCATTAATAATGGATAATGAATATTTTAAAGAAAATCTGTATGAAACTACATAAATAATGCTTCTAGTTTTTTCCTCTGAACACACGACATGAAAAGAAGGTGTTTTGAATTAAATAAATAAGGTTGAAATTTGGAGCAGAAAAACAAGGTTGACTTCATTTTTCATTCATTCGATAAAACTTGAAAATAGTACTATCCAATCGAAATCAAGCGCATTTGATATATTGAGCTTCGAACTTTTGAGCTCCGTTTATTTTTTTTTACTTAGAAATATTTATAAATAATGTAATTGACGTGTAATAAAGCATTGTGAATGGGACACACGTGGCACCCGGGGGGTGGGGCAGCGTGGCACGGGCGGGTAGGCATCGACGCGCTTGCCGAGACGCTTGCTCACAGCATCAGTTGATTTTTCCTAACCTACAAAGTAATACAATACTGTAGGTTACTTCATAATAGACCGTACTACGCGTGCCCCACCCCCATGCCACTCATGTCCCTTAACTCTACTGTTTACAATAATTATTATTAAAAATGAATCTGAAGTAATACATCAAGCTGGTTTTAGCTATGTTTAGTCACTATTATGACATGATGAGTAATTCCACGCGTAAAATTTAAACTTTTATAATACCTAAACATTTTACCGATTTATTATAACTCGTGCATTTTTAATTAAATTGCAGACTAACAGAGAACAAACTTTGTGCATCGAATCACGTAGAATCTCCGCAAATTACTTTCAATAGATAAGGTATTAAAAATGGTTATAGATTACGATCGAGATTTTGAGGTTCTACACGGCTTATGATAAAGGTATTATCAAGTATTTATAGTTAAGAAAAGTTTTAGAAGGATTTATTTTTAAAGAAACAATTTTATGAACTGATAAATTAAGTTTTCGGGTTTAATGATATCTTCCACTCTTAATGAAAAATCTGGTATCTGAATTTGCAAAATTGGGGATGTTTTATGACATCTTTTTTTTATTTGAACATTTTTTAAATATTTGTACTTGACAAACATATTTCCACGAAGTAGTAACAAATACAGTAGATTCCTCGATGGTGATAGCAGGATACCCCTAATTTTAGCTACATTGATATAGTTTTGATTCCTAAAGGCCAACGTTCTCAACCATCTATCTATAGCCAGACATATAATATCATTATCCATTCAATTTTTTCAGTTTCTGCATTTATAAAAAAATGATTATCGAACGTCGGAAAAGCCTTAACTTATATAACAGCTCGTATGAAATGTTGTAACCTAGACTTCCTCCATGTCCAGTGAGAGCACGATTGATAATCTCAGACTATAGTATAGCAGCACCGAACATTCCCAGTACTCTATCTGAATATTTACATAATGCATAAAAAATATTTAAATGTTATGTTTACTTATACAGAACTATCAAGCTTGTGTACTTTAAGAAAAAGAAAATATAAATATTGTCTCCTAAAAAATAGAAATTTTTAAACTAAATTTATCACTAAACTAACATTTATATTTTTTTATTTTTTATAACTATTTCTTATCCTTTTTATCAATATTATATATTTTTTATATTGATAAAATGAGAATACGTTTATGTATTTAATTACTTTAATATTTGATACAATGCACGACTTAACTTCGTATATGATATGAGCATATATCCTTGATCACCGACCGGTTCCTTTGTTATTATTGGAGGTATGCAGATCGAAGCTTTGTTCACTAAGCATCTTCTCCGTCTTCTCGCGGCAGGCCAGCCGGCTTGCAGCGAAATGGTCTCGGTATTTCGGTGAGGCATGAGTGATTAGCGGCCCCCGATCAGCTGTGTATACGCCGCGGTGGACTCGCTACATCTACGAAGGCAGTACGTTCTACGTTTCTACGTCCAGGAGTCACACGATTGTCGCGAGTCGCGTATCCACGTGCGTGCAGCAATAGCGATGCGGATATTATTCGTTACTGATAAATGCTGTGTTCCTCGCGCACCTCTTTGTTTACATTGATGTTCAGATATCTATATAACTTGTCAGCTCATCCTATATCATATATATATATATATATATATATATATATTGTTATGATCGGGTTCGGGTAATGAGAATGACAATACGTATTTATAGAAAAGCATACTTGAACTCAGACTCTTTATTCGAACGTAAACACAACTGTTCTCAACAGCTATCAGAATCAGACTAAACATAAACAATAACGTCCGCGACGTCGTTGATCTCGTTGCTAGGGGTTGCCATGCGCGATTCTCGGTGTTCGAATCGCGCAACGTTCGAGCTCGGTCACAACATTGCCCTCTCCTTTTCAGATTGTCG